>NQII01000307.1:699249-749334 GCA_002778355.1 Clitarchus hookeri
CCCCCCAGGTAGGCAGAGGGGCTAGTCTCATTCACCTAACCCACTGACTTCTAGTGAAACACCACAAATGTGAGAACAAGAGCCCCCTGCCCCAGGAACTCTTACATCTACCTCACTGAGGAGCACGGTGATGAGAAACTATTGCGCAGAACAAGAATTTGCACAATTGCCGTAAACCCTTTAACATTATCTTTAAACAATTAGTCAAGGAAAAATAAATGTGTTTTATTAGTTTTTCAATAAAAACAATTTGAAAGCTACCAATTTTGATTTCCAGGTTAGCACATTCATGATCTATTCAAAAAACTGAATAAAATGACACCACAGACTTCTTTACTGCGCATCTGGTACTATTTTTTCACTCATCTGATAAAACTATTTTGTTTTGTGGTTGAGGGTGAATATGCTGACGAGCAGCACACTACTGAGTAATATGAGCAAAAAAAAAAAAAAAGCAATAGATCAAAAGCCTAGCAATGGTTTTGAAAGGATAAAAATACAAAGGTTTGCGAAACTAAGAAGTGTTCAAGTTTAAGGAAAGCCATGTTTTTGTTTTATAGTGCACAAAGATGCTTGTTTTAATTCACTTTTTTTATTTACTTTGAAATGACAGGCATAAAAGTTTTCTTCTTTATTTTTGTTTAAGAATTTTTTTTCGTGTTATCAGTTCATACACAGAGGAATGCTGTGAATAATGAAAACAAATACAGTAGCTCAGTAAAATTAGTATTCACAACTACATCTGGAAAACTAAAATTTGTGATTGCGTTATACTCAACAGTGTGATGCAGCTAACAGCTAATAGTCATCCTAGCCTTATGTGTGAGGATGTAGGTAGTTTTGTAGGCCTTGCATATGGTGCCAGATGTAGTAGTGGCTCTCAGACACTACTTGTGAGATGTGTAGGGTTGTAGTTAGGTCCGTGTAGACACACCATGTAACACAGATGTAAAAAACTTAAGTGTATGACAGAACAACACTCACAAAATTTGAAATTCAAAACAACCCAAAATATCACAAGGAAAATATCTACTACTACTTGAAATGATTACTCAGTAGAGACACGTGGCCAGAAAAATTTGGAATTTAATTAGCTCTTTCAATCAAAGGAATTGTGACAGGAATAAAGTAATCAATTTGCAGACTAGATTTTGTGTGTGACCTCAGCAACACAAGCCTCTCTCGTGACTGAGGTGTTCCATTTTCTTTATTTAGACTTGGCATTAAAAATTTCTAACTTCCAGAAAATAAATTAATTGAATTGTTTCTTTGCTCCAGGCTAGTTCAGTGTTATGAGCCGTAGGATTCTAAATTCCAAGTTTCCTGTGGTTAAAATAATGAGTCAGTTCAACTTGTGGCAAAATTTTATAATTTTGTCTCTGCTTCTTAATAAAATAGTTCAGCTAAGTTTAATCAGCTAAGTTTAAAGCTGATTATTATTTTAAAATTAAGGATTTGTGAATTTTTAGGCGTTTTCAGCGATCTTGTTGTCGGCAGTCGCATCCCGCTAGTTGCTGCAGGACCTCCATCGCGGGGTTCCCTGTTCCGGCTCACAGGCCTGTAGTGCCATTACAGTCCCAGCACATTTTAGCACACACAGTAGTTTTAACTAATTTCCTTGAAAATATACGTGGGCGGCGACAGAAATAGGCCGACTTCTTCCTCAGACTTGCCTTGCATCTTTGTCTCCTTCAAGACTGCCTGTTTTCAGGATCAAATTCGGCTCCTTATAATATAATCTAGATTAAAACCCTGTGTGCCAAAACCACGTGGGTTAGCATCCTGCCTTTGAACACCAAGATGGCTAAAGTTCCTTTCAAACACTTCACTAAGTAACGCTGTTTACAACAGACCAATCACAAGAGTGCTAGAGGGAAGAATTATTCAACACGTCACTTAGTTACCATGGCAACCCATCAATAACTATTCATATGTCAGGCCCTTCTAAACCCATTACAATAATACCGACTGAAAAGACATGTTAATGTGTTAAGGATAAAATAAAAAATATAAATTAAGCAAACAGTGAAACTACATACCGATTAACATAATTAATGTACCATGAAAAATAATATTGGTGAAAACAGATTACATCTTACAAATACTTAAACAAGTGAATAAATTAAAATCTGCATATTGCACCACCATAATTTTATGTGGTGCAACAATTTGCTAAGTAACAAAATTCAAAACAAAAGATTTGTGACATTAATTCTCTTTATGAATAAATTCAAAACACATTAAATTTAAGACATTATATGCAAGTGGACATACAGCTAAAGACATACATATTATCATTCACAGTTCTCAACTCTGAAAGCATCATAATTAACAAGAAAAATGCAAATGGGAAAATAAACCATTATATTTGCTGGGCAACAATACGGTACAGCGCTGTCTGTAGGGTAGGTCAGTGCACCCCCAGACGCAGGTATGCCATCTGCCTCTTTCGGCACTAGTCGGCGAGCTTCGGAATGGCTAGGGCCGTGNGTGCACCCCCAGACGCAGGTATGCCATCTGCCTCTTTCGGCACTAGTCGGCGAGCTTCGGAATGGCTAGGGCCGTGGGTTAAAATCTCACTGTCGGCAAACGTTGGGCAGCGTCAGTTAGTCCTCATGCTGAACACTATCAGTTTCATGCTCCACGTCTCGCGTCATGTCACTCCACTGCCGACTTCTTTCTTTGGCTAGTCCAACAGTNCACTATCAGTTTCATGCTCCACGTCTCGCGTCATGTCACTCCACTGCCGACTTCTTTCTTTGGCTAGTCCAACAGTGACTCATATCCTCTTTAATTTAAGCAGCTTTCATTAACACAGTACTAAAACACTCGCACTGCTGATATTTCGCAATCTGGAGCATAGTTCGTGTGTTGGCTGTTTAGACTTGTGCTTCCAGTATTCACTATAGCAGATGTGTGTGCTAAGTGTCAAGCTTACGTGTAAAGTGACGTGTGTTCGTGTCACTGGAATTCCACCCATTTCAAATTCTCCACGGACCATGCAAAATTTACTTATTGTGACGTCCATTTCTAAATTCACAAGCAAACACATAAATAACCTGAACTCAGTCACCAAATTATCTACAGTCAACAATAGCACTCTGTGGCAGTTCTGTTACTTGGAGGCAATGGCAAGTGTTACTGGCCTTCAAAACACACATCTGATTTCAAACCCTTGTACCAGATTACACACAACAATAGATAAGTGAAGAAAAGTATATGTCAACGAAAAATCACTTCTCCCGCATAAACCTCTTTGGCGTCATAGGAATAACGACATTGTCTTCTAATCATCATAGCAATATACAGTTATACAATAGGAGGACACTTCAAAACAAAACATAATAATTATATACAAACAAACATTGCAGCTACCATAACAGAAGTTTGAAACAGGAAAATAAACTGCAGCACCACATAATATGGGATTAACCAAGAAGAACCTAATTCAACTCCTGGTTACAAGAGAAATCATAGAAGGAACCACGGTTCGTAAACTTTATTTTCTAAGTGTCTAAGTGTTTTATGTATGAGCACAGGGGTTGTCCCCTTCCTCTGATTTCTGTTTCACTTACTCAGATTGTGCCGGACCAGTATAACTGTGAATAAACCCTCATCATGTTAGCGAGTGTGGGTAGGAAGAAAAGTGCATCGTTCAGGCAGGCTTAGCTTGTCTTACTCAGACCCCAATAGGTTGACAGGAAAATCCCTTAATCTTCAGTCAGTCATGTTTTAAACCCCATCTGTGTCTTTATCGCGTTCAGCTTCTTCGATGCAACGTAACTGTGTTCTATGTAGCACAGACTTTAACAACTTACTTCAAAGGTAGGGCCGGTATGTGGTCTTCTCAAAATAAACTGGGGCAAATGAAATAAGGCGTGGTAACAAATAAAATATTTTGTCTCTGAATACCGAATATTATATAAGAAACAGTTAGTTATTTAAAAAACGTGATAATTANACAAATAAAATATTTTGTCTCTGAATACCGAATATTATATAAGAAACAGTTAGTTATTTAAAAAACGTGATAATTTATATGGTTGTAAACTGTCACATTTGTTGTGTGACAGTAAGCAATCTTATTTTTGTTTAGTATTTTGTTTAGTTATTATAATTGTTACTGTATTATTAAATGTAATTTACAACAAATATTGAAATTTATCATAATTCTGTGTGTGTATTTAATAAATAGTTAGTTTGTACAATTTTTTACATTGGATGTAATTATGCATTCTTTTTTATGGCATTACTTTATGTAACATTTAAATTTTTTTATAGTAAAATAATAGTCAATAGTTTGTTTTGTATGTTTATAGCTATAATTTTACAAAATTTTTTAGTTTGAATTGAGAAATTTTATGTAACTGGTTGAAAGTATAGAAATATAAAATTAACTTTTATTTTGTATTANTTTTAGTTTGAATTGAGAAATTTTATGTAACTGGTTGAAAGTATAGAAATATAAAATTAACTTTTATTTTGTATTAACAAACCTGGCAATATCGTGACCACTAATACTCGGTTACTCTATGTAAGCTCTACTCACTTTGTGAGTCACTGCTGCTGGTAGTGAAATGACAAAATAGTGCAAAGTGGCCTAAAACTGATTGTATACTTTTCATATGACATGCCATAGGTAACGGAATAACTGTAAATAACTACAGTGGTAACACTTTCTAAGGAATGGAAGAGGCGGAGAGTGTGAGAGATCAATAGGATGCAGTGGATAACCCTGCATGGTGGACAGTACAGAATGGACTGCTGAAGGGGTGGAAATGTTTCCCCCTCTATGGTCTTCCTAGCGGAGTGACACAAGGCGAAGATACCAACCCAGCCTCACACCATTTTGCCTTATCCCGCCCACCCACTGTCATATTGGGTTTGCTGCTCCGGGTAGCTCAGAACTGGCGTGCTGTATAGGACTCTTAATTGAGTCCTTATTCCACCAGTCCGGAATTTTCTAGAGATGTCAGAGTGCCCTCAAGCAGAGTAGCCATCTACTTGTCAGGTATCACGCCCTCTCGTCCATTCAAACCACCAATATGCTTGTCTGCAGTTGTCTTGCACCCTGTACCATCGTCTGTCCTTTCCGCTGATTTTCCACACTGCACCAGACCTCGCCCAATTCTCGCACTTTAGCCATTTGGCTGCCACCAAGTCTGGCAATCCTCTGGCTGCGGTGGTATTTGTAGACAGCGCCGGCTCTTGACCAGAACCTTCTCATATAGCATTGCGCTGTGGAAAATGATTACCAGAAAATCCTTGCTCATTCTCTCAAGTCATCGACTCCTCCGGCAGGAAGGAGGAGGGTCTGTTAAGCCAGCCAGGTTGGCTGTCAATCATTCCCCTGGCCACTGGGTGACAGAGTANGGCAGGAAGGAGGAGGGTCTGTTAAGCCAGCCAGGTTGGCTGTCAATCATTCCCCTGGCCACTGGGTGACAGAGTTGTGATTAAGCCTGGGGGGAGAGGAAAATTAAGTTGGGTCACTCCCCACTGTGCAGGGACCATGCATAACCGGGTAACACGGCACCCACTCCCGATGCGGGAGTTTNCCGGCAGGAAGGAGGAGGGTCTGTTAAGCCAGCCAGGTTGGCTGTCAATCATTCCCCTGGCCACTGGGTGACAGAGTAGTGATTAAGCCTGGGGGGAGAGGAAAATTAAGTTGGGTCACTCCCCACTGTGCAGGGACCATGCATAACCGGGTAACACGGCACCCACTCCCGATGCGGGAGTTTGAGTCTAACAATACTATGGTAGGAAATGTAAACGTATTCAAATCAAACACATAAATTTCTTATTTTCAAAACTGTGGTCATATAACTATTTTAAGGTTCATTTGCTAATATACCATACTGTTTAACCAATTTTGACCAAACTTGTTATGCTGAAAGTATCTATTTCAAGCATAAAATATACCAATACATAACCTCTTTTCACAATATTGTAAGATAGTACCACACGGCTAAATAAAAATGTTATGTCTTATCTTGGGAAACAGTTAGACTAACTCATTCTCACCGAATTCGGCGACAAGTTACAAGGTATACTTTTGTTGTCCATCTAAATTTATATGTTCCAGTTACTTAATCCTCTCATGAAAACATATCATTAAATCAACATGAAAGAAATAAGGAATTAACACTATTCAGAATAACTAACACAATATCTTAATACTATAAGTTTAACTCAGCCTTGTCGTGCAAGCTGACCTACGACATAAAAATAATTGAACTGTCAAAATAGTTACAGCATGTAAGACAATTATGACATGAAAATGTTCAAGATATTACAGTTTTTGAACCAATGTAGAACCGTAGTTGTACTTTTCTGTTTGTACAAAGCTTGTTGGGAATGTACCTATGTATGTAATAGAGGAAGTAGGCTGCAAGTTCTTTCAGAACTTATTGTTAAATACCATTATTATTGTATTTAATGTAATAGTGTGAGCATTGTCTTCATTATTAGAATGAGATATAATTCAATTATTTAAAAATTGGTTAGGTTACTCATGCTCATATCACTTCTCATTTTTTAAATGTCATCATTATAACATTAAGAAATAAGAAAGAGTGCAATGCTCACATCAGTACAATTTCAGAGCTCAGGAAAATTCCTTAATTTTTATAATTGGTGTTGTATATTTAAGTATCAGGGACTGTTAGGTTAATTTCAAAATATGTGTTTAATTTGTGTATTAATAAAGCATGATCGGTAAGGTTTTTATGAATGTTTCAGATGTACAAAATTGAGAGATCATCGAGTAACTATAAACATATACTGATGTGCAAAAATTAGGGACAGGGCAAGTTGTCACGTGTAACGCCATGCAGCAGTGTTTGAAATATGCACAAAGCATATCATAAGATATTTTTAATGTAAGAGTATGGGAGAGGTAAACAACAAGACCAAGAAAAAAAATCTGAAGATTGCAAAGGAACATTTATTCAAAAGTCGGTTCCAAGCACTGCGCTACAGAAGACGGTCCTGTGAATGTGACAGGTGGCAGGCAAGAAAAATTTATTCCTCGTTAGGGGAAATTATCATTCCTGACTGCGATGTAGGACATGCACTGTAAAACACCATCTCTGTTCAGTACCCGCACATACCATACTGGTCGCAGAGTGAACAAACCACTGTATGCATGCAGTCTTCTGGCCACGGTAAAAAGTATTATCGGAAGTCCAGTAGAATTTTGTATGTGCCTTGAAATTTCACCCGCTGTCTGCCGTCGATCTCTCCTCGCCTGTAGGACAATATACTTGTCTTCCATCGCCATGGTTGCTCTTGAAGAATCACAACTAAACCTTTGTACAACTGTTCCTACCTTTCAAAATAATGTCCATGCTTGTGGAACGATGCTGTGAGCAATCACAAACTCTTCAACCACACTTCGACATTCTTTCAATTTTGCAATGATTATACCTCAGGGAAAGTCATCCATATGTTGTATACAGGACTGTCTGTTGGCCATATCAACTTCAGACAGTAACTCAACGTCGTTCCAACTGCAGGTTACTTTGGTAAACAGTTATGGTCTATTGAAGATGTTTATTGTTGCTCTGGTAGTAAAATAGTTACTGCACAAGGTGAACATGTTGTGAATAAGATAGTTTATGTTATCTTAGAGTGCGAGAATCAATTAGTTAAATCTGCTTCACCACCCAAGAAAGTTTTGTCATATTGTCTTCTAAACTAATATCGCAAACTTCTACACAACAGGGTGCAAAATCCTGTAATTCTGTTTTGATATTTTTCTTTGCATAATATTAAGAGTATTAGGTATTTGTTTTGGCCACAATTTTTCTGGTGAATTTATGTTCCAGATAAGTTACAATTCGGTGGCTCAATTTGTTTTTAGTCATACAAAATGCTTTAGAATTCTGTCATTAAATATTAATTTTGGCACTTTCTAATTTAGAAATTATATTTCTGGAATTCACATAAATTACTGTTAATATTATGAAATAATGCTAATGTTGTAATGTTGTTGTTCTATTTGAACAACCATTATTATTTTTGTAGCATTATTATTGTGTAATGTAGTGTTATCCATTGCATTGTAGTAATTTGTCAGGTGATGCTTTAGNTTATTTTTGTAGCATTATTATTGTGTAATGTAGTGTTATCCATTGCATTGTAGTAATTTGTCAGGTGATGCTTTAGTCACCAGAATGTCACATAAAAGTTCACTTATTACTACTCTTGCAATATGAAAAATTTTCCTATATAGCTAATTGTGTGAATAAGCATTGATATATTTTCTTCCATATTTGTAATGAAAAGTTTAGAATGACTGGTCCAAATATACTTGACACCCTGCTGCCGCAGATATCTCCTTTAAATGTTCATGTTTTGCGAGGTTAAATGTTCATTAAGATAAATACCATACAATGAGGCAAATATGAACAGTTAGATAATTTTTGTGTTTGCNTTATTTTTGTAGCATTATTATTGTGTAATGTAGTGTTATCCATTGCATTGTAGTAATTTGTCAGGTGATGCTTTATTCACCAGAATGTCACATAAAAGTTCACTTATTACTACTCTTGCAATATGAAAAATTTTCCTATATAGCTAATTGTGTGAATAAGCATTGATATATTTTCTTCCATATTTGTAATGAAAAGTTTAGGATGACTGGTCCAAATATACTTGACACCCTGCTGCCGCAGATATCTCTTTTAAATGTTCATGTTTAGCGAGGTTAAATGTTCATTAAGATAAATACCATACAATGAGGCAAATATGAACAGTTAGATAATTTTTGTGTTTGCACATAATTGTGCTACATTTCTTTTGGCTGATTTCCTGTTTTCACTCCGTGAACTTTGTATTTGTTTGGGTGAAAGTTGCTGTTGTCAAAAATCAAAAAATTTTGCATTGTTTTTGAGTTAAATATTTGTGGAATGTGGTTCTATTTTTAAATAAGTCGTCTAGTTTGGACTGGCATAACTTGTATTTCTATTTTATTTTTTGTTTTAACGTAATACTTCTCTTTGAAATCATTTGCACATGTTATATGAATCCCTAATTTACAAACTCCATTACATCCCAACAGATAAGTTTTGGAAGATTATTCTCGCTCTGTGTGTGCGCATGCGTGTGTGTGTGTGTGTGTGTGTGGTCCGCATGGATACATACACTTACACAGTGCACATAGTTTCAATTTTACTTCCCATGGTTATGCACAGATGAATGCAGCAGATCCTTCAAGTTACAATGAGCTCTGGAACAAATATGTAACAACAGTGTGCCCATATTTACTGGTCGTACAGTGCAGATGGTTCAAACCTTTTATCGGTTCAAGCTCTTTTTCACGCAAGCATGACTCCTTAGCCAGCATTGCTCAGAGCACCCATTAATTTAAGTGCCAAGGATTCAAACTTCATTTGAATTCCTCAGTATCTAGTATAGAGTTTTATCCAGATAAGAAAATGTTTGTTTGTTTGCAGAATTTCTGTATAACTACTTGCAACTTCAATTATTACTTCACGTTGGGAGAAATTTTTATATGAGTATCTAAGAGAGATTTTGTACGGATAATTCCTTACTGCTTCCAGATGCTACTTGCTACTTCATAATTGTGAATAAATTAATATTATTTGTAGACTTAATATTGAGGAAAGTTGTGCCATGTGCGTCAACAATTTTATTTTTAGACTACTTGCATAATTAATTTTTAATTATTCAAAACAATACAATACGAACACACATGCATGATCACAGTATAGGATGCCCTCAGCGGTTATGAATTATTTTTCCACCACAGTGTGAAACATGTTTTTCTTTTCTCTGCCTGGAGTAGAAGGGTAGAGAGGAAGGAACCTTATACTGTCAGCGGGTTGTCCCGACTAACCCTCCTCCGCTCCCTATACAGTCCTTAGCTTCATTCTTCAACCCCACAGTGGAAAGTACAACCCCATGACTGGCCCAATTAAAACCGGTCTGACTAGTTTCTCCCCAACCCTCTCTACAAACTCCTGGCTAGGCTGCCACTACGAAGTATCATAGGTGACCGGTGCTGTATCATGCTACGTAGCGCTAGTGTCGCGTGGACCGTAGAGCGATACACCTTAACTTGCAAAGCGCCCGTAGGCGACTGAACAGAAAAATGAGGCACGGCAGCTTATGTAGCTAGTCCTTGTGATGTGTCATGTGTGAGGACTGTTAAAGGGATGTTCTTGTAAGACATTATACTGTTAAAAATGAAATTGCTAACGTGAAGATTTTTCTGACCAATGGATCTGCCTTAAGGACATCACACAGTGCTAGAAATTTAAAATTCCAGACTGTGAAGGGGCAACTGGCTAAGAACATCAGCATAACCTATTTAAGCCCCTGCTCTATGTTTCAATTCATAATCTAAGATGGCCAACATCAGACTCCATCGTAATATTTGTGGTGAAAGAGTATCTGGAACTGATATTTTAGGACATGGTTCACTGAGAATTGTTTTGTGATCTGTCACTATTTTAAGTTTGGTAACACTGAACTCTATTTTGTTGTGTGTCTACTTGTAACAGTGTGCCACACCATATTTGAACTTCCAGCTTCAACACTTTGCAGACAAACCACTCTAGTGATGTTAATTTTTCCAGGCATTTCCACTTTGTGTGTTTTCCCTTCTCCTTGCTTCTGTTCCTTCCCCTCTTGTCTTGCACATGCTTCCTATCATCTGGGGACCATGGTGGTTGAGCGGTTAGTCTGCTCACCTCCCACCAAGGCGAACCGGGTTCAATCCTCGGCCGGGCCACAATTGTGGATTTAGGAGATAATAAAGATGTGATCAGAATGTACAATTCAGCACCACACTAGGTTAAGAAATCTGCACACTGTGTTATCTCATACTGTATTTTGTTTTACACAAAGTAAAACTGTAGATGTTCACAACTGGATTTCCATGAGTCTTGTCCCAGCGCAAATTCTCTTATCAACCCAGTAGAAATCATCATGATTGCTTGTTCTGCCACACTTGATCCTCGTCACCAATTTTATGGGTTACATTACTACCCGATCGGATGTTGCTGATCCTCACGCAGTTCATCACTGTTTACAACTGGGTGCTACATGCACAGTCTTGTCAGCTTCACAAAACGTATGTGAACACACATAGTACTCAACGTCTAGCCTACATTGTGACACAAAACTACCAACCTAGCAACACAGAAATATACTACATTAACAATCTTCATACATAAGAGGTTTCACCAGATATTCTTTCATATTGTTACTTGTTCTCTCTTCTTGGTGTTGCATCACAAACCATTTTCAACTAATCTGCAGATACTTTTTGACAAGCTCTAAAATCCTTAGTGTTTGTTTTGACATAATGTGAGATTGTGTTAAAATTAACTAGATGAGACATTACCACAGTTCGTAATGTCAATGAAACAAAAACTTTATTAATGAGTAACATTAGTTGTAAGTAGTGTCCATAAAAGAAGAATTATCATTCCATAGACATTATAAATGAAATAACCCTCACTGTGAGCATAAATGTGGTTAAAATCCAGGAAGTAAAATGATCTAACTCAGCATGATCAGTGTTGTAACTCTCACTGCAAAAATGGATGTAATAAATCCCACTAGGTTAATGTAATCAATATGTATGCAACATACTTTTACTTCAATAAAATAAGAATTCTTGAGGATTACTTAACAGAATGCATGTGTATCTACCATAGTAATGATTTTAGGGTTACAGTATTTTACCTACACATGAAATGAAATGCTGAAAACTTAATCTCATTTTTAAAAAATAGAGAATTAAACGATTTTAACATAACGCCATCAATATGATGACTTTTGGTGGTACAGTAGGTCTTGATATAACATTGCCTTAAGTTTCAAGAAACTGCAGATTTATAGGAGATTCTTTATAAAAGTTACATTTTCCTACAAGAACATGATTAAATTCAGCATTTATATGCCCCAAAATACCAAGAATTTTTATAGTTTTATAATAAAGTAGTATAGGACTTGTTAGAAAAAATCTGCAAATGGTTTTACCTTAAAAATTAAAAATTTTAAATAATGGCACAATGGAAAATTTGAATATGCTCTTGTTTATTTTGTCATTCACAAAGAAATTGCATCTCAGAATTTGGGTTATACTATAATATATGTGTGTGTGTGTGTGTATATATATATATATATTTTTTTTTTATACACATTGACTGAATACAAGAAATCAATAATAAGATATTGTAGGGTTGTAATGAAACATTATATCTGTAGTGCAGCAACTTTATAACAGGACTTCCTTTATTTATGTATGTTATTTTTTTAATAAATTATAAAATATTGTCCAGGTTAATTTAATTCCTTACCTTTATTCATCCACTTCACCATCATCACTTGAATAATTTTTTAAGCCCAAGTTGCATTAACATTTTTTGTGTCCATTTTAATGTTACCTTGGTGTTTGTTACTATAAGTGGGGTATTTTCTAGTATTGTTGTTGATTAACTTATAATTTTTTTTTATTAGGAGTGTGTTGCTGACAGCCTTTGCAAGTGCCAAGATTCAAGAAACAACACATTTTCCTGCCTACGATATATATCTCTGGGACACAACTTCATGTTTTGTGCATTTAAAGATGATGAAGTAAGTATTAATTTATAGTTTTTGTATATTTTACAAATCTTATTTAATTTAGACAACTTGTATGGTAATGTTTTGTTTTTGGAAAATGTTGTTTATTCTTCACTTATGCTCTTATAAAACTGTCCTTTAGGCTTTCATAAATTTCAAAAAAAATTTAAGTTATTTTTTTTATAGTTTTTTAAATAATTTAAAATCTATTTTTTGGAGTGATGTTTTCAGATATATTACTGCTAATTTTACACATTATGTTATGTTTCACACCTTATGCCATCTTGGTCCATACTGTCTTGCCAACCTTCTCGCCTGTATGTCTCTAATCACTATATACTACACTCTTCTATCTTAACAATGTTTGATTAATCTCTAGATTAATTACCTTTAAACAAAGCATGACACTAAAATTTCTACTTTACTCTACATTAGACTTAAAACTTCTAGATTATATTTATGTACAGTTGGATCCATTTTTTCCATTCTACAAATTCAGTCACGTGGGAAGCTGCCTGTATCTTCCATTGCATCTGACCACCACTTCCTTTCCTGCATCCCCACTGAAACATTAGTCAACACTTGTCTCTGATGAGCCATGCAAACTTCTAAAGTCTTTTCTAGGGGATGCTCCAGCCCCACGATAAACATTCTGCATAACGCTTCTGAAGTCTGGTTTTGGAGACAACTGAAAACCTCTGAAATCACCCTGACCATCAAATTCTTCACTCTTTGTACACATTCTGTGCATGCTACCCTGGACTCATATAGCTGCAGTTGTTTCCTTGATGGCTTTGTTCCTGTAACTCTGATTATACCGGCTTCCTTATTTCTTTCTCTAATGGTTTGCCTATGGGTTTCCTTATATGTTGTCCATCCACCTCAGCAAGTGGAAATGTACTTGCTCCCTGACTGCTTGTGCTCTGAATTTCCAAGTGGCTTCGTCATCGTAGATAGTTGGCATGGCATCCCACCACCTGAAGTAGCTGTCCTGTTATCCACCGACTCCTCTTTCCTCTGACCCTTTGCACCAAAATTTGCTTTCCTACAGGAAAATAATTTTCCCCACTGACCCAACTGGGATTCTGCTTTTTAGCATACCGATACTCCAGCAGTGTAAGTTTTATCACTTGTAGTTTGGTATGAGGCCTCCATTTCAGAAACCTTTCAGCTGGTGTCGGGCCTATACTTGTGTGTGGTGTGTTGCGGTAGCGGAACAACCACTGATCCATTGTGTTTTTAATGGACTGTGCTGTGCCCTCTAGTGAATCTTCAATGCCTTGTTTACCTATTGCCCTCTTAACTGACTGAAATGTTCTTTCCATTGCTCCATTTGATTGTGGATGAAAGGATGGCACAAGTTGTAAATCTATTGCTATACTTTTACAGTATATCTTGAGTTGTTCTGACCTGAACTGAGGTAGATTATCTGCAACCAGTGTTTCCAGTAACCCATAAGCCACAAACTTGGATCTTAGACAATCAATAGTTCTTGCTGCTGTCATCAAACTCATGAATTCCACCTCCAGCCACTTGGAATATGCATCTACCTTTCTGCCTCTCTGCAAAATCAGTGAGAACTCGTTCCCATACCCTACTGGTGTCTGGTCATGCCAAACGTCTTTCCTTTGGGTTTTTGGGTTGAGACATTTGGCATGGAGCACACTGCTTCACTATTATCTCAATTGCCAGATTCATCCTTGACCACCTCACTAACTTCATGCCAACATCTTGTCAGGATGTCACTCATGTAACAGTTGGAACACCTCCTCCACAAGCTGCTCTGGAATAATTACCCAGTCACCTCGCAATAGGTAACCCTGTTCAACTGCCAGTTTGTCCTTCTTTTGTAAGAATGGTTTCAACCTCTTGTCCACCCTTGATGGCCACCCATGCATAGTATACTCCTTCAGCAGCTTCAAAATGTCATTTTGTTCCATGCCCTGCCTAATTTGAGCTGGTGAAAGCGGCAACCTGGACAAGGCAATCCGCATTCTTCATATCCTGCCCTCTTTGGTACTACACCTCATAGTTATAACCAGACAGTAAAAATGCCCAACGTTGCATCCTAGCCGCTGCTAAACAGGGTATATCTTTTGTGGGTCCTAAATTCGCAACTAATGGCTAATGGTATGTATACAGCACAAATTTACGTCCATAAAAATTCTTGTGGAATTTCTTCAATGCAAAAATGATGCTGTAGGCTTTTTTTTTAACTGACAATAATTCTTCTCTGCCTTTGATAGCGTTTTTGAAGCAATCAAATGGACCATCGTCCATGCTATTAGCAAGCACAGCTCCCATTCCATACTGTGAGGCATCACATATAACAACAAGAGGTTTCTTGGGATCATATGGTATCAAAACTGGGGCTTGGAAAATTCATGCCTTACTGGCCTCAAAAATATGCTGACATTGATCTGTCCAGTTCCACATAAAACGGCCGTAAGCAGCTAGGCATGTGAGGAACAAACTTGTAGTAGAAAGTTAACAGACCTACATGTGCTTTCAATTCTGTGACATCCTTTGGCACTGGAACCTCTTGCAGTGCCTTCACTAAGTCCACAACTGGTTGAATTCCACTAGAATTAATAAGGTAACCAAAGAATGTTACCTCTGATTCCAGGAATTTTCTTTTTTGTGTGTTAGCCCCATAACTTTGTAGCCTTTTCAACACGTCCTTCAGTGTCTGACTGCACTCCTGTATCAAGGGCCCTGTTATCAAGATGTCATCAAGATACATAACTATGAACGGTATTCCCTGCAGGATCTGCTCGATCACTGCTTGGAAAGTGCTGAGCGTAGAACACAATCCATATGGCATCCGCCTTTACCGGTGCAATCCTTTACCAACTGCTGATATGCATTTGATAGGTCCAATATACAAAACACTTTCCCAATAGGTATTCAGTGCACAGTAATGGATGATGTTCTGGTTCCACATTGGGGTTGACTGTCTTTTTGAAATTTGCACATATCCTAAGTCCTCTATCTGCCTTAGAACTATCACCAATGAACTCCCTACCAAAAATTTACAACAAAAACCAGTAAAAATTTTAGTGGTTTCTTTTGTGTCAAATTATCATTCCAATGTATTTTTGGTGGTTTCTATTGTTTTCCATTAGTGACCCAATAGCTTTTATTGTATTACAGTGATTTCTGTTGTATAGAAATTTAGTAGATAGAGAACCTTTCAGTGTATTTTAGTGGCTTGTACTGGTTTCTGTTCTGCTGTAGTTGGTTGGGTCTTGTTGTATTCTAGTGGTTTCCATTGGTTTATGTTGTGTTTTATTGGTTTCTATTGTGTTTTGTTGGTTTCTATTGTGATAAACCCAGTTGGTTTCTATTGTGCTCTGGCCAATTGGTTTCTTTTGTATTCTAGTGGTTTACATTACTTCCTGTTGCATTTGGTTGGTTCATGTTGTGTCTTATTGGTTTCTGTTCTGTTTGCTTCTATTGTGTTCTGTTGGTTTCTCTGTGCTCCATTTGTGTCTGCTGTTTTTGTTATATTCTAGTGTATTCCATTGGTTTCTGTTGTAACAATTTTTTTCATTATTTTGTATTCTTATTGTTTAATAGGATTTTTCTGTTTTTTGTTGGTATCTATTGTGCTGTTAACAGTTGGTTTTGGTCTTATTTTAGTGGTATTCATTGGTTTGTGTTATGCTATATTTTGTTAGCATCTATTGTATTCTTATTGTTTAAATTGCTTTGTTGGTTTCTATGGTGCTGTATCTGTTGAATTTTGTTGCCTTACCTGTGATCTCTATTGAATTAATCTACATTTTGTACATTTATGTTGCATTTCCTGATATTTCCATGGTTTTCTGTTGTGTTCTGTTGGTTTATTGTATTTCATCCTGCTGGTTTCTAATAAAAGTCATATTGTTTTACCTTAGTTTCTGTTGTGTTTTATGATTTTATATTGTATTTCTAGTGGTTTCCTGAATACAGTAAGAACCATTAAACAAACAAAACACAACAGGAACTTAATAATACAGTATTATTACTTCACAAACCAACAGGATAAGTACATTAAAACCCAACAGAACACAACAGAAAACAATGGAAACCATTCAGACTACAACAGATTTCAATAGAATGAAATTTGATGGAAGCCAACCAAATACAACATAATCTTCAAAACAACTATGATAGATCAATAGGATTTCATTAGAAACCAAAAGGGTGAAAAGAAAAAAAAACAATGGAACACAAGAGGAACCAATGGCAATTACTGGGACATCAGAACACAACAGAATGAAATGCACAAAACCAACCAAATACAATAGAAACAAATGGAAACCATAGAAATACAACAGAAAACCACAAAACACAACAGAAATGAATATAAATTATGAGGACTACAACAGAATACAACAATGAAATGTAACAGAAATCAACAAAATACAACAGAAAACCTCAAAACACAATAGAAATTACCAGGACTACATCAGAATACAACATAAGGAAATGCAACAAAAACCATCAAAATACAACAGAAACCAATGGAAATTACTTGGACTACATCAGAATACAACAGAATGAAATTATACAGAAACCAATAAAGTACAACAGAAACCAATGGAAACCACTATAAATACAACAGTAAACCACAGAACACAACAGAAGCGAATATAAATTACTGGGACTACACCAGAATACAACAGAATGAAATGAAACCAACACAATATACTACAAACCAATGTGTGCTTCCAGTTCGAAAACTCTCCATTAGAGTTCACTCTAAAAAAATGTATTAGAATGTGATAAATAAGTGTATAATTTCTGTCCAGATACATAAAAATCACTAACAATTTATTTATTTGTTTTAGTTATTAATAGAATTCTATTACAGCATTTCAATAATTTAATATTCTAACATATATTATTTTCTGCACACATTTGGAAATAAAAGTGCCACTACTTAAAAAATTAATTTTCAAACTTTTTACTCAAACTTAAGTCACAACACAACAGAAACCAACAGAAAGAATCAGAAACCATTGGTAATACAAGAGAAACCAACAAGTTGTTATAGGAACAGAAACCAACAAAATACCAATTTGGCTACAGCACAATCGAAACCGACAAAACACAATGGAAACCTCTAGAATAAAACACAAACCAACTGGCCACATCACAATAGAAATCAACAAAATGCAACAAAAACCAATGGAAACAACTAGAATACAACAAAACTCAACAGAAGATTTTGATGTTAGATAGTGATGGTCCTAATGTTAATAAGAAAGTAGCTCGACTTATTAATGAAGAATTAATTTCCATCCGCAAAACACATCTTTTGTTATCATTAGCACATGTATCCACATTATTCACAGTGCATTTTTAAGTGGGTTTGGTAAACTTGGAGAGGATGCAGTAGGTCTGGTGGTAGCTGTGCATGATTTTTATGATGGATGGCCTTCACAATAAGAGGACAATTCACAGTTATAAGATGAACTTTGATCCCAAAGCACAACTTCATTAAACACGTCCAACCAAGGTGGCTTACTTTAGAAGGTGCAACATCCTGTTTGAACAGTAGGAGGCTCTGATTACAATACTTCTCGAGCTACATACCTAAGAAGAGAAACAATGTGGGAAAGAGCAACAGCTGTAAGAGAATTGCAATCTTACTGAAGAAATCCACCATAAATTTGAAGTTATTTTTGTTCGTTCTAGTGCGACCTCATTCACTCATTTTACTGGTGCCTTCCAGAAGGAAGAACCTATGACACACATTATGTACGATAAACTAGAGACTCTTGCAAAGACTTAAATCGGAAAAGTTTACGTACCACAACATGTACAGGTTGTTGGTGTAAGTGAAGATATCTTGCAGCTAGAACACCTACTTTCTCCTCAGAAAATTCAAGTTGGAGATGAGATTTCAGCAGAAATTTCTAAAGTGAGTTTTATTATTAACCACTACATGCTTAGCTATATTTATAACTAGCTTTTACCCGCGGCTTCGCTCGCGGAAGTTTGTTCAACATATACGGTAGATTACAAATCCACGGGAAACAACAAACAAAGTGAAACAGTTGCATTATTATTTGCAAAAATGTGCTGCCAACCCCTCACTTTTAATGGATAGGGATTGATATCGGAACCCATATTTTGGTGCTTTGTACATCTTCGTTTAATAATGCAGTATCCAGAAACTCAAAACATTTTCATTCATTTTGGCTGTGTTACTAGCAAAAAATATCTGCTTCAACTACACATTCAAGGGGGGTTTTCACCCCTTCGGAATAGACTTAGGCTATATGCCTATTTTTTAATGAAGAATCACGTGCCGAAGTTTGTCGGTAGAGTTCATTCATCTTCCAGAGTTTGTCTGTGATTTAACTACATGTTGTATACACACACACACACACACACCATCCATTCCTTTTATAGGGCTTAACTTATTTAATTACACTTTCAACCTTAAATTATAATTTTAATAATAAAGTAATATTCGCTATTGTAATTAGTTTTTAATTTTAATAATTTTTGGAATTGTGTTTAATAATTATTTATGTTTTATATTTGCAGTTCAGTTTGGGTTATGTTGTTTTCATTTCGCTAATTTTTTAGATAGTCCAGGTGACTACTGGAAATAGCTAGTTTGTTTTGTTATGTTTAGCAGATTTAGCGAGTTCGAGCAGGAAGCATAGCTCTGGTGGGCTGATTTAATTAAATTTAATCAGCAAGATTTTAATTTCTAAAATTCCCAGCCTCGAGGTACAGCAGGTTTATTATTTTTGCCACAACAAAGAGTAAAATTTTAGGAGGCCCCAAAATGTTACAAAGAGGATGGAGCCTGGCCTGCTGCATTAGATTTTTGGTGTTAAATTAGATGCTATTTGACACATAGACATGCTGGTGCCATGGCATCACGAGTTGGTATGACGCCTACATTTTGCTAGTGACGCCACTTCTTTTTCTCGGTTGAAGAAGCCAATAAATGGCATATTTAATCTATTTTTGAACTTTCAGTGTTTCTTCTATATGGTTTGCACAGTTTGACAGTAAACTACATGATGATTTTTTCACCGTGACCCAGAGGTCCATTTGCATAATGAGACTGTAGCTAGCGGAGCCAAGAATTTTGAAAATTAATGAAACTTGCTTTATCGTGAAAAGGCATTTTAAACCTAAATTGTTGTATGATTTTCAGTTGAATTCATATTAATTTTTGAACATTTTCAGATGAATTCATATTAATTTTTGAACATTTTCAGATCTAAATATTTCAATTCCATGTGAGTTAGAACATGAACAGAAGAGATTTTCCTTTCCGGGTATTATCAAAATATTAATTTCTCATTTAAACTGATTTTTTTAAGGAGGGTGTTATTTNAGAGATTTTCCTTTCCGGGTATTATCAAAATATTAATTTCTCATTTAAACTGATTTTTTTAAGGAGGGTGTTATTTTTTAAGACATATGAACTCAGCTTAATTGACCGCACCTTGGATTCCGGTTTTCACAGTTGCCATGTTTACTTATTATTATTTTATGTAGTTTTCATTAATCTATAAACATCAGTTAAAGTTATTCTCTTTGTTTTATGCATGTAGATAGTAATCTGATTTTATCTGATTTGTGGTTTATAATATGTTTGTAATGGTTTTCTGCTGTTGAAAGTTAAACATTTTTTGCTTTACTGTTTGTCAAGTTCTACATCACTACATGTAATTAGCATACTGAAATACAGCATTTTTTTCTTTGACACGTCCAACAAAATTCTGATGGAACCTGCACTTACTTCCATTGACTAGTTCTAATAATAATAACAATTTTTCTTTCACACCCCACCACGTATTTAAATTTTAACAGAGTATTTGAAAGGAATTAGATAATCCATAGAATGCCTTTAGAATTTCTACCACAAAGTCATTTTAAGAATGAGAGCATTATAAAAAGATAAATTTATGATGAGTAGATGATGAGGGGAGGCAGACAAAAACATATCTTTGTTTGTAGCAAAAAAAAATCTTTATCCATTCCTGGTGACATGATTGGGTTCGGAAGGGGTGAGGTAAATGTATGGGAATGGGAGTTGATGTAGAGGTGGGCTTAATGTCTCATCATCAGCAAGGTGATTAGAGCTGGAAATTGTGAAGATTTTCCCAGTTTTTCAAGTTCAGGGTCATTCTAATATTATGTNGCAATTAGCTCGGACAAGCAAAAACAGGGGATGAATTTGCCATGGTCTGTTATAAGAAACCATCCTACCATTTGCGTAAATAATTTACGAAAAAACATGGAAAACTGAAATTAGGATGGCTGGACCAGGAATTGAACCCAGATCATCCCAAATGTGAGACCAGTGGTTTACAAGTGTGCTACCTCACTTAATAGCAGGAGTGTGGGGTGTAGATGGGGAGGGGGGGGAGCAAGGGCAACAGATTGGTGGAGAGGAGGTAGAACAAACAGGACAGATTAACTAGTGTAGATGTTGAGCTAATGCAAGTAATTGAAGGAAGTGGGAGGGGCAAAGATGACAGTGGGAAAGGGTGTGAAGTAAAGCCAATAATAATTTACTGGTATCAGTTGCCTGGTAATGGTGATACTCAAGATGTGCTCTACAAAATTTTGATGGTGTGGGAATTGAACTAAGGACCTCCTGTATATCTTTTAATTAATTTTTTTAAAGTTTAAAAAAAAAGTTTATTTTTTTTATTTGCATTTTTGGAATTATGGGGGTGTGTGTGTACATTTGTATATATACACACACCAACATTTTGAATTACATGTGTATATATATATATATTTTTTTTTTTTTTTTTCAATTGTGAAGATTTTCCCAGTTTTTCAAGTTCAGGGTCATTCTAATATTATGTACATCCAACATGGCTGCTTCCCATGGTCATTCAACATGGCAACTGCCCAAGGTCATTAACTTGATCCTCAATACTCATCCTTACCTAGAAACCCATTCTCTGAACCAGCATAACTATTCTATGGAATACTTTTGTGTTTTTTTTTTATTTTGTGGTTGTACAGATTGCACTATTGTTTAATTCTTGTTTAATGGTTTATTTTCTGTTCCAGAACTGTATTGAATCATATAATTTACTGACAGACCCATTTCAGCTCCATAACTTGGCCATGGATTTGAATAATACCGAAATTGATGGTTATATATCAGCAATTTACAGTCTTCAAAAGTGTAGTGGAAGTTTTTGCAATAAATATTTTATCATATAGAAACATTTTATAATAATGTATATAGTGGACTTTTGATGTACCAAAAAATTGTACATAGTGTTAATTTTCAGCTGTACAGCAAAATACCTATATAAATATTAATAAAGTTACCCACTTTTATCATTTATCGGATATTGCATCAATCAAAATATCTTTCGGTCCTATCACTTAAGATTTTCCGCAACAATAGTTTTTAAGCTGGCTGTTTATGCAAATGTCTAATAATTGGGTGTGAAATTCATTGCGGCCTCCACTTCAGCTGATGGTGTTGGCAACTCGTCAAGTCTGGCATGCTACGTCCCCTTATATGCCTGACAAGAGGGAAAGAGTTACCTAGCCACCAGCATGGCGTGCTTACATCTCCCCCCTCTCTCTCTCCCTTCCTCTCTCCCNCTCCCTCTTTCCCCTCTCTCTATCCCTCTTTCCCTCCCTCTCCCTCTCCCTCTTTCCCCTCTCTCTCCCTCTCTCTTCTTTGTCTTTCTCTCGAGAGGGTAATTGGTAGAGTATTGTTAAATAAAACTATATAATCAATAATCATGTGATCTCAGTTGGACGAGACACAGTTACCATGTCAAACGCACCGACCACAAACGGCCAAGTACTCCACTGAATCTGACCTCTAACAAGGTCACAACCGTCACGAGTGTGCAATGGTATTCCAACCATAAGACATTTTATGAAGATAATCAATCACTCAAAATATTTGCACCTATAATCTCTAGTATTTCAAAATAAATAGTTTTGGCTGAAAATGTTGCACAATACAATTTAACTGGGAATTATTTTTGCAAAGATGTTTTATTTTTTGTTTAAAGGTCGCTTTTTTCAGTAAAGTTGGTGTTGTATCTCGCATAAAATCAAAATGACTTTTAAATTAAATATTTGCTTAACTCAATGGGCAACACCTTCCGAATAAAATGATTCCCAGAAGCATATACTTGACCTCCCCTTGTCATGAAAAGTTGTTTGAACATCAAGTGACTTGTTTAACGAAGCATGAATTTCATTTTCATTGGTTTCTTGTGGAGAGATCGGAGGATTTATATTAATTTATAAATATTATTAGTTACTTTCACTACACATGTCACACGAGCATGGCATCGTCAACCTAAGTGTAGATTGATGACGATATGCAGCCTGGATTNTCAACCTAAGTGTAGATTGATGACGATATGCAGCCTGGATTTCATAAGCTTTGACTGTTTTCTGTGATACTCAGCAGAGCTTGTTTCCTTCCCTTAATTGGCGGGTAGGGTGGGGGATAGTTTCTTATCAATCAGCATGGCGTTCTTATTCCTGTGCCAACTAGTTTGGAAGGGGAGAGGTAGATTGTTTCGCCCACCGTAAACACACTGCCCTGTCAATAACCTCTCCATGTGCTCGCAGCTTAGCAAGGCACGAGAGACATTCCAAATTTGGCTTGCATTTGGTGACAAATTATTTTCTTTTTCAGAGAGTTTGAAAGTTTGAGGCCATCTTGCTTTCAGTATCAGATTACAATGTATTATATACTGTATTTTGTAATGTTATATAGTTTATTTAAACAAATTGAGGTGAAAATTTTTTAATATATCATTTACAGTAATATTTTTTTTTTTAATTCCCATTTTTGTGTTTATTAGTTAAACTTTATTCACAGATATTGCACATTTCTAATTATACTCAACATGAAGCCTAATATCGTTATAGGCCATTCACGGTTACTTCACACTTTTCTGAAGACCAACAAAAGTTCTAAGTTTGGTTACCAATTACGTATCCTTCTGCTACATGTAAACATAAACACTACCATGCGACTTCTATGTTTTAACTGCCAAATGCTTTGTTTACTGTTTTTAGCTGTTCAAAGAATTTTTTCATATTTCAAAAGCCATTTTGTACGAATGTTCACAATTTAGGCCTATAACTATATTTAGGTCAGTTTTATGACTTTTTAATAACATCTGTATTTACAATAGTTCTTACTCTTATTATTTTGTATTGTTAACATATTTGTTATACACGACATAGCACATCACACGTAATACACATTAATATTTTTCCACGACTGTGTTTACCCCTGTTACAACTGCCTCTTGTTATTGATATGTGTTGGGTTATTTAGTTAAAAAAAGGCCTCAGTTGGAATATTAAAATGAAGGAAGAACCAGTCCAACGAAAAGAGACAGTAAATTCAAGCATGCAACTCATCTCGCTTATTTTTTGTACATAGCAGCAACAAACTTAAAAGATAGTGGTAAACATGCACNTTCAAGCATGCAACTCATCTCGCTTATTTTTTGTACATAGCAGCAACAAACTTAAAAGATAGTGGTAAACATGCAAACAAATAGGCCTACCCTAACTTTTATTCCCCTCATATTTCTATGCATTGGTATGTATTGTTTTATAGGTTTATTTCNACAAATAGGCCTACCCTAACTTTTATTCCCCTCATATTTCTATGCATTGGTATGTATTGTTTTATAGGTTTATTTCATTATTTATTAAAATTTATTTGGCAGGGCTTAGTATTTTCTTGGGATTGTGACAAACATTCAGATCACTGAAATGTAAGCACGTTACACAATTGTGTTTCAAACACCTAGAGCAAAGTTACAACGTGGTTATAGATAAACAGATGTGACTTTCAAAACTTTACTTTATTCATAAAAACAGTTCACTGTTAAAACTTGTAAATTTAGCACATCCGATATTTGCAATTTCACACACACACAATCTCTGGCACACCGTAACAGGTCATAACGCACCTTACAGTATATTTATTCCTGCTGTTGAAAAACAGAATTATCACATCATCGTAACTTGCCCAGGTAGGTATTAAAAGCACAATGTTTACAAACTTGATGTGGTAAATTTAAGTATTTTTCACAAGAAGAGAAATTAACGCTTTGTTCAACATGCCATGTCATGTCGCCAGTTGCCACTTCTGCCAACTTCGGATTTATAACCATCGNAAATTAACGCTTTGTTCAACATGCCATGTCATGTCGCCAGTTGCCACTTCTGCCAACTTCGGATTTATAACCATCCCACCATCACATCTGAATATGTTATAATAAGTATTCAAACAATAAAATCTCGTTTCAATTGTAAATTACTCATTCAAAAATCATAATTTTTGCTGTAATAAGTATGAAATATGCTAAAATCGGAAAACGTGTATAATGTTCCTGGTGCTACTAACAGTGCAAAACTTCTCAAGAGAGAGACAAAGACAAGTTCCGTTCCGCCTGTTTAAGTTTCTTCCTCTGACAAAAAAAATCACCATGTCACAAGGGCTTACGCACCGTAATTTGCGCTGGTATTTTTTTACTGTAACAATAAAATGTGTTTTCTTCAGTGCTACCTAAAAATTGTAGTATATCAATAGGCAATGTTAATTTACAAATAGCATACCAACAAACTAAGTTAAAACAATATTTTGACTGTTAATTATTTCTTACTAGTCGTTGCCGACACATCGCTGCTCTCATTGTTTTTGTAATTTGTATTTAATACAAAATAAATATTACACGTTATAGAAAATACTAAGTTAAAGTTTCATTTATTCAAGAATACAGTACTTTAAAGTTAATCACAGTATTATATATTTGTGTTATACAAATTATGTAAAAAAAACAGGTTGACATGTTACTCCTAGGATGATTTTTTAAAGGTTCATTTCAAAACATCCGAAGAAACTGTGAATGGACTAAATAAGTTGTATTTTATTGACTTACATGTCAGACCCTCATCTACTGAAAATCTGGATGTAAGGAAATTTTTTGATAGTCTCCTGAAAAATGGTAGATAGGGAGTTCGCTGTACACTAGAAATTCATGACAATAAGACCAAAATCTCCAGTTCATCAAAACATGGTTTATCAAATATTTTACAATGATGTTACTTAATGTATTGTAAATCTATTTTTTTTTAATATTAATTTTAAAAATTGAATATTATTTTTGTGTTAGTGATGTACTCAAATACACTTAGTTAAGCTCAGAAATAGTAAAAGTTTTTNAAAAATTGAATATTATTTTTGTGTTAGTGATGTACTCAAATACACTTAGTTAAGCTCAGAAATAGTAAAAGTTTTTAACCTGTTGAAAACATGTCTTATATTGTCACCACTGAGGCATTGGGCCTAATCATTTGGTCAACACACAAGCCCAAACTAAAGCTTTGAATGATCCAGGCAGTAGGTACCCAATCCATGTCAGCACAGTGGAAGTGGAAAATGATAGTCATGATAACATTTGGCGCATATGGCTGACGAGGCCCCGAAGGTTACACACTTAACCTCAAAACATATGCAGGAAAGGAGGGTCATTTTGTACCCGATAAAGCATCACTTCATAGTCACCAAGTAGTGATGGAACTTATGACTGGATTGACAAATGGACAAATATTGTTTTCTGATAAAAATTATCAAGTGTCAAATTACCTGAAACACTCTTACAAGTCGGAGTAGAATGAACATCTGTTACAAGAAAATGGCTGCTAATGTACTGCAAGTTATATTTCTGATTTCCATTTCTTTTTTAACGAACATTTGTGCATATGCAACGTGTGTTGGGTGAAAATAAGTATCAAGTTGACCTTAATTTGGCATGAATTTTTTGTTTCGAGCTGTTTTAGTTTAGTACAAATCTGAAGCTAATTATAAATATGGTTCAATTAAAGTTTCCACATAGCAATATTTAGCATACATTTTAAAAGAAAAAATTGGAAATATACACTATGTCATTAAAAAAAATNAGTTTCCACATAGCAATATTTAGCATACATTTTAAAAGAAAAAATTGGAAATATACACTATGTCATTAAAAAAAATATATATATATATACATACAGGATGATTCTAAAATCATCCCTGTTTGTAACTCCCCACCATGTCGAGTGATTTTGTTTGTATTATTGTATAGGAATATATGGGTGAAAGTGACGCGTTGAGGCACAAACACAAAAATAACATATGAAATGCAACACATTGTTTATTTACAACGTCGCCGCTAAAATCCTTTTTACAGCAATGTTTATAATAATTGCTCAAAATTAATAAANCGTTGAGGCACAAACACAAAAATAACATATGAAATGCAACACATTGTTTATTTACAACGTCGCCGCTAAAATCCTTTTTACAGCAATGTTTATAATAATTGCTCAAAATTGCTACCACCGACAGTAATGCGAGCTTGGTAGCGTCGGTGGAGTGATTGGCGAACAGATTCAAATACGCCGGGTATTTCACGCATGCCACCATTGTCAGCCAATCACGCCATATGCAGAGGTCGCCAAGCATGCGTGACTGTTGGGGGATGCATTTTCAGCAACTGTTTTAACATCATCTGTACGGAATCACTTGTTAAATATGCTGCTAATGAACATTTTATGTTTTCGTTAATGTGTTATGTTTTTGTGTTTGTGCCTCAACGCGTCACTTCCGCCCATATATTCCTATACAATAATTGTTTGTTTTAGTGAGCTCTACCACCCCTCAATGTTTGTCCCATGATTTTAGAATCATCCTGTATTTGTACATTTAAATAATAACGTATTTTTTATCAGGTTAGCCAGTATCTAAATATCTATGAACATGCTGCAGGGTCTGCTTGTTTCTGATTGGTCATGTAAGAGTTTTCTTACTATGGCTGTAGACAATACTCTCAGGCTCGCACTGTAACTTTACTGTTATTTTCTTATTAGAACGCTACGGTGATTGTAGCACAGCATTAAGAAATACTGTGAGGCAAAACTTGATAACATGGTAGTCAACAGTATCATTGAACCAATCACAGAACCTAATTCTGTTAGTCTCATTAATGGTGGTAGTACACAAAAATGGAAAAGTTCAAATTTGCATTTTCTCATAAAAAATCAACAAAAACTGGGAAATGCCCCTTTCCTCTTTAAACAATTGAACCAAATTCCATATGTCTTCATGGTACAAAATATTTCACAATTTTGGACTTTACCAAATTTTCTGGCAGGTAAAGGTATCTCGTCACACAAGACATATAAGAACACTTATTTTTGCTACACGTTGGTGAAGATATGCTTGCAAAGAAATGCCATTTGGACTGGCCTCAGCATCAGAAGTCTTCCAACAAATTATGAGTCGCATATTGAAAGGTATGCAAGGCATAGAATGTTCTGTGGATGATACCCTAATCCGTGCTCCAACCAAAGAAGAATTACAGGCTATCACCATTGAAATAATTGACAAACTTAAGCAAGTAGGATTAAAACTAATTCCAGTAAATGCATGTTTAGACAAGATAAAATAATAAGTTCCTTGGGCATGTCGTGTTAATTGAAGGAATGTCACACCTGATCCAGAACAAGTGGCAACAATAGAATGAATCAAGAGACCTGGATATGTGCATGAACTACAGAGATTCCTTGGCATCATTACACATGTGGCTAAGTTCATTCAAAATGTGTCAAAACTGTCAGCCCCACTTCTGCTACTATTTGAAAAAGAAGTAGCATGGCATTGGGGGCAAGAACAAGAAAGTGCATTGCAACCTGAAGAACCTTCTCAAGTCACCTCCTGTGTTATTCTATGACCACACAAAACCAGTAACCTTGTCAGTGGATGCAAGCAGTCATTGATTACTATAAACACTTTTATAGGAAAATCAGCCGGTATCCTATGCTTCGCAACCATTCAGTAAAGCACAGATAAACTATAGCCAACTGGAAAATAAAGCCTTTGCCTTCTTAGCAGCATGCAAGAAATTACAAGAATATATTGTTGAATCAGACCATAAGCCGACAGAAGCAATTTTAAAGAAACCACTCCAGGATGCACCTGCCAGACTTCAAAGAATCTTGTCCGAAGTCTTGCCATATTATCAAACAGTAGTGTACAAAAAAGTGTTAGAACTGTACATAGCAGATGCTTGAGTTGATAATGTGACAATATGTCTGAAACTGATTACCCTCTCCCCCTCATTTGTCAGTTCAGGTCTTAATACCAATGTCAAAAAAGGGGCGACCAAGTTTCGAATCTAAAGGATGCTGTCAATGCAAATAAAAAATAGTCTTGAGGAATATAAACTTTTGCAAGAAAAACTTAATAAATGCTGGACTTGCCGAGAACAGCTCGCAGAACAGCTCTCATTTTATGATGATCTCATCTTTAAGGGGACACAGACTTTAATTCCAGGTTGTATGAAACCACTGGTCCTTTCACAATTGCATCGTGCTCACAAAGGAATTCATGATACTCTGTGGTTGGCAAGAAACCATATCTTCTGGCCTGGGTTGACTCGAAGGATGGTTGAGTGTGTGCAAAAATATGCTGTTTGTCAAAAATTACCATGGGACCCACCTGAAGAAGGTCTTAGTGAGGCAGACATCCCCACTCAGCCATAAATGTATGTTGCATCTGATCTATATCATTTGAAGGGAACAGATTATTTAATCATAACATACAGCTATTATTTACACTGTGTACTTTGACTTTGCATATCTTAGCTCAACAACTAGTGTGCAAATAATCAAAGTGATGAAGAAATGGTTCTCACAGCATGGAGTCCAAGATGAACTTAATACAGATTGAGGCCCTCAGTATACCTCTTGTGAATTTGAAAACCTCAGTAGAGAATGGAAATTAAGTTAATGCAAATTCAGCACCCACTTTCACTGCTCAAATGGACTAGCAGAACATTACATGCAAAAAGCCAAAAACTTAATACAGTAGAGCACCCCTTAAACGGAATTCCCTTGAACAGAAATCCCCTTATCCGGAACTAATTTTCCAAAAAAATTTGAACGTCGCAAAGTTGTGCCATAACTTTCCCGTGCTCACGAGAGGTTTTTTGTTGCTCACACCAGACTTTACATGCCAGCTAGCCGGTAAACAAGTTGCATGTTGAAAAGAGACAGCAGGCCCAAGTGGCACAGCTGCATAAAGACACAAGTGACAGTGACTAATGGCAATGTGCGACACATGCCATTAGTTTTAGTGGACTTTCAGAATTTAGTGTTCTAATGTGTTAGTATAAATATACCGTATTTTGGCATGTATAGACCGCACTGAATTTTTGTATTCCCGTAAATATTGCTGGGCCTCATCGTGTTAGTGGGGCAACAGCAAACTATGACAACGTCAAACTAATTAATTTGCTTTTGAGTGTTATCGTTGCCACCCCGCCTGGCCTCAGCTTTCTGAAAAGTGGCAACAGCGCAGTATTCCGCGTAAATAAAACTTTTGTATTTATGTCAAAATGTCTTAACACTGTGTTTAAATTGCGGAACATTTGCGCCTTGCGTAGCCTGCCAGCTGTCGCCGGGCAGGCAATGATATGGTGCATGTGTGTGTGCGTGCGGCATCACACACACACACAGCTGCTGCTGGCTCTCACATTCGACCAGAGAGAGAGAGAGAGACAGCATGACAAACATAATAGTGGGGGAGGGAGCAAGGTTGCCTGGCTTTGGGTGGCTGAGGTTTTTAAGAGTGGAGGAGGTGGAGTTGGAAAGGAAGGACGCCAAGCGAGAGGGAGAAAGAAAAAAGAGAAAAGAAGCGAGCCGGCTGGAAGGCGCCTGGAGATGATACAAAGCAGAACTGTTGAGGACAGGCAGGCTGAAGTATGGTGCGACCCATACGCTTTTAAACACAAGTGTTGGGCTATTCATTTATTATTTTTTTGACTTCCTTAGAAACTGAGTTAAAACATTAGATTGTACTGTTTTTTGACAAATTTCTGAACATGGTTTAGGGGGAAGAATTTTTTTATGCCAATGTCTCGTAAATAAGCCGCACCCCACTTTTTTTCATTTTTTTTTGTAAAATGTACGGCCTATACATTTTGAAATACGGTACTTTGTGAACCTTATCTATAATACGTCAGCCCCACTTTTGTAAATGTATATTGTGTCGACGTGCTATGCAGTAAGGGAAAGATTGTCCACGGAATTGACTATACTGCGGGAAGTTTTATCAGTTGCACGTCAACACAAACAGTAACATGATGTCACCGCTGCAACCCTAGATTAGCTCTAGACCTCGCAGACATGCGCGCGAATAGATAAGAACCACCACTAGCAGGTTGTGAATGAATGTCATTAACGAAGCGCAGAGAGTTTTATGACTCGAGTACGTAGTGTTTNTTTATGGTTTTGTAACTTTAAGGATAAAACTAATAATTTACACTCATTGATTTCTTAAGTTAAAATTATGTGCCACATATACACGAGTTCAGAATAAAAATGTGTTATTTTTCACATCACCCCACCCTCATTTCCCATAACCGGAATTTCCCCACAACCAGAATACCCCTTCCCCTGACAATTCCGGTTGAGGGGTGCTCTACTGTAGTGAAATGCAGCGAGGATGGCTCAGATACTGCCATAGCACTTGTACACCACCAAAACACTGCCAGAGGTAAGCTTGGCTCTCCAGCACAGTGTCTAATGGGAAGGAGGACCAAAAACTTACCTCCTCACCCATGAAAAGCAGCTGCTACCAGCATCAGTAAAAGGAATTATCCATAGCCTCAAACTGCTCAGACATACAGATAGGGAAAAATTCAGTAAAAATAAAAAAACCTCACCCAAACTGGAACTAGAGGGCTAGAATTCTATATTGAGAAGCTCACAGACAATGGGCACAAGACAAAGTGGTTGAACCAGTGTGCGGTACACCCATTCCTACATCAACAACTCACCATGGGGAATATATAGGAGAAACTTCTGGTTCCTGAAACCAGCAAGTGTATCATTACCCAAGAGTATCCATCTGGAAGGGCAGGAGCCCAAGGCTCCAGAAAAAGAATGCCCTGAACCACCTTTCCAGACAGCATTCACCACAGACTCGGGAAGCAACTCTCCCGTCTTCCTAGGTTTAAGTGAAGAACCTCGTGAAATAAACTTCTCCCAGAGAACAAGAGTGGAACGAAAAGTGATCTCCCCTAAAATATTAGACTTATAGGCTTTAAATAATCAACACTAGCTTAACACATCATTCTGTGAGAGTTGTGTTTAGTGTTAAGCATCTTGTGTGTGATTACTTTATCATCTTACTTTGTTATCTTAATTAACAGTTTTGTATCGTGTGACTTTTTTATGTTAAAAGTAAACTAAATTTTTTGATCATAACCAGTGGAATAATGGATGTCTGTTTATACTGGGAAGCTGTTGTTGATGCTAGTTTGAGATTTATAAAAGTTGCAGAATGGATAAATTGAGGGACATTGCTGGTAGTTTAGAAACTAGATAAGTTTATGAGACTAAATACAGGAGTGAAAGTTTCATAATAATTGCACCTTTGGATGGTTTATACCCATACAATGTTGATGGTTCGAGCATGCTTCTGAGATGTTCAGTACTACCCGGACATGATTTTGTGTGTTTCAAAATACTTTGATTTCTCCAGGGTCATATGCTTGTTACTGGCGTCACGTGGTGAAGTGGTAGTTGGAGGTGGAATTTTCATTATAGTTCTAGGGTGCCAGGTCGTGATTTCATGCACAGCTATGCGGTGAGCAGAAACTCTTACCATGGCCGTGACGTCACCATCTTGCTGGTCAGTTGATGCCAAAAACCAAATCATCTGCTCCGTTGTTGGCCACAGAGCACGCCAAATGCAAGTACTTATGTACAGGAATTAAGGGCAGCTACATGCATGTTGGATCCAAAGCCATCCATAATTTAATTTGCAATAAAAGCACTGCTAAATGTGTGGGGTGCTACATGAACACAGTTACAATAAAGGAAGCAGTACAACGGCGCAAAAGTAAACACAGGTCCAGGCGTAAACAAACAAGGCACTTGAAGAGAAATATACTTAGTTGTCGCATGGCGCAAACGTGGCCACCTTGTTATGTGTAAAGAAACAAAATAGGGCACTGGTAAGGAGCAAAATGATTATGTGTCATTAGACACAATCTACACACAAATAAACACAAGTCATGAATAGAGTGAATACGTACAATGAGACGAAGTAGACACAACACTGACTGATGTGCGGTGTGAAAACACACACAGCTCTGACAACACTAGAGTGACATAACTAAACAGTGGGCCATTTCAGGCAGTGTGTCGCTCTGCAGATACACACGACACTCATAACACGATGACACACAGCAGAGGTGAAGATGGGGTGGCAACAGGCATTTCGGAAGCGCTGCTGCGACATGAGACGGGTCATAGGCGGCTGCGGCACAGGTATCGGCGAGGCATCTGGATGCTGGGTGCAGTGGAGAGTGGAACAGCTGCAGGACTCCAGTGTCGGCGTAGTGTCAGACGGATCAGGCACCCCATGTTTGTGCCTGTGGGCAATTGGACAGCGGCGACCGACCCAACAACAGGGACGCAGGGCGGGAGTTGGACGGAGACTGAGCATGATGCTTTGCGTTGTGTAAACTGTCAACGCACCCGTGAAGTTTTGACTGCTAGACAGATGCTCTGCAGGTTGGGTGGTCCGAGGCGAGCGCCCGGCATCTTACTGGTAGGCAGTCAGGCGAGGAGTCTGACTGCATCTACATCATCAAACCACCCAGTTTGCTTTTTATTGGTGGATGGTCAGCTCGCACCCGCAGACAGGTGCGCAGGTAATGACGTGTCTAGATCAGGCTGCACTGGCGCATGTCATGGGTGTCAGGCACATGTGCTTCTCTCATGGTTCAATCCCAGCAGGCTGCAGTGTCCCACAGGTGAGTGCAGGCCTATTGTCCCCTCTGCTGCTCCCGAACTCATCTCAGGCATGAGTGGTCTGCATTGGGATGTCCTGGGTGGTGTCTGGTGGCAATGCCAGGATGTCCTGGGGGGTGTCTGGAGGCGGCATAAGGTTAGATGTGTCTGGTGTCTTTACTGCTGGTGACTGAAGCTGTGGTGTCCGTCAAAGGGCCTCTTCCATCTGATGTACCCACACGTTGGCAGAGAGCTGAACATGGGCAGCGTGGGCGGGGTAATGACGGCTGGCATCTTGGCAAGGATGCTTGGCATCTCTGCTTTGGTTGGTACTGCTGGCAGGTCCAACAGTGTTGGTTACTGGTTTTAGTTTGCAAGGCAGTAGGTGGAGGTAGTGATGCAGTAGTATTCCCTGGATTCCAGCTTTAGCAGTTACACTTGAAAAACAACTCAAAATAATATCTCTCTCTTTGACACTAACTACTTTACAACACCACATGTCATCATCGTCGCCTACATCATAATTTATACCTAGGATATTTCAATGCACTTTCCTTGGATAATATCTTCCGGTGCAGTATTGTCTTCATGGTATGTTGGACTTTGCCCTAAGAATAAATAGTAATTTATTATTATTCATAAAACTTCTCATTTTTGTAAAAAATGTGATAAACCATTTACATTTCTAAATTCACGCTAAATTGTTTGGTAATTGTGGGAATTCATTATTTTTCATTCCTGGTTGTCTTCTTTGAAAACTACATTCATCTAAATGAACTTACTATATTTTATCAAAAAAGATTAAAGTTTTACCATTATAAGAGATAAAAAGAACATTTATTTTGATAGAAGATAATGCCATCGGAAATCCTTGAATAAGATTGAAACTTATATAATTGATCATATATATGTTATTATCTATTTTCATTACTATTTCTGCTTAAAGNAAATCCTTGAATAAGATTGAAACTTATATAATTGATCATATATATGTTATTATCTATTTTCATTACTATTTCTGCTGAATGTTTTTGCTAAATACAAAAACTGTTATAATGTTCAGGTAAATAAGTTGACCAATGTGTTATATGAAGTGGTTTATTTTCAATTATGCCTTTGTGTAGATTTTTTATCCAAACATATTTATTATAAATATATATAATTTTTCATCAATAATAAGTATTTATATTTTGTTGGCACATACATCTGGTGAATATGGGTTTTCAGGCACCATCTGGCTGGTTCCTGGAAAATTATCTGATAATTGTTTGTATGTTTTCAGTATCATTTTGATTTGGCTCAAAATTACTATGTATTGGATACATGATATAATTTGAATCATATATATGTTGTAAACGTGAAGAATGGCCAATTTCATGAACCAAAACAGCTATCAAACTAATTTTATCATCTGTTGATTATTTTTAATATTTTATCTTTTAAAATATCTGGACATGTAATTGATGGTCTTTTTTGATATCTATAAACATCTTGTTTAAATGATTAAACTATATCTAAATTACAACTCGCAGGAAAAAAATGTAATTTATATGTTTTCCCCAAACTTTAAAAGCGTTGTCTGTTATTTTAATATCATAATATATTATTGCTTAATGCAAAATGCCATTCAATAATATTGTTATTCTATTTTGTTGAAGATGAAGGTAGATCTGAAAGTTTAGCTTTCATACCATGTCTTGCTTATTTATTAATTTTAACATTTCATTATCTAATGTATCACTTATTTTCAAATTATTTTGTTCTTGATATATTTTTTAATCTTTGGTGATAATTTTTTGATAATAGATTCTTATAATTAATATTTAAAAACCCATATGTATTCAGCTAGTTGATTTCACATAAAGTTTGATTTTCATTTTAACATTAAATTATTTTTAAGATTGCTAGAGTGAATATTAAATATTTCATTTGCGTAACAAATATTCTATTTCAAATAAAAACATGGTTATTTATGAAAATACAGGGGGCATCCTCCAGACACCCCTAATATATAATGAAAAAAAAAAAAAAAAAAAAAACCAATTTTTGTAAAGAATTTTGTGTATGGTTATGAGGTATCTATGTAAGTACCTTGTGAAAACTGATAATTGATAAATATACTTTGGTTTTACATGCATTAAAACAGAATTTTTATATTTTTGTATTATTAAATTATTACAGCATCGAATCCTTTAAAACATAGATTATTTTCATCTAAAACAAAGAGAACCTTAAAATATCCTTGATGTTGATTATAAGTGTTTCTAGTGTTGAAGGCTACATGGTATGTACATTTCTATAGTTGGTTAAACTGATGTACATTACTGCTATCTGTTAGTGACTCTTTACACATTGGTATAGTGACTTGAATAGACAAAAATTGGGAATTGAAAGTAAATCTCAATAGTTTGTAATGCCTTAAGTGTATAAATATATAAAATAAAATATTCTGGTANATTGGGAATTGAAAGTAAATCTCAATAGTTTGTAATGCCTTAAGTGTATAAATATATAAAATAAAATATTCTGGTATCCTTTAAGACATATTTCTTCTAACTAAAGTTTAAATTTAAAATGTTATAAAATTTCAATGTTTAAAAAACACTTATACTCACAAATTTTGTTTTTAAGTATACATACAACTTATGAACTGCTGGTGGTCTTTGTCAATGCGACATATGGTGAAGTATGTTCATACGCCCTGCTGGGAGGTACGCATTATCAGTGGGTGTCGCTGTGATTGGAAAAAATTGTATGTCGATTGTACCGTATTGACCCTATGTTGGGTTTCTTCATATCTCTACTGGATTTCCACCTGGTATTCGAGCATATGTGCTCTATCGCATATGGAGGAGTGTATGTGATTGAATATGAGGCAAAAGGACAGAGAGAACTCTGAAAGTGATATCTTCCCGGGGCATAGAGGAAGTGGGATTTCAGTATTTTTAATTCATAANAGGACAGAGAGAACTCTGAAAGTGATATCTTCCCGGGGCATAGAGGAAGTGGGATTTCAGTATTTTTAATTCATAAAATCATTCATCTTATCTGTATATTTTCCATTGTAAATGTTTCAATTCATATAGATTATAATTAAAATATAGAGGATGTCTCCCAGACACCACTAATTAATAAGGAAAAAAGAAAGAATCTGTTTCATTCAGGTCTCTCTTTAATCTGATTTCTGTATTTACTTCATTATCTTCTCTATTGATATCTATAGTAATAAAACCAAAATCTCCATGCCAACTCTGAGAACGAATTTCTTTAAATAGATTGTGAGACATATCTCCACTAACGAAATAATTATAAATAGTCCGAATATACATAACAAAAAATTGGTATTGTGTTTTACTAGTTGCTTTGGAACTTTACTATAAATTTGACCTAAATAAAAACAATTGATATTTTTATGTCTTCCTCTAGTGAAATATTCACAAATCAATTTTGGTTTTCTAAAATTATATTGTCTAATATAACTACAGAATTATTTGACATTAATCTAAAATGAACATATCACTAAAATTATTTTTCAAATATTTTATTATTTCTTTTAATTTATTTGATAGTGTTAAACAGTCTTCTAGTAAACAAACATATTTTTCTTATTATGATGGTTATTATTTGACTGTGTCCATTGCTGAACATGAGAATAAATATAAATCCCACACACACAGAACTCAGCAAATACACAAAGCGAAAATACCTTTAACAACACTACAGACAGATAATTTCCTTGTCAATAATATACAAATATGTGTATGATTAAAATAACAAAACAATAGATGAACAAATTATTATTACAAAACAGGACAGACAACAAAAGCAAACCAAACGAAAAGACATCATGGTGACAAAAATGAAAACACCACACAAGTGAACAAAACAGTCCTAAAAAACAATATCAGTGGACGCAGCTGAACAGTAAAAACTCAAAACACACACAAAAATAGGACAAAAACCACAATGAAACACAGATGGCAGTATTCCTTGTCAGATTGTAGCTTTTATGCTGTGTGTGGGGTTGGAAGGGAAATGTAAATATTGTCCAGTGTGCAGTGGTTTCCGATATACTGTGGTGCTGATGGTATTGTTTTTTCTGCATATAAGAACATCTAAGAAGGGGAGAGAGGTATTGCTTTTGGTTTCATAAGAGAACTGTATAGATGGTCTGCGGGAGTTGAGGAAGTCAGCAAATTCCTTGAGTTTGTCCTGATCATGGTGCCAAATCAGAAATGTGTCATCAACGTATCGAAACCAGACCATGGGCGAAGTGACTGTTTCAGAAAGTGCTTCCTGCTCAAAATTTCCCATAAAAATGTTAGCAATGAAAGGTGAGAGATAAGTTCCCATTGACTTTTCATCTGTTTGTTTGTAGAACTTGCCTTTGAACTGGTAATAAGTAGTGTTTGTTCACAGATTGAGTACACGTCGTTTTGCTTAAAATCGTTTTTCCCAATTTTAGGTAAAACCACTTTACGCAAAATGATTTTAGCCAAAACAACTTTATGCAAAATGACTTAGGTAAATCGACTTCATGGCAAGTTAAGCGAGGAGCTAGAATTTTAGGCGAAATGGTTTTTGGTAAAACGACTAGGCAAAATTACTTTTAGGCAAAAGACTCGAAAATTAAGCAGTTACTGTAATTTTAGGCGAAATTATTGTAGGCAAAATGACTGGGAAGTTAATAAAGGGGCTAGAATTTTAGGCAAAACAACAGTTGCTTGTCTTAGGTAAATTAGTTTCCTTATTAAACCCACGAGCACTATTTTGTTCACATTTACGACATAGGTGACACCTCTAGTACAATATATCAAAATAATAGAACTGTTTTGTCTTTTAAAAGGACATCAAGTTCAATGTCCTGATTTTAAAGCAAACAAAAATAGCCATACAATTTTCTTCCAAGGCTGCGTATAAACTCATAAATTTAGACTTTACATGTAAAAAAAAGTAGTGACTGAAATATAAAACCATGTTTTTTCCATCTCTCCTGATCGATCCATTATTCAGTATGGCACAAGGAAGACTAATAATTTTTTTTAAGATCATATACGCATTACTCAACACTAAAGTGAAAATGGCCCATATTACTATCACTGGGAAGTTCAATATGGTTTTGTGTTCAATGTATGTGGTGTTGCAATTAATAATGAACTACTCATTTTCTTACTTGAATGTGTTGTGCATAAATGAGCAAGGATTAATGTTAATCAGTAATATGCTGTATAGTATTTTTGTTGAGTTTTGCAGTGTTGCGTGGTGGTATTGTGATGCTGAGATTGCTTATGTACTTAAAAAAAGCATGAAGATATCACATCAATGACAAATTGTTAGGAAAACTACAACTGTGTAATTTATGTGATATGCCTGTATTAGACTTGTTTTTTTTACACAGGCTGATATCATTGTGTTCTGTTCTACAACACAAAGACATCTAATTGAACTGAAATTAAATGATTTTGAAACCCTTTTACTCATAGTTTCAAAATAAACGTATGGTATCTAATCAAAATCAAAATACATAGGTGAATTCTTGAAATCACTTAGGTACACAAAAAAATATAAACATTAAATGTTATGTGTTTCTAACCACCCACCAGCAGTGGCATAGCTAATAATTTGATTATAGGACAGGAGAGGGCAGTAAATCTTCACAAATTCTAAAATTAACTAAGACAGTTTAAAATTTTGCCAATCAGCAGGAAAAGTGCATAAAAATTATATGGGCACTTATCACATATCTGTAGGAAAACAGTAATTGACGATAAGTTTATAACTAGAAATATCTAAAGGTTTTCTATCTAAATATCTAAAGGCATTTAAGATTGAATAAATTACTTGTAGTTGTAAACAAACCTACTTACGAGTAAATGTTCTTGAGTCACTTTGTCATTTACCGATAATATCTAAATAAAGGTTTTTCTGGTTTTTTTTTTTTGGAAAAATTTTTCATTGGTGACTCTTAATTTAATTTAATACTACAATGTATTGACATAATGCAAAAAATTATGTGGCTTTAACCATACTGTATATTGGGAATAAGCAACAATTAAGGACATTTAATTCATTGAAAGTGATTAAAATATTAAAACAATAAAATACTTTGCTACCTTACAACGGGGTTGCCTGGCTCCCATTGCCCCTCCACCTCTCCCCATTTTTTGGATTTGCAAATGCCCACCAGGAAAGGGCCTACTAGACTTTACTTGCAAGCAAAAACATTACCAGTAAATTTTTCAGTAATTTTGATTTATTTTTATACGTTCTGTTTACAAATGCATATGCCTTGTGTTTAAAACAAAACCGTGTAAAAAAAATGCCAGATTATGAAACCGGGGCTGCGTAAAGAAGTGAAACTGTAACGAGAATATGTGAGTCGTGTATTATAGCCAACCATTTGGTTTCAGCGGCCCCATGAAGCTAGTGCACGATTGTGTGTGAAGCACCACACCAGCTAAGAGTAGTTCTGTAATGAAGGCAGTAAATTATGCAATGTAAAATTCCACTTCTGTTACATCATGTAATGATTCTATACATTAATACACGTTACAGGAAAAAGTCTAAGGAATTGAGATCTGGTAATTTCTCTTGTGTTTGTTGGCGATCGTGCAGGCCATGGTACAGGGCCAACACTTCCTATCCTCCTACCTGGGAAGTAATTGTGAAGATGGTTTCGCATGCGAGCTGCATAATGTGCCGGTGTGCCATCATTAGATTTCAAAATCTATGTGTAGCGATAGCGGTGACCCACACATAATCATGCTAGATTCATGGGGTCACTGTGTCCAAGCGGTTGGCCATAATACAAAATTACCTCATGTATTTTTTTCATAGTTTCCAGTTTGCCTCCCAACCCCACTGTTACAATTTCCCATTTTTTTACACCTGTAGTTGTAAACAATGGCAGTTCCCAACTCAGCTTACTATGCACAAAATGTATTATAAAACACTGGCAGTTTCATTTTGTTCGTCACTTTCACAAGTTTCCTAGAAAATGTGTGACTGATGAACATTAGCATTCTAAAGAAGTGAATGTCCACTGCGGATTTGGTACTTTAATTATTTCATTGCAAAGAAACGAATTTGGTGATGGCAAAATATGCACAAAGAGACACATTATAAGTGTTCTAACTCGATATCGTACATTTTGGATTACTTCTCTTACTGACTTGAATTACGATAATCTACTTGTTAAACTTCCACACGAAACTAAAGAACTTTAAGTAATGGGCCAATGTCAGTAGCTGTAAAGACATATGTCAATAGTGGAACTTGTCATACAAAGAAAACGAAAACATATTCGTTGAAGAAGACTGGTAAAAAAAAAAGGCAATGAAGACAATAAAAAAGACAGTGTTGAAGATATTGTGGAGACGATAGTGATATTTCCGACGCTCTTGCGAACAATCCAAATAACTTACAGTGAGAAGTGGTTCTAAGAAGACAAAATTGCTATGTAAAGAGCTGGAGATTATCTCCATGTGAACGAGATAGATTGCCACCATAGAGCTGAAGGAAAGGAGTTATTATGCAAACTGTGTCAATAAAATATTTTTACTGCTTGTGAACCGCCTGCAGCTGAGCTATGCAAAGTAAAATAATGTACGGAATAAGTGTAAAATAAAACTTTTCTTAAATTGCACCTTTTATTCATTGCATAGTATATTAATGTTGTTTCTGATAGTCTTCTTAACGCAGTGACCTATGAAACTAGCTACACAGCTTATTTAACATTCTGCAAGCAAGTGCTCATGGGCACTGTGGTACATCAAGTAAATGGGGCGGGTATGGTCCACCGGGTCAAACATACCCCTAATTTCCCCAAAACTCTAAGTACCTATAGGGATAGTAAACCAGCTTACTATGGATTCTACTGAAAGTTGCGGCTGTAGTGTCATCTCTATAAAATAAAAAAAATTAAGTTGTGGAACTCAAGACTGATTTTTTTTTGTCATACTGGTTTCTTCGAATTCTTGCTCATTCAGGCTTAAAAAAGAAAAACTTTGAATAATAATTATACAGCATTTACTTTAATATTCAATAGAGACATAACATTTGAGGCCTACTTAACCCACAATTTTATCATACTGAACAAAATATAGCTTCAAAAGAAATAACAGTGACTTCAATGTGTTTTTAACCCTACCAGTGTCTTATTATTTCTTAGAAACAAAGAATGCTGTCTATGTAACAAATTTTTTCAGAAAGGTTCCGTATGTAGTTGCACAACTGGTGCTCGGATGACGGGTTATTAAATAGCCATAAACATTTAAAAATTATTGAAAACTGTCACCTTGTATCATTTTAACTAGCCCCACACTTTGCAGAATTAACTCATTATTTTCTACTCTAATATAATAATAAAAATAATAATAATAATAATATGCACAGCACTCAATATGTGTGTTACAGTGTCAGCGTGTCGATTCATAAGGGAGGAATACTTTTTTTGACAGTGTTACTGATAAATGTTCTAATTTGCATATCAGGATTGCTAATGAAATGCACAGCGACATGCGAGTGCTAAACAAATTATTACACTCATCAGCCACATTGTGAATATACTACAGTACAGTATGAAGGAAAGAAATATAATTTTTAATTATGTATTTCATAACCTGTCGGCATCACAAGCAATATAGACTGAATTATATTTTGCTGGTCCTATAGTTACTGTGAATTTGTCTCTGTACAAACTAGGAATCACTTGCATTGACATCTTAAAAATTGTGCTCATAAAAATACTAGCTAGAATGCTATTAATTATTTTTTCTCAATACATCTCTTCTATAGATAACAGAAATAAACAACCTTATTAAAGTAGCCGATAGGAATATTTATGCAATTTGTATTCCATCAGTATGGAAACCTCAAACATAAATTGTTTTATATAATGCTGATTAATTAATTAATGATATTGTAACAAATTTTGCATGTGAAGAATAAAAATTCTTAAAATAATAACTGTTATTATTTTTGACATATAATACTAATTGGGGAAATCTGAATTGTATAATATAAATTACAAATCTATACATAAAGAACGTTTGCTTTTGTTGGCACTAAAACATAAACATGATATATTGGTGAGTTCTTATTAATTAGGAGACTGTTTGAGTAGACAAACTGCTAAATTTCTGTTTTTATTTGATATGAGTTGTGTTTTACTTTCTGATTTAAATATGCATTTATGATTATTTTGTTACTACGTTCAACTGACATATTTGGCTAAACACGAAAGTATCTTATCAGAAAAACATCCAGACTTTTAGTTCTGGTTGTGCAGAACACACAAATATCTTCCCAGAATTGAAAAAGCTGTAGTGACAGCTGCTGGCAGGAACGGATGTTCTCATCTACCAAAATCTTGGGAAATGACAGGTGTGGTTGAGCATTTGATTTAGTAAGTTTTAAACACCTTCTAGAAAAAAAACTTTAAAAAATCTATAAAATCCTGTGTAGCTACTCCTGGCATCAAAGAGATTATTTATTAATCAAAGGCACGCCAGTTTATTATTTAAACTATGTTTAAAAACATACAGAACTGTAAGTAAAGAAAATATTGTAAAGAAATACTATGAAGTTCCGTAACAATTTAAATCCGCTATTGGCAAATAAAGAATCGTTTGGTCGTTTATTTGTTTGCTGAAATAAATGTGCTATTGATATTGAGAAGAACTTTCATGGTTGACAAAGTTCTCCCTAGTAGGACACTCAGCCCCACTGCTTGCAAGGAAAACATATAAGTAGCTGGGAAATGGGGATTCTGCGTCACCTTGCGTCCTGGTGGGGATCCATCTTGGATTTCCCTTTTTTCCCTCAAAATTTCCCTTTCCTTTTTCTCTGAAAAATTTTTAAAATCACCAGAATTTTCCGCAAAAAAATGTGTTTAGCACAATTCGGCTGGCACCTGCACAATTCGACGGAATCTGGCTGAAATTGAGAAAATGCCAGACAGATTGTGCAATCATTTACAAGCACTTACGCTCTTTCATTCCATGCCAGCACCATCCATCTTATCTGAAGGATGTTCCGCGAGTTTATTGCACCATCATGCAACTTCATGCACTACATTGTTACAAGCATATATTCTATGATCTTTGCCAAGTACCCATATGCTAAGGACAGCAATACAAATCGCACACATACATATACTAATCGTACACACATCAATCACCCCACGATCTTGCCTTCTTCCCCGCCATCTTTGATTCCCACCACGCCTGCTCTATCATTTGGTTTTCTCATATTCATTCTGGTCTACTTTTTTCTCTCTTGCCTTCTATAATTCCTTCTCTTCTCCTACCCCAATCATCTCTTTCTCTTGCTTTTTACGTCCTCCATATTTAATTTCTGCACTTGCCACCAGATGTCTGCTGTGCCATTTTTAATTCCCGCACTCGCCTCCAGGATGCTAAGTTCTACCGTTCGCAGTTAGGAGCACTGGCATCAATGTGGCCATTTTGTGTGTGTTGGTAATTAAGTCGCCTGCAGTGGCGCACTAGCATCGGGGAGTTTAGTTCTATCAGTAGGGGCTAGCAGTGCTAGAAATGATTTATTTAGTTAATTGTTATTTCGGAACCCAAAAAATGCCGGAGGCATGCAGGATAGTTCCGGCATCCCTCGGGTTGGCAGTCGAGGGTCTTGACCATAAGATTACTGCGACATCTAAGAAAGGAGGATATTTAATGTCAAATACATATATAGATATTAACATCCCGGTATTCGGAATAAAATTTGGTCAGGCCCCGACTTCATATAAAAATTACCATTGCATGGTGAGTGTTAGGAGAAGAAATGAAGTTAATACTTGCATCGGCCTATGCACGCCCCAGATAATAAACTTGTCATCACGAAAAAGAGGATTCTTAATGTTGAATACATATAGAAAAAACTGTAGGCACCATGCGCACACCTACACACACCTGTATATGTGTAAAAGTTATATATATATACTGAGTTATTCACAGCACCTATATCATAACCTTTTTCTCGGAAACAATACGACACCAGGGGTTCGCGAAAAATGTGTGATAACTATACCCTCCATGAAGCATCGATTGGTAGTAATCCCATTCCCCCGATCATACTGTATGGGGGGTGAGCTTTGAAATTGCAAATGGGAATGTGGGTTGTATAAGGTATCATTGGATAGATCGTCTTAAAGGAAACAACATTTACTAAGACACATTTTTTTCTGAAATGAATCGGTTATGTACAATAAATTAAATGATCTAAGCATATTGTTTGTGATGTGTGTAGTTTATGCACAAAGAAAATTTATTGCAAACATGGTTTTCTTGCTAAAATCAGAAGGAAATCAACAAAACCTGTTATTTTTCTGGTGTGCATAGCTAGTGTACGTACATTCAAAAAGACAGAATCAGAGCAGCATGTGGATCTCTCAGCTGTGCTGAGGTCCGCCATGCAACCGCGAACGTAAGGAGAGCAGAGTCATGTCTGATACAGGATGGTTGACATTTCGAACACTTATGAAGAGTGATGTGTGTGAATGAGTGTTCCCATTTCACAGTAGTTCTCCAACACCTTACCGGTATTTACAGTACACTCAACGTCCTTTTGATTGCACGTAAACTTGGTATGCATGCCAGAAAAACATGTTTTGTTGATTTCCATTTGACTGTAGTAAGAATAAAAATATTTCTCGTTCAGTTTCATTGAGCGTAAACTACGCAAATCAAAAACCATATGCTTACAGGATTTTTCATTTTATTAAACGTAAACTATGTATATGAAAAAAATTATCTTAGTAAATGTTGTTCCCTTTCCTTTTAGACAATTTATCCAGTGATACCATACATGACTCCTGTTCACATTTGCGATTTCAGAGCTCTCACCCCGTACTCATATCACTGGTATGTTAGGGTAATGTAATTGGTATCCATCAATGATTAAAAAATTTTTTCTCAGACCCCTGGCGTGTTGTTGCTGAGAAAAAGGTGTGATACAGGTGCTGTGAATCAGCCCCCCCTCTCCCTCTCCCCCTATTCCCCCTCTCCCCCTCTCCTCTCTCTCTCTCTATCTCTCTTTCTCAGAGAGAGAGAGAGAGAGATTAATAGAACTTGCACTATAACTATTCTGGTCCGCGTGAACGCTGTAAACCAATTAAAACTATATTCTCATGTAACCTGCAACCATACCTACACACACAATTGTGTTGCGACACACATGCGCGGCGATCATGTGTGCGTGCACTTCTGTGTCACCAACTTGTCTATGCATTCAACAGGACATGGAGTGAAGCCGGCCCATTCATGCTAGCTACAGTCGCACCACATGCACGTAAAGTATGCCTTAAGCCTACTTATAAGCATAGGAGGCTATAATTTCCGAACTGTTAAAGATACGGTCATCAAATTCATAACATTGTCATCACCCCTGCTGACGAATAGGACGATAGAGCCAACCGCCGCCGCTTTTCATCACTGCCGAAGCTCAGAGCAGAGGTAGTTCAGACCCCTTGAGGGGCCCATAACCACCTAGCTGGGTTTTATGTGTCCTACAGGGAGATTAGGAAGAAGCAAGATTGGCCCCTTCCCAACTCCCTGCACAATCCCTATTTGTAGTTGCGGAGGTTTCCCTCCGCAGCTGTTATAACGGGCCCACTGAGTTTCCCCAGCAAGCCCGGTACCCCATAATGTTTCCCTCCCCTCCCCCTGCATGCACAGGGAGAGAAAAGGGAGGCAGCACTGCCTAGGTAATCGGCTCTACTTTAGTTGTTCAGTAAAAACTGGAATTTTGAATATTGCAGGATTTTTATATTGTTCAAAGCGGATTTTAAATGCCAAAGTTTGCTTTAAAGTTATCGTACGTCTTGAGGGCAAAGAACCTGAGAAAAGGTTTGAATTGAAAAAATAAGTTATTTCATAATTGGTGACTGTAAGTAACTGGTATTTTAAGAGTGATTTAACAAGTGTTTTGAAGGTACTTTTTAATTAAAAATAGTATTGAAAGTTTACTATCATGTTATTTTGTCTGTTGAGGAATGGAATTTGTTAAATTATGCTTATTTCCTCGTGGCTGTGTGTTACTCCGACGAGCGAGTGAAAGTTGGTTAAGAAACTTGATTTTAAACTTTTTTAATTTGCAAAACGATGCTGAGGGCATGTAATTAATGGTTTAAAACAGTTTAAGTTATTTGTTCAATAATTCTTTGAAATAGTCCAGGACTTTGTTAAAGAAAGCTTGAAAAGCGAGCTGGGAATTATAACTTTTATTTCACGGGGTCGGGGGCCTCTGATTGGCCGAGAGGTCGCATGGTAGGCAGGGTCTTCCTCCACCACTTGAAAGGTGGCAGGCAGCACTGTCGTCTTTTTACATGGAGCACATTTCAAAGTTCAGAATTTGTGTGGGGAAAATTAAAAGCTTCTAATTCGAGTTGTAAAGTATCTAAAATAACTTATTTCTATTATCTGAGATAGTCCTGCTAGCAGAGTGCGGCAAGGGTTATTTAATTACATCAGATAGTGTTGCGATCAGTGGGTGTCTGTCAAATATTCCAGTTTATTTCGCTCATCAGAGTATGTATTTTTGTTTAAATTGCCAGGAGTTCTCCGATAAAACTTTGTAAGGGGAGGTTAGAGTTAATTTAATTCAGAAAATGAGCTAAGTGCTTCCAGAAGTAACCAGGATTTTTCTTGTGTTTTTATCAGAGATTGGCTTTTTGCCATGTAGGGGCGGAAGTGTGCCACGATGGCTATGAAGTTTGGACTCTTGACAAGAACTGCATTAGCGAGTTCATGTCATTGAGTGCCTCTTCAAGTCCTCCTGGCACACACTGGGGTGTGGAATGTTTTGTTGTGGAGCTGGCAGGGTTCTGTGTGCATGTTTCTTGCGCGACTGGGCGTAGAGTGGAGACTATAGCTAGCTGTTAAAGGCCTAATGATGCCTGTGCGTACGGAAGGCTGTGTGGCAGGTTTTTTGCATCAGAGATTTTCTTGTAGTTAGCCAGGTTTCCAGCCAGCGCTGAGTCTGGTTTAGATGTTTGTTGTTGTTGTTGTTGTTTTGCCTTGAAATTGTCAGCTTGGGCTTGGCGTTTTTGTACCTGTTCTTTAGGGTAAAGTACACTAAATGGTAGTAAATTATGCTAAATTTGCATTAATTACCCTTAATTTCGAAAATAGGGTATATTATGCCTAATTTGGAAAATTACTCTTAATTAAAGTTATTTATGATAATTTAAGTTAAATTACACTAAATTAAATTATTCTCAATTTGGGTAAATTACACTTAATTAGAGCCTATTATGCTCAATTACATTTAAATGGGGTAAATGATTCTAAATTAGATCAAATCACCCTTAATTGCATAAAATTATACTGATTTGGGTAATTACACCTAACTGGGACAATATGCTTAAATGGGGTAAATTATGCTTAATTTAGGTATGTAAGTTATGCTTAATGTGGGTAGTTACATTTAATTGCAGTTATTTATGCTAAATTAAGTTAAATTACACTTAATTGGGAAATATACTTAAATTGGGTAAATTAGGTTTAATAGTGGTAAATTGTGCTCAAGTGGAGCAAGTTACATTAACTGGAAATCAATTATGCTGAATTCGATTAAATTGTGCTTAATTGGGGTAATTGTCACATTTACTTGGAAAATAATGTAGTTAACTGGTGAATTTCCCAGGAAAATCGCAGAAATTCCAGAAATAAACTTTAAATACCAGAAATACCGAGTAATTACTGGGAGAACAAGATAACACTGCAAATGCAAGTAATTTGCCAAAAAAATCCACACAGAATTGTGCTATTTGTTAAAAGTATCATGCAGAAGCACATTATTTGCCAAAAGCACTGCACATATTCATGTAATTTTCCAAATATTCCATGCTGCGTGCAAGTAAATCTCAATATGTTCCCAGGATATTAATGTTAAACTGATTCATATTATTTTTATTTTGTTAGGATATACGTAGAAGCCTATTAAATTTCAATACTCAGTATTACCAGATTCAATTTTAAAATGATCATATTTGTGAAAATTTTGAAAAAAATAATGTGTACAACAGCAAAACTTGCAAGCCATTCTACAATGGCATTGTGAATCTTCTATCTACTTGGATGTAAAACATGGTCACTGTGATACACACCATGTTTTACCATCTTTGTGTTGATCTATTTATTTCAACTAATAAAATAAGTAATTGCTTGACCTGACCAAGCTTGGCTACGACGATAAAGCCAACTTGATCTGCGGTGTTTCCAGAGTTGTGAAGTAATATGTGTGTGCCCGGCGCCACAGCTCTGCGGTGAGCTGATGAGATGTAGGGTCGTTCGGCCGATAGCCTAGGGACTCTGGTAACACTCCGTCATACACACGTTGCCGAGGTTGTGGGCCACCTCGCACGCCTTACTTGATTATCAATAATAACAGTGGTGCTGGTTGTTAAGGTATTTACTACCCCGTTATGTACACTCAACTATACAGAAGACACGTGGCCTGAATGGCCCGGAACTACAAGCGACCACGTGGTCTTATCATGTGAAGCTCGAAATGCACTTTTGATTCCCGATAAATAATAACGTCGCTCTCCCCTCGGTGTTATGCAAGTTAAGTAAGGAAAGAGATGATGATAATGATTTATAATGTTATGGATGCGACTGGATACTGTTCGACAGATGATGTCCTTGCTAGGGCTTCTGCGGAGTGGGGAGAGCGTAACGTCCGAGCTCGTCCAAGTGCTGGCGGATACTGGGCAGAAATGTGCTCCGGCTTCCGCCGCCTAGGCGCAGCCGACGCCATGCGGTGAGACGGTGAAACACAATATACACTGAAAGATGATTATGGGATGGAAAATGATATGAACTAAATTAACACAAGAAAACATAATTACCCTTACACAAATACATAATAAAAATGATAATACTTATTCTAAATGTTTTCATTGCACCAGCCACAGCATTGCCAAATGTAGAATGTCACATGTCTCTGGCTGTGGCTGGGCAGATTGTCTCCGATGACAAAACAAATTATTAATTAATTACACACTGACACTATTAACAAATACACAGACGAAATAAACTGAATAAATAATAAACACTAATGCACTCGTGCCCACAAGCCTGTTGGTGTGGTGCGTCTGGTGTGGACATACTACGGCAGTCAGTGGGCAAAAGGACTCGTGAACATGCGGTTCACGTCAAACGGCCCCTCCTCCGGTGACCACTTGACTGCGCAGTCCCTCAGGTGTCCCTCCACTCAGCTAGGCACAGCATGTAGTGGGTGTTTTCAGCTGGTGGCGGGGCCTCAGCGAATAAGGCCCGCGCCTCTGGGAGCTGACTCCTGCTGCTGCCACTGCTGCTGCTGAGGTTCCAGGGTGCTGGCGTCTCTTGGCATGCAGGTGTGGGCGGGGGTTGTCCCCTCCACACATGGTGCATGCCGGACGGAACTGCTTGCGTGGCCGCTTGGACCCGCGGAGAGGGGTGGTAGACCCCTCCTCCTCTGACACTTCCTGGTCACCGCTGCTGCTGCGGTGGGGACGTCGGCGTGATGCGGATGTTGGCGAGGGGGGAGGAGAGGGCCCCGGTGAAAGGCTGCGAAACCTCATTACGCTCCCCCCGTCGCTTTGGCCGACGTCCTCTGGAATGAAGTCCCCCGCTGTTGGTCCCGCCGAGGGTGCTG
>NQII01000307.1:751315-762996 GCA_002778355.1 Clitarchus hookeri
TGCCTACTGGGGTCGTGACGTGCTAGGGTTGTGCACTGTCGGAACCTCCTCTTCAGCTCCTGGAAGCAGCTTTCGTGCTCGCTGTTCCACTGGAACTTGCAGTTCGGGGACAGCATGTCGGTTAGCGGCGCTGTTATGGTTGCGAAGTCCCTGATGTTTTCCTTCAGCCAGTTCACCAACCCGAAGAATTTCCTGAGCTGCTTGTGGGTTCTGGGTGCCTCATGCTGGTCAATAAGGGAAAGCTGTTCCGGCGTAGGTCTATTGCCGTTTACGTCCACTAGGTGACCAAGGAATTGGATGCTGGGCTTCCCTATGTGGCACTTCCGGTTCGCACAAGTTAGCTTGTTGATTGCTAGGCGCTCTAGTACCAACGACAGGTGTTTGATGTGATCTTCCCAGCTCTCGGACCAGATGATGACATCGTCCAGGTACGCAAGGGTAAAATCCCGTACATATCCTTCGAGCACTTGTACCATCATGGCCTGGAAAGTGGCTGGTGCACACTTTAGCTTGAACGGCATGGCACAGAACTGGAAGCGTCTCCCATCAGGGGCGGTGAATGCTGTTTTGTGGCGATCTTCCGGCTTGATTGGGACTTGCCAGTAGCCGCTGCGCAAGTCCAATGATGTCATCACCTTTGCCTTCCCTAGTGTGTGTAGTGCATCCTTCACACTGATGTATGGTGGTGGTGCGCTTTGAGTTATCAGATTCAGGGGGCGAAAGTCCACACAGAACCGCCACGTTCCGTCTTGGGCGCTAACGTGATTGCGCTGTTGTACTTGCTGTGTGTGGGCTCGATGACACCTTCGGCTAGCATCTCTCTGATCTGCTCCTTGATGATGGTACACTGGTGGGGTTGGTAACTTTGTGGTCCTGCGAAAAGCGGGCAGTCGTGCTCTAATGGTATGGAGTGCTCTGCAATAGTATTCCGCCTTAAGGGGTCAGCGTCCGCAAACACGTCCCGTCTTTCTTGGAGGATCTTTTGTACCATTCCCCGGTACTCTTCTGGTACCTCATGGTCCAGTTCGTCCAGCTGGACGCCTGGTGTGCAGCTAGTGGTCCGTGGTTCTAACTCGTAAACGGTGCGCCGTTCCTTCTGTCCAAAATGGATCCTGCGGGCCGCTGGCTCTACGATAGTGTTCTGTTCGGTGAGCCAGGGTATGCCCAGTATGGCGTCTTCCCACAGGTCTGCAGACACTAGGGCTATAGTGGTGGTCTCTATGTCCCTAATTCGGACAGTGATGGTCACTTCTCCGAGGNCAGGTCTGCAGACACTAGGGCTATAGTGGTGGTCTCTATGTCCCTAATTCGGACAGTGATGGTCACTTCTCCGAGGGTCGGCCCTGTATGTTGGTGTGTGGCAAGATGTACAGTGTGCTTTGCCGGCCTTATTGCATCCTCCATCATGAACCCTGCTCTCACGAAATTGTGTGACGCTGCTGTGTCCTCTAGTGCTAGACACTGGATGTTATTGAGGGTGATCGGTATCCTGATCATCCTGTGATTGCCCCTGGTTATTTGCTGTAGCACGATTTGTTGTGGAGTGGGTTTTGTTACCGTTTTGGGTTGACTTGCTTTGTGCGGCGGTTCATGTTTTGGCCTGGGGTGGTGAACGTCCGGCTCGCCTACCCCGCCAGCTAGTTTCCCGCTTGTGTCTTGCTGTCGTTATTTACTTGCAGTTGCCGGTTTCCTAGGTTAGGGCACTCATTGTGCCAGTGGTACTGCTGACCTTGGCAGTACCGGCATGGAAAAGGGGGGCCTCTCCTCCTAACCGCCGTGTTTGTACAGGCTGATATGGGGTCAGCAGTCTGTCTCTTCCCCCTGTCCCGCTGTTCGGTCTGGTGCACTTCTCCTTAGCCAAGTCCAGCTGATGGCTGCAAACTCCCCCTCCACGCACAGTGATCCCGGGGTTGTGGTTCTTGTGGCCCCTCCCTTCCCCTATGGTACACTTTGGCCTGATCCAGTAAGGCCATGGACCTCATGAACTGTTCTATGTCTGTATGAATGAGTGGGGCTAGGGCTAACTTAAATTCGGGCCTCACCGTTGAGGCAACCACCTCTAAAATGTCTGGGTCCCGCATGTTTGCGTGAAAATGTTTGAGGAGGTTAACCTTCCGCGTTGTGAATGTTGTTAGCGTCTCACACTCCCCCTGCGGTTCCAACACTGCACGGCTCTGAGCCTGTAATGAGTGATACGCTGAGTTAAACTGTCTCAGAAAGGCACTTTGAAAATCGGACCATGGAATGTTGTAGTGATTAATGGCCCGCCACCACGTACGTGCCTCCCCAGATAGCTGTCCTCCAACACAGTTAGGCCACTCCACCTCACTGACACAGTACCTGGTTAGTCGTCCCGTGATGTCCCTCAGGAACGCCTGCTGGTCCTCCATGATGTGTCCAGCGAAGGTTGGCAGAGACTGGAAGCGGGCTGGTGTCGTGCCCATCTCTCCGGCTGATCCCATCGCTGCTGGGGTTGCTCTGGCCTCCTGGTGTTGTAGAGGCCACACGAAGCCAGGTGTGGTGAGTGGTGCCAATGGGCTTCCCCATGGCGCTGCTGCTCCCTCCATGCTGGAAGAGTGCCCCCTTGGGCTGTCGTGTCGGCTGCTACGCACATGGTCTTCAGTGACTGAGAATGGTGTTGTCGCCCGGGGTACGTGGGCCAACCGTTCGCGCCCGAAATGCCCCGCGGGAAGAACATGGTTCCAATTGGTGGTCCGCACACACTCGTCGCACCGAATATTACCACGACTGTCCACGGTCGCGCATTTGGTTACCGTTAGGCACACAGTGTGGTGACTTCGGTGACACACTCGGCAAGGTACTGTCCCTTCGCCTACCCCTGCACAGATGATCTGTTTCGCGCACCTTCGCTCACGAAAAATGTCGACTATGGTAGCCTCTACACTATNCCTGCACAGATGATCTGTTTCGCGCACCTTCGCTCACGAAAAATGTCGACTATGGTAGCCTCTACACTATGTCCATTTGTTTCGGACTGGTACAATGTCCCTCGTGGCTGTCCTAGTCCGCACTGGCACTCGTGGCTGTTAACGCCCAAGTCATTCCCGAAAACCCACGGTCGGTTACACTCGACACATAACTATGCTTGTTTACTGTTTGCAGTGCTGATAATGGCTTTTTTTATTAATTCACTGTTGCTTGCTTTAATGTTCTCCGCGAGTCGTCGCGCATTTGCTCCTTCACACACACACTTATTCGCACAAAAAGGGTTCGTGTTAGTTAGTTTCCGCACACATTTTTAACATAAATTTTCACTCTNCACACACACTTATTCGCACAAAAAGGGTTCGTGTTAGTTAGTTTCCGCACACATTTTTAACATAAATTTTCACTCTTGCCATTTGATGTCGTCCAGTTCAAATTTTCTGTATTTAATTGGTAACCGTCCACGTGGCTCGTGGTAAACATGGCGGCTGCTCTTAGTACATGTCTCTCGATATTGCCTCTCTAATTTACACAATCGATTATCTCGTGGCGCAACGAGAGATAAATACACATAAAAATTAAAATTAAAATAAAAACCACGCGATCCCGCGCTCTACACTCACAGTTTTACACGTGTTTTCGACATTTCGCCCCTAAGATGGCGCGCCAATTTGACGTGACCAAGCTTGGCTACGACGATAAAGCCAACTTGATCTGCGGTGTTTCCAGAGTTGTGAAGTAATATGTGTGTACCCGGCGCCACAGCTCTGCAGTGAGCTGATGAGATGTAGGGTCGTTCGGCCGATAGCCTAGGGACTCTGGTAACACTCCATCATACAAATGAGCCGAGGTTGTGGGCCACCTCGCACGCCTTACTTGATTATCAATAAAAACAGTGGTGCTGGTTGTTAAGGTATTTATTACCCCGTTATGTACACTCAACTATACAGAAGACACGTGGCCTGAATGGCCCGGAACTACAAGTGACCACGTGGTCTTATCATGTGAAGCTCGAAATGCACTTTTGATTCCCGATAAATAATAACGTCGCTCTCCCCTCGGCGCTATGCAAGTTAAGTCAGGAAAGAGATGATGATAATGATTTATAATGTTCCGGATGCGACTCGATACTGTTCGACAGATGATGTCCTTGCTAGGGCTTCTGCGGAGTGGGGAGAGCGTAACGTCCGAGCTCGTCCAAGTCCTGGCGAATACTGGGCAGAAATGTGCGTCGGCTTCCGCCGCGTAGGCGCAGCCGACGCCATGCAGTGAGACGGTGAAACACAATATACACTGAAAGATGATTATGGGATGGAAAATGATATGAACTAAATTAACACAAGAAAACATAATTACCCTTACACAAATACATAATAAAAATGATAATACTTATTCTAAATGTTTTCATTGCACCAGCCACAGCATTGCCAAATGTAGAATGTCACATGTCTCTGGCTGTGGCTGGGCAGATTGTCTCCGATGACAAAACAAATGATTAATTAATTACACACTGACACTATTAACAAATACACAGACAAAATAAACTGAATAAATAATAAACACTAATGCACTCGTGCCCACAAGCCTGTCGGTGTGGTGCGTCTGGTGTGGACATACTACGGCAGTCAGTGGGCAAAAGGACTCGTGAACGTGCGGTTCATGTCATGCTTCAAGATAAATTTTGCAAATTGTATTAAAGTTCACAAAATGTAATTAACTACAGTCTCTTGTATTTCACTCAGAGAAATTATTTAAAAACTTGTGTCATGCTGGGGCCTGTTTAGAAGACGCAAAGTGAAGAACATGTTATGTACAACACATACCATGTTTTACATCCAAAGATGTTAGAAAAATAAGGCATTAGTTTCTCACCTTTTTAAGTACGACTTGCATCCCTGACCGGTTGTACTCGTACTCAGGATCAAAATTTGATCTTTATCTAGGTCATCGCATAAAGGTCTTTCATCGCTCTCACTTCTCATAGGTAATAAACGTCTTTGTATATAACGATCATCCAACCACAGTGGTTTTCGCACCACCATCTTTGTTACTTCACATGTTTTACTCGCATTAGGCTGCTGCATACAAAATATGTTTACCATCATTATTGTGTTTAAATAAAAAAATTAACCCAAGACTCTTAAAAAAATGGAGTAGACAGGAAGTAATTGACGGTAATCAAAAACTCATTTTACCAAAAAATCTTAGTTACCATGTTTAACGACCGGACGCCTCAGTTATCAAAAACCATGTCCTTTCGACTCCTATGTTTTACACACAACTTAGAGAAAGAAGGGAAGTGAGCATGCCCTACTCGCCTGTAAACTGCTTTTACTTTATCAGTCCCTTCTGCAATAAACTGATCAAGTTATTCGCAACCATATAATTTTGATTCTCTGCATTAAAACACTGTTAATAACAAGAAGGTTTTCAAACAATACACATTGTATTGTAGAACAATTCAGCAGTAAACTGCATCCACTCCACCATGCTCTTCTCTTAAAAACTATATAAATTACCAACGACCATGTACTTTTGATAACTTTGCAGTAAACACAATTCAGAACAAGTAGCGACGTGAACTACACATATAGTTATATGGTACTACTCAAGTGTAAGCTGCTTATTTTTTATCAGTCAATTCTGCAAGTAATTTTAAAGTTATTTTCAACCATATAATTTCGAATCCCCTGGTTAATACACTGTTAGTATAAATCAGGGATGCAAACAAAAAACATTGATTTGTAGAACTATTCAATCGTAAGATACATCTGCATTATCATGCTCTTCTCTTAAAAACTATTTAAATTATCAACGAGCTTGTACTTTTGAGTGAAGAGTGAGTGAAAATATTTTGACGGCTCTTCACAGCAAGTTCTTGAGAGCCGATAAGAGTGATTGAGGTAAGCATGGAGCGGCACCGGAATTAAAGGATGGGGGAAACTGGAGATGCCTGAGAAAACACGCCGACCAGCGGTATCGCCCGGCTCGATTCCCACTTGCGAAAATCACGGCGTTACCCGCCCGGGGATTAAACCCAGTTCACCTTGGTGGGAGGCAAGCAGGCTTATTGCTCAGCCACCGTAGCCCCTGTCCTTTCGACTTATATGCTTCAACCTCAAAACAAAACAAGAAGCGAAGTGAACAACACTTATATTTATGTTGTTGTACTCAAGTGTAAACTTCTTTTAGAATATCAGTCACTTCTGAAAGTAATTGTTTAAATTATTTGCAACTGTATAATTTTGACTCCTCTTTTTAAAACTTTGTTAATTACAAGATGGGGTGAAAACAACACACATTTTTTTGTAGAACTATTCAATAATAAACTGCATCTCTACTATCATTCTCTTCTCTTGAAAACTATATAAATCATTATATACCATGTAATTTGACTCCTTTGCATTAAACACAATACAGGACAAGAAGCTATGTAAATAGCATTTATGTTTCTCTACTTAAGTGTAAACTTCTTTGATGTGTGAGGGATTCCAGGGGTGCTGATGTGGGTCCCGAGCTTACCTGGCTTACCAGGTTAAGAGGAAAACTGGTGAAATTGCCAGGCGCCATAACTCAGCGAGCATGAGTTAGTGAGGGTCGTGCGGTCAGCGGCCCGTGGGGCCCTTGAGTCCTTTGTCGGTCTGGAGTGCTTGTAGATATTGAATTTACCAATAAATGCACTACCTAGTGGTTTCACTTGTTACGCTGGCAAGGTTGTAGGCCACCTTGCATGCCTTACTTACATTTAATTAAAGCTGCAACAAGGTGCAGTGCCCGAAGTACCCCAAGAGATGAAATTAATGAAACACTTTGGGTTACTCAAGATGTTTACTTACTTATTTTGTTACATATACAGTGATTCTGCTATGTCAACTGATGCAGAACCGGCACTCTGGTCTGCAGGTGACCAATACTATGAAATCAGTCTAAGTCAAGAAAATAAGTGAAAGGCGCATAGTGCGTTAAACACTGGTTAAAAAACTGCAGGGAGGCAGACGGTCATCCCCTCGGCACTAAATACACAAATGTTTCGGTTTATTACATTGATATTGANCGGTGACCAATACTATGAAATCAGTCTAAGTCAAGAAAATAAGTGAAAGGCGCATAGTGCGTTAAACACTGATAAAAAATGGTTGCCTGTAAAGTCGGTTTTACGGGCGAAGATTTTACGTGACAACGTAGTGCTGCGCGCGCGGCAGACCGATCATAGTTGAGTGGGAGAGAGACGCAAGGCATTCGGCGGGCCTCTCTCTCGTTCGGTGACTCATCGTAACGTTACCGAGCGTTACACTTTTTCATAAGTGACTCCCAGCCGCAACCTAATTTAAGACGTTGTCACGTCAAAAACTGCAGGGAGGCAGACGGTCATCCCCTCGGCACTAAATACACAAATGTTTCGGTTTATTACATTGATATTGATGATGGTGATTGCAGCAAAAGTTGAAGGTGCCAAGGGGATCTGCGTGGAGCGAAACTCCCGTGCTGCCGGCCGTCCCGAGTGCTGAAGTCAGACTAAAGTCATGGCCTCGACTTCTGCTGAAGGTGGCTGAAGCCGGCGCCAAAAATTATGTGAAAATTGGCACGTACTTTCTTAAGGCTAATGAGTATGCTACACAATACAATTTCCTGTTTAATTACATGTCTGTGACATCCCAGTGATTAATTAAGTGATAATTATGTTTGTGACTGTGACGTCACGGGGGATATCACCGAACTAGATACATTAAATAAAAACAATGAGGCCTTGTAGGCAATCTGCTGTGAAAAGAGAACACAACTACCCTTTAAAGCATTGAACATAATAACATTTAATGAAATTACTGGAAAAGCTGTAAACTGAGAACGTATTTCAGTTTCCGGTAAATTTCTTAAGTGAAATTCAGTTTCCGATTTTTTTTGCCGATGGATGAGTCAAAGTGTTCCAGCTTGGGGGGGCTTCACGAGTTCATCCCTGAAAGGGGTGTGGGTAGCCACGTTCGTTAAAGTTTTAGTAAAAGAATGACTCTAATTAATTTGGCTGCTGCGTTTTGAACACTGTGTACTTCTTCAGGATTTAATTCCCCACTAATTAGCCGCACTTGGGGTCATGTAGCACTATTATTCTGGGTGGTCGACGTCACGCAGGTTGGAAGGACGCCGGGTGTCGCCGCGCAAGCTACGCTGAATTTCCCTCCATTGCCGGGGAGCCTAACGGCTGTGGCTTTCGGGCGGACACTGTGTTGGACCGCTTGTTATTTTTCCCCAAGTGTTACCTTGAGGTAAATAAAGCAAGACGGTCACTTGGGTCATGTAGTACATGACGAGACACGTGTGTTCCGTTCTCGCCGACCCATACTGACGTACTTGCGGCAGAGTGTTCACTTCGGCCCGGTGTTGGCTAGGTGGTATAAGTGACTACGGAGGTGCAAGTGGTCACGAGAGTACACGTGGACATGTGGTTAACGTCAGCTTTTAAATTATAATTTATTTCTGCAAGAAATTGTTTAATTTATTTGAATTCATATTATTTGAAATCCCTTGGTTAAAACATTTTTAATAACAAGCAGGAATGCGAACAACAAACATTGATTCTTAGAACTATTTAATTGTAAACTGCATGTGCATTATCATGCTCTTCTCTTAAAAACTGTATAAATTATCAATGGCCATGTACTTTAAACTCCTTTGCATTGATACCTGCCAAATGCTGAAGTTAGGAAGTAGGTATTGATTCTGCTCTGCGGCGTGAGGCGCCAGCACTTGATGCTAGCCCTCAGTGATAGGGCGTAGGAATACGTCGACACTGCTGTCTCTAGGTCCAATTTACTAATAAATTACACTTTATTTGTGAGTTCACATAATCAAGTTTTATTGTTGCTTGAACAGGTTAACTGGTACATGAACTCACGAGACAAACTCCCCTCCCCTTTTTCTATATGTAGATTACGTGATACTTGGTTTGACGCCGCGATTGGCGCCGTAGAGTGGGGTGGGGGGCAGGATTCTTCACACCTGGTGTAGAACTACTTATCTGACACTGCGGTGTTGTTTTCCCTCGGCTGGCGGCTTGGAACTGCTCCGGTGCTTGGTGGGGCGTCCCGACGCCTGGCCCCGAAGTTCCTCATTCACGGGTCCACGTAGTACTCTGCATTTGACGAAGTCTGACTGACTTTTCTCGGATTCTTCCCGCCGCACGTCCCGCTTGACGGCCTCCGACTGAGGTCGNACGGGTCCACGTAGTACTCTGCATTTGACGAAGTCTGATTGACTTTTCTCGGATTCTTCCCGCCGCACGTCCCGCTTGACGGCCTCCGACTGAGGTCGACGTCATGATGCATTCTCGATCCTTGACTGACTCCGGCTGACTGACTGACTGACTGCTCGATCCGCGACTGACTGATTGACTCATTCATCGCACTGGCTTCGTCCGGCTCCNTGACTGACTCCGGCTGACTGACTGACTGACTGCTCGATCCGCGACTGACTGATTGACTCATTCATCGCACTGGCTTCGTCCGGCTCCGACCCGGACGTCTCGCTTCAGGGCCCCCAACTGACTGCCTCGATGTCTCTCAACTGACTGCCCTGTTGCTCCCCCCTTCGTGTGGTTTTGTAGCGTCCATCACCATATTCAACTTCCCCCGTCTCTGCATGTGGTCCGGGGTGCTTGTCGTCCCCCCTGGGTCATAAAACACATGGCCGCTGCTCGTGTGGTCCGCAGCCAGCGTGGCATCGTCCCTTGGTTCTGGCCTGGAAGTTTATTGTCCCGTTNCTCACTTTAAAAATTGATAAAAAGTACAAACAAAATAAACCCTGGTCACCTTCCACACTCCTCTTACATCCTTACAATTAATTACACTGGTTCCTTACACACTCTGTTTTGCCGCACTACCCAGTCCGTCTAGGCTGGGTCACTTTTACTTAACAGTTTCTCATTGAACAGTTGCCAACAGGTTATGCGAGCAAGCTCCCCTTACTACTTAGGGACAACAATCCTGTTATCTTATGAGCCTCTCTGCCGCTCCGCACCAGCGGTCTGACGGTGGGCCAAGATAAGCCACATTGACCCTAGCGGTAAAATAAACACACTTTATTCATGGGGCTGGTCGGCCCTTCAACACTAAAAAAAAACACATCGTTTTCTCCTCCGACCTTGTGACTCGTGACTCGTACCCGAAAGAAACAACTTACAATGGCTGAGGCTCTAAATCTCGAATTCTAATACATAGTTACACCTTTTTATCCATGTAACTTGCCAACGGTAAACGACAAGCAAACATCGGTAAACCCTAAATAACCATTGCTACATAATGAGACTGATGAAGTGAAACATCGGTAACAATAATAACACTCTCAAACCTAGCGGTAAACGACTGGTACATAATTGCGCCTTTCTCGTGGTTAACAACGCCATGCATGGCCCTGGCCGTGACGTGAACACACGTTATTTATGAGGGCAGGTAGGCCTCTCAAAACAAACTTCCTGGCGGTCTTTTACTCGCTCTGACTCTGGCGGTAAAAAAAACTCATATTACTATCTCGGCTGGTGGCTTAACTCTCGAATTTCACCTTACACCCTAACCCTTGTTAAACATTACACCAACTCTGACGAGCTAAAATCACGCAAATTTAAACGTATTTTAATTACCGCGGCACTGCCACTTTACCGCATAAAACCACTGCATACCTTAAGAATTTATTATTAAAACTCTAAGCCAAAGACTCCCAAATACAGTACAGATTTTTTTCACTTGTAGAAATTTTTCCAAAATTTTTATTTCCGAACTTTAAAATCACAGGTTAACCTATAAATGGGTCACTTAAAAATAATTTAAGCTATCTGGGACCTTTTACATAACATAACCTTTCGTTCTACCCAACTCGCGCCATTGAAATAAAACATTTAATTTTCCCGACACACTACCTGTAATCACCACGCGTTTCGTGCGCCCGCTTGGCCATCTTGTGCGCGGTGGGAGTCTAGCCATTGGCCGGAGCTTCGGCCACTCCCGGGCCTTTAACCTCGTAGATTAAAAATTACTAATTCTTACTCGTTTTTCAAGAGATGCTTACTGACCTACGGACTTTTTTCAGTAACAATACTTTAACACTATATAAAACGCCTGATTTAAAACCATGGTTCTCGCCCTCAGCGTCGTTAAGCGAAATATATTCGTCACAAGCGGCCCACTCATACAACAAAAACGTATTATAAAATGCAGTCAACGTCATAAGCCATGACCATTAAGAAATTAAATAACTCACATATGGTTCTCTACACTATATTTAGTAGGCATCTTTTTTCCGTAAACCTTTACATACTATATACCTCCAGTAACAGGTATATGAAAATTAATTCTTAGCCACTTAACCAAACTTTGGCGATTAAAAAGTATTAAGGTTATTGCCACTGTCTGTGTAGTGACAGGTTGTAATTTTTGGTTGGTATTTCTTACTGGTATCTGTTGGGTTACCTTTTAACACACTCCCTGCCTCCTGACGAGCGGTCTGACGGGGCAACGATACACAAAACGACACTGCCTTTGGCAGTGAAGTACACACACTCGTAAACAATGCTTTACAGTGGTAACCAACAAGTACAATCACTGTTGATACACAGTGGTGAACAAAAAGTAAACAAAATACAAACATCGGTGAACATCTATTAATTGGGGACACACAAGTGCAAATAATCAGTAACTGGCAAACAGTGCTACTGATGAATTTAGCTCGGGTACAATGAGACAGATGTC
>NQII01000307.1:764757-785776 GCA_002778355.1 Clitarchus hookeri
TGTGAGTTCACATAATCGAGTTTTATTGTTGCTTGAACAGGTTAACTGGTACATGAACTCAAGAGACAAACTCCCTCCCTTTTCCCATGTAGGCTAGGTATGGTTTGACGCCGCGACTGGCACCGTGGGGGGGAGGGAAGATTCTTCGCACTTGGTGTAGAACTACTTATCTGACACTGCAGCGCTGTCTTCCCTCGGCTGGCGGCTTGGAACTGCTCCGGTGCTTGGTGGGGCGTCCCGACGCCTGGCCTCGAAGTTCCTCATTCTCGGGTCCACATAGTACTCTGCGTTTGACGAAGTCTGACTGACTTTTCTCGGATTCTTCCCGCCGCACGTCCCGCTTGACGGCCTCCGACTGAGGTCGACGTCATGATGCATTCTCGATCCTCGACTGACTCCGACTGACTGCTCGATCCGCGACTGAGACTAACTGACTGAGCAAGTAGCGTGACCGAAGCAGACCGAGGCTGCCGGACGCCTCGCTTCAGGTCCCCCAACTGACTGCCTCGACGTCTCTCAACTGACTGCCCTGTTGCTCCCCCCTTCGTGTGGTTTTGTAGCGTCCATCACCATATTCAACTTCCCCCGTCTCTGCATGTGGTCCGGGGTGCTTGTCGTCCCCCCTGGGTCATAAAACACGTGGCCGCTGCTCGTGTGGTCCGCAGCCGGCGTGGCATCGTCCCTTGGTTCTGGCCTGGAAGTTAATTGTCCCGTTCTACGCGCACGCCCGCTAAAAGCTCTCATGGTTTATTGCAGTACAAGCCCGGGACAGACGCAGCTGGTGGTGGGATCTCGGTGTCCCTTGGGCAGCTGCAAAATGCAGCTGTGTCCGCGCCCTGGTGCCTTCCGTTGTCTCCGGATGTCGTCTGCACGTGCAGGAACAGTTGCACTTGCAGAAACCTTTGGTAGCGTGCCTTTGCAGCTGCGAGGCTCCTGGCGTCACTCTTCCGGCACGTCCACAAAACCCTTAATCCTTATTACGGTCATCCGCCTGCGAGCTTCGCCAGAGCGTGTGTTCTGACGAATAAAATATAGGGATGCAGAATGCGTCAGCATTAAACGTATTACTACTCTAGGGATAACTGCTTTTACATTGCCAGTACATTCTGCAAGAAACTGTTCAAGTTATTTGCAACCATATAATTGTGACACCCCTTCGTAAAACACTATAATATATGAAGCATGGGTGCGAATAACACACATTATTTTGTAGAAATATAAGGTACTAAATAGCATCTACATTTTCATGGTCTTCTCATAAAAACTGTTTAAATTATAAACGACCACATAATTTCGGCAGCTTAGCTTTAAATACAATATAGAACAAGAAGGGTTGTGAACAACACATATTGTTATGTAGCACTACTCAGATGTAAACTGCTTCTGCAAAAACCTGTTCATATTATTAGCAAGATTATATTTTTGAATCCTCGAGTCAAAACACTGTTAATAACAGGTAGGGATGGAAACAACACACATTGTTTTTAAGAAATATTTAGTAGTAAAATGCCTCAGCACTTTCAAGGTCTTCTCTTAAAAACTGTGTAAATTATCAATGACCATGTACTTTTGACTTCTTTACTTTAAGCACAATATAGAACCAGAACGGATGTCAACAAGAAATATAGTTATGTTGTACTACTCAAATGTTAAAAGCTTTTAGATTATCTGTCACTTGTGCAAGAAACTGTTCAAGTTATTTGCAGCCAAAAGACCCACATAGAAGTACGCTATTTGCTATTAGTATCGTGAAGAAGTGCAGTAATTGCCAAAAATACCACACAAATTCATGCAATTTGACAAATTTTTCATGCTGCATGCAGGTAAATCTGTATATGTTCCCATGAAATGAATATTAAACTGGTACACTTCTCAGGAAAACTGGAAAAATTTCAAGAAAACACTTTANTGGTACACTTCTCAGGAAAACTGGAAAAATTTCAAGAAAACACTTTAATTACACTGAAGAGCCAAAAAACTGGTACACCTGCCTAATATCGTGTAGGGCCCCCGCGAGCACGCAGAAGTGCCGCAAGACGACGTGGCATGGACTCGACTAATGTCTGAAGGTATGCAGGGGGCAATTCACACCATGAATCCTGCAGGGCAGTCCACAAATCCATAGGAGTGCGAGGCGGTGGAGATCTCTTCAGTACAGCATGCTGCAAGGCATCCCAGATATGCTCAATAATGTTCATGTCTGGTGATTTAGGTGGCCAATGGAAGTGTCTAAAGTCAGAAGAGTGTTCCTGGAGCCACTCGGTCGCAACTCTCGACGTGTGGGGTGTCGCATTGACCTGCTGGAATTGTCCACATCCGTCGGAATGCACAATGGTCATGAATGGGTGCAGGTGATCGGACAGGATGCTTACGTATCTGTCACCTGTTAGAGTCGTATCTAGACGTATTAGTGGCCCCATTTCACGGCAACTTCACACGCCCCATACCATGACAGAGCACCCACCAGCTTGAACAGTCCTCTGTTGACATGTAGGGCCCATGGATTCATTAGGATGTCTACATGCCCGTACACGTCCATCCACCCGATACAATTGGAAACGAGACTCGTCAGACGAGCAAGGTTTTTCCAGTCATCAACAGTCCAATGGCGGTGTTGGCGGGCCCAGGCGAACCGTAAAGCTTTGTGTCATGCAGTCAACAACTGTACACGAGTGGGCCTTCGGCTCTGAAAGCCCAATGATAGTTCGTTGAATAGTTCGCACGCTGGCACTTGTTGATGCCCCAGCATTGAAATCTGCGCCAATTTCAGAAAGGGTTGCACGTCTTTCACGTTTAATGATTCTCGTTAGTCGTCGTTTGTCTCGTTCGTTCACAATCTTTTTCCGGCCGCAGTGATGTCGAAGATTTTATGTTTTACTGGATTCTCGATATTCACGGTACACTCGTGAAATGGTCGTACGTGAAAATTCAAATTTAATCGCTACCTCGGAGAAGCTATGTCCTATCTCTCGTGCGCCGACTATAACACCACGTTCAAACTCAATTGTGTTCTATTGGGGTAAATTACACTCAAATGGTTAATATACTTATGGGGTAAATTATTCTTAGTTATGGAAAATAAACCCTCATTTGTATAATTTAATTGGGGTTTATTGCGATCAGTTAGGTTAAATTACACTTAATTGGAATAAATTATACTCAATTGGGGTATATTATGCAAGAAGGAGAATATGCTTAAAGGGGTTAAATCATGCTTAATTTGTATAACTACACCTAAGTGGGGTTAATTATGTTTAATTAAGTTCAATTATACTTAATTGGAGTAAATTATGCTCAGTTGGGGTAAATTACACTTAATTACACTCAATTGTGCTTAATTAGATTGTAGTAAATTATGCAAAATTGGTGTGGTGTAACTTACACTTAATTTAGAAAATATGCGTAATGGGTAAATTATGCTTAATTGTGGTAAAATTAAGCTGTAGTGGAGTAAGTTACACATAATTAAAGTAAATTATGCCCAATTGAAGTAAATTATTCTTAATGGAGATAATTGAAACATTCATCTGTAATGAATCTAGTAAACTGGTAAATTTTCCAGGAAAATAAAAAAAATTCCAGAAAAACACTTTAAATACAAGAAATAACCAGGTCATTACTGGCAGAACAAGTTAATTACCCTAACTGTATTTGTGCGAAAAGTAGCATAAAACGGCATTTTTTGTCAAAAGTACGTTGCATAAGCATGTTATTTGCCAAAAGATCCACACAGAAGTGTGCTGTTTACTAAAAGTAGGTCATTATTTGCCCAAAGTACCGCTCAAATTCATGTAATTTGCCTAATTTTTCATGCTGCAAAAAGTAAATCTCTATATGTTCCCAGGAAATTAATATTTAACGGGTACATTTCCCAGGAAAACTAAAAAAATTTTGAAAAAACTCTTTAATTACTATGAAGTCTGGTTTATTACCATGAAAATGGGAAATTACCTGGGAAAAAAACTGTTTTTGTGTGTAACTGTATTAAATTAGACTTTATTAGAGTCAATATTGCTTGGTTAACTAAATTGGAGTAAATTATTCTCAATTGGGATAAATTACATCTAATTGGGAAATATTTTTAATGGGGTAAATTATGCTTAATTGTTGTATATTATGCTTAATATGCTAAATATACTTATTGGGATTGGTTATGCGTAATTTAAATTACTCTTAATCGGAGTAAATTATGCTCAGTTGGGGTAAAATACCCTTCATTGGGAATATATATTTCAATAGGGTAATTTATACTTAATTCGTATTACTTACGCTTTAGATGGGTAATTGCACTTAAAATTGGGTTAATTATGCTTAATTAAGTTAAATTATACTTAATTGAAGTAAATTATTCTGTGAGGTAAATTAGACATTATAAGATTTGATTTTACTTAATTAAGGTTAATTACACTAAATTGAAGTAAATAATGATTAATTGGTGAATATTACACTTCATTTGGAAAATATGCATAAGTGGGGTACATTATTCTCAACCGTGGTAAATTATGTTGAAGTGGAGCAAGCTACACCTAATTTAAGTATATTATACTGAATTGGAGTTAATTATGCCTAATTGGGATGATTGCCACCTTTACCTTGAAAATTGCCTAGTAAACTAGTACATTCCCAGAAAAATAGGAGAAATTCCAGAAAAACACTTTAAATACCAGCAAAACCATGTAATTACTGTAAGAACAAGTTAATCACCTCGAACCATGTGTTTGTGGAAAAAGTAGCACAAAACAATGTTATTTCCCAAAAGTACCTTGCAAAAACAAGTTAATAGCCAAAATATCCAAACAGAAGTGCGCTATTTGCTACAAATATCATGCAGATGCCCATTATTTGCCAAAAGTACTGCAAAAATTAATGTAATTGGCCATATTTTTCATGCTGCTTGCATGTAAATCTCTTGATGATCACTGTCAATTAATATTAAACTCATACATTTCTCAGAAAAATTGGAAACATTTTGATAAAACAATTCAATTATAATGAAAGCTGGATAAATTCCATTAAAAATAGGAAATTGGCTTAAATAACTTATATTTTTGTACAATTGGATTGAATTAGATATAATTAGAGTCAATTATGCTTAATGAAGCAGAATTACACTAAATAAGAGTAAATTAAATTGAAATGGGCATAAATACACTTAATAAGGAAAATATACCTAAATTGAGTAAATTATGCTTAATATGGGTAGTTACATTAATTAGGATGAATTATGTTGTATTAAGTTAAATAACACTAAATTGGATTAAATTATGCTGAATTATAAAAGATTTTGCCTTATTTGGTAAATTAAATTTATTTTAGGTTTATTATGAATAATCAAGTTAAACTAAGTTTAATTGTAGTAAATTATGTTCAATTAGTTTAAACTTAATGTGATTAGGTTTAGTCATGCCTAGATATGGTAAATCACACAAAATTGGATTAAATTATTCTCATTGGAGTAAATTGCAAGTAATTGGGAAAATATGCTTAAATTAAATAAATTGTTCTTAATTGTGTTTAATTATCTTTAATTTGGTAATTATATTTCATAGGGGTTAATTAAGCTTAATTAGGTTAAATTAGGCTCATTTGGAGCAAGTTACACTTAATTGAAGTTAACCTTTAGCTGGTGACATCGGGCCTCACAGGCCCTGCAACGCTAACAAAACGTAATTTCACCCCCTTCCCCGCGCGTCACATTTTTTCCGAGTTTCGGTAGCTTCGAGTTTAGTTGCGCCCACGCCGCGGAGAGGGATGGTTGCGTCGGTTGGAGCAAATTCGGTAAGTTGGATCAATTTAAAGTTTGGCAGAGGTCTCTCGGGCCTTACGTCACCACTAACGTAAGTTTTTTTTAAATTTTACTTATACGCTTTTTCCGGTTTTTCACGGCGTGTTCCTACAAATATACACGATGGATGGCACAGGACCATCTAATAAGAGGCGTAGAGTGCTGGCGCAGATAAATTCGGTACAAAGTACCAGTAGGCAAGCTGTAGCAGCATCAAGTTCCAACGTCGATAGTCAAATCGAAAAATGGCTGGCGAACGAAGACTCTAGTGGATCTGAAGCAGAGGGTTTAGGATAAAGACGAAATTGATAAAAAATGCTCCATCTATACCTGCAGTCGCCGGACACGAAGATGGTCTATGGTAATATTTTATCGAATGCTGGACGTTAGTTCTGTAAATGTGCATGTCCTCTATCAAGCTGATGGTGGCAGAACTATTGAGCGAGGAATTTTCCTCAAAGCATTGGCTAGGAACCTTGTTTTACAGCACATGAAGCGCAGGGCTTATAACTCGCGAATCACACTCAAAATAAGGTCGAACATCAGACGAATTTTGGGCTCTGATATGCCACCTGAACCTCAAGATACAGAACACGCGGAGAAAACGCAGAAAAAATGTGCCAGTTGTCCTCCTAAATGTGACCAAAAATCATTTTACCAATGCATTTCTTGTAAAAAGCACGTATGCTTGCAGTGCGCGAAACAAGTGTGTCCCGAGTGCCAGTGAAAATAGGGGAAATTAACCCCTTGTCAGTTTTGTGATGATCTAGGTCATCTCATATTTATGGTACTTTTTATGTTGATTGGAGTCTAAAGTTAGATAAAAACATGTTATAATGTTAATAAATGTAATTTTTTGTTGTTTTATGACTAAATGTTGATATGACAATTTTACCAAATATAAGAGTACAAATTTTATAATTACTTGTTTCTGAATCAAACATATAATAATATTACTATAAATTGTTATTATTTATCCCTAAATACGCATTCTAAAAGAAAATAAATACTTAGGTAAGCTACAGTTCTCCATTTTTTATAAAATCACCCAAATAGAATACAGGCTTGTCAGGCCTCACGTCACCAGTTACGTTACACAAATGCTACGTCACCAGTTAAAGGTTAATTGTGCTGAAATGGAGTCAATTGTGTTTACTTGGGGTACATTACAGTTAATTGAGTAAATGTGCTTAAATGGGTTTAATTATTCGTAATAGTGATAAAATATGCTGGAGAGGAGCAAGTGTCATCTAATTGAAGTAAATTAAGCTGATTTGGAGTTAATTATTCTAAATTAGGGTAAACTACGTGTAATTGGGAAAATGTACTAAAGTAGGTAAAATTATTGTTAATTGTGATAAATTATGCTAAATTTCGGTAATTACTCTTGATTGAGGTTATTTATGATTATGTAAATTCAATTGCACCAAGTTATAAATTATGCTCAAATTACATCAAGAAAAGTGAACTGCACATATAGTTATGTAGCACTACTCAAGTTTAATTGCATTAACTATTTTACTCACTTCAGCAAGAAATTGTTCAAGATATTATCAAGTATGTTTTTTCGACTGCCCTGGTTAAAACACTGCTAAATTACATGTATAGATGCAAACAAACACAACATATTGTAGAATTATTTGAAAGAAATTTACATTTGACACCTTCGCTTTTAACACAATACAGAACACGAGAATTGTACTGCACTTATGTTGTTACGAAGTATGCAATTGTCGAAACACAGGTAATAACAACCAGAGATACGAACAAAATATAATGCTGTATAATTTAAAAAAAGCTGCATCTCCACAAGGAATTTTTTTGGAAACTTTACATTATCAATGTTTATGTACATTCGACACCTTCGATTTTACACAGTAGCGAACAACTAGGGAAGTAAAGTTCACACATAGTTATGTTCCACTACTCAATTGCAAACTATACTTAGATTATGAGGTGTTAATGCAAGAGACTGTTAATTTATTATCAAGTATGTAATTTGGACTTCCCTGGTTAAAACACAAATAATAACAAGTAGAGATGCAAAAAAAAACATATAGTAGAATTATTTGAAAGAAAGTTTCTTCTGTATTATCATGCGTTTTTCTGATAAAATGTTGAACATCAACGACTGTACTTTCGACATCATCGCTTTTAACACAATAGAGAACTTCTGCAAGAAACTGATCAAATTGTTAGTTATCAAGTACGTAATTTTATCTTCTCATGGGAAGTGAGCAGTATGTGTAGTTATGTAACACTACTTAAGTGTTAACTGCAGTTAGTTTACCAGACATTTCTGCTAGTAACTGATCAAATTAAAACCATGTATTTAATTTTGACTATGATGATTAAAATACAGCTACAAACAAGAAGAAATGAGAACAAACATTATTTTGTAATATTATTCAAAAGAAATCTTTTTCTCTAATATCATGATTTTCTCATGGAAATGTTGAAATGATCAACGACTATGTACTTTCCGACACCTTTGGTTTAACACACAGAGAACAACAAGAGTATTTGAACTACACATGCAGAAATATAACACAAACAAGTGTTAACTGCTGTTAGATTACCAGTCATTCCTACAAGAAACTGACCAAGTTAATTCCAAGTATTTAATTACTGCTACCATGTTTAAAACACAGCTACTAACAAGAAGAGATGCGAACAAAAATATTGTTTGTAGAATTATTCAAAAGAAAGTTTTTTCTGTATTATCATGATTTTCTTGTTGAAATGTTGTAATTATCAATATCTATGTACTTTCGACACGTTTGCTTTTAACACTATAGAAAACAACAAGGGAAGTAAACTGTACATGTAGACATGTAGCTCTACTCAAGACTACACTTGAGTTGAGCTACATATTTACTTCAGTTAGATTATCAGTCATTTCTGTGAGAATCTGTTCAGGTATTTATCAAACTATGAAATTTTAGTGAGCCCTACCCTTGTTTAAAACCGCTATTAACATGATTAGATGCAAATACACACATTGTTTTGTAGAGTATAACTTGAACAGATTCTTGCAAAATAAAAGTTAATAATGCACTTTGCACTTAAGTAGTGCTATATTATGAAATGTCTCTTGTTGTTCTCTGTTGTGTTACAAGCAAATGTGACAAAATAACAGTGTCATTAATTTGAAGATTTTTCTAAGAGGAAAGCATGATAATATAGAAGCTGCCTTTTGAATAATTCTACGAAAAACTATTTAAGTAAAATAACCTATATTTCAGTCTTTCCAGCAAGAAACTGTTTAAGTTATTATCCAGTATGTGATTTCGACTGCTCTGGTTAAAATACAAATAATAACAAGTGGAGATGCAAACAAACAATATATACAGTAGAATTATTTGAAAGAAAGTTTCTTCTGTATTATCATGCGTTTTTCTGAAAAAAGTTAAAATTATCAACATCTGTGTACTTTCGATACGATCGCTTTGAACTCGATAGAGAAAAAAAATGAAAGTGAACAGCACATGCAGTTATAACACTACTCAAGTGTTAACTGCAGTTAAATTACTAATAATTTGTGCAAGAAACTGATCAAATAATTTTCAGGAAGGTTATTTAACTTCCCTAGTTAAAAAAAAAACAGCTAATAACAAGAGGAGGTATGAAGAAACATGTTATTTTTGTCGAATTATTCAAAAGAAAGCTATTTTACTATTGCCATGCTTTCTGTAAGGAAATCGTGAAATTATCAACGACTATGTTCTTTCGACACCTTCGCTTTTAACACAATAGAGAACAATAAGGACATGTAATATAGCACCACTCAAGTGCAAGTAGGTTAATTAGACTCCTCCTGGTTAAATCACAGGAAATAACAAGCAGCCATGCAAGGACAATATTTTATAGAGCTATTCAAATGAAAGCAGCTTCTACTTTATCATTGTTTTTGCTTTTTCGCTTTTTAAGCAAAAGTGAACAAGAGAAGTGGTCTGCATATAAAGTTGTGTAGTACTACTCACGTGCAAACTGCATGTAAATATTATTCACTTCTGCAAGAAACTTTTTATGTTATTAAGATGTATGTAATTGTCAAAACACCTGTAATAACAACTGAAGAGCGAACAAAAGAAAATACAGTAGAACAATTCAAGAGAAAGCTGCTTCGCTTTTAGCAAACTTTATTTTAGATTCTTGAAATTATGAATGTTTATGTACTTTCGACCTCACCGATCTTACACAATAGCGAACTGTAACGACTCAAGTTATTAGTTATTGGAATACGCGGTTCATTTTCTTTCATTTTGCTAAGTTCATAAAATTTTTATTGGGTTTGAAATTAAAAGCTCTGGTGGTTCGTTTTATCGTGGTATAACGTTATCGGGTGTACGTTTCCTGTTTCAAAAATCTTAAGTTGTGTTATACATCAGCATTAGTAATAGAAGCTTTTTTAGTCAGACTGCGTCAACAGTTTTGCTCTAGGAAAATTGATTATCTTTATCTGACTGATGGCACAGTATGCGGGCTACGATGAAATTTGGATGGCACTGCTGGCTGTAAAGGTTGATTAATTTTTACTGATGATGCAGTTCGGATGGCTACGCAGAAGCCTTCCGAACTTCAGGTAGACAGTTTTTGGTAGAGAGAGTTTGATTAAATTTTACAAACAACGCAGAGTTTGAATGGCGCTGCTGGCGGATGCCGGCTGCCGTGCCCTTATCTTATGAGAGGGGTGGGTGATAGGCCCACAGAATAAATACTCGGGGTGTCTATCGCCTAAAAAAGAAAAAGTAACCAATAGTCGTCGAGGCCGTGTGGTGCATAGTCTCCACACCGGCAACTTAACCCTGCTCGTTTGATTTCTCCGCCGGTGTGGGAAGTCTGTCGGGTGCCAGGAGGGAACGGACGTCCCTCCTGTCTTCATATTTTCTTCTTGAGAGGCAAGTTTTCGAGACGTAAATGAATAATTAAACGATTGTGATGCTGCTCTCTGTTAGTTTGCCTGTAAACTGGTTCGTACTCTGCATACCTGATGATTGTATGTGAACTGTTTCAATCTTTACAGTAAATAAAAGTACAGAGTAATAAACAAACAATGGACTGTATTTATATTTGTTGGCGCCTTTAACGTTTCATGCTACTGTACTACCAACTGAGCTGGCCGAGTGGTAACTTCCAGCTGCCATCACAGACAATTCATCATTACAAATATGGCGGCCGAATGCGCCGTGGGGAACGTTACAATTATGGTGGGCATAAACAACATAGGCAACGTTACATATATGGTGCCCTGATGCGCGGCAACATTACAGAACAACTAGCAATGCAAACTTCACATATAGTTATGAAGAACTACTCAAGTGCAAACTACACTTAGATTATCAGTCATTTATGAAGGTAACTCTTAAAGTTATTATCAAGTATTAAATTTTGACTTCCGTGCTTAACACACAGCAAATAACAGGAAGAGATGCAACCACACATTGTTTTGCATAATTATTCAAAAGAAAGCTTTTCTTTTATTATCGTTTACTCTTCAAAAATCTTGATATTACTAAAATAGTTAAAAAGTTGAAGTATTAAACAAAAATTTTAATGAAAAAGATACCTAATCAAACAGCATTACACAATATTACTAATTTAGTTTAAAAATCATTTCGGTTATAAGAAATCTGATTTTTCAATGCAAAGGATGCATTTGATTTCTATTTATTCCCATTACAGCTTTAGTGTCCACTTCAATTCCTGTCACTTTCAATCACAATGAATTTGACACGTCCAATTTATTTCGGTATTTATAACTCATGCATATGTTTATGTATAAAATTATATTTGTCAGGGCCCACCAAATTTTAGTCTGCGACCCACCAGTGGGTCGCGACCCATACTTTGGGAAATACTGCTATAGAGAACAACAAGGGAAGTAAAGTGTACATGTAGATATGTAGCTCGCACTTGAGTAGAGCTTTCAGTTAGATTGTCAGTCATTTCTGTTAGAAACTGTTCAGGTTATTATTGGGTATCAATTTTAGTTACCCTTGTTTAAAACTGCTATTAACATGAATAGTTGAGAACAAACACATTGTTTTTTAGAATAAAACTTGAACAGTTTCTTGCAAAATAAATGTTAATCAACATGCAGTTTGCACTTAAGTATTGCTATATAATTACATGTCCCTTGTTCTCTATTGTGTTACAAGCAAACGTATCGAAATAACATAGTCGTTGTTAATTTAAAGATTTACTAAGAGAAAAGCATGATAATACAGAAGCTTTATTTTGAATTAATCTACAAAACACTACTCAAGTAAAATAACATTATATATTTCAGTCTCTTCAGCAAGAAACTGTTCAAGTTATTATTCAGTATGTGATTTAGACTGCCCTGGTTAAAATACAAATAATAACAAGTAGAGATGAAAACAAATGCAACATATAGTAAAATTATTCGAAAGAAAGTTTCTTCTGTATTATCATGCGTTTTTCTGAAAATATGTTAAAATTATCAACCACTGTGTACTTTCGACACCATTGCTTTGAACTCAATAAAGAAAAAAAATGGAAGTGAACAGCACATGCAGTTATAACACTACTGAAGTGTTAACTGCAGTTAGATTACAAGTCATTTGTGCAAGAAACTGATCAAATAATTTTCAGGAGGGTTATTTAACTTCCCTAGTTAAAAAAAACAGCTAATAACAAGACAATGTATGAACAAACATTTAATTTTTGTAAAATTATTCAAAAGAAAGCTATTTTACTCTTGCCATGCTTCCTGTAAGAAAATCTTGAAATTATCAACGACTATGCTCTTTTGACACCTTCACTTTTAACACAATAAACTAAACAAGGGACATGTAATTATATAGCACCATTCAAGTGCAAACTGCTTTTAGATTATCATTCACTTCTGCAAGAAACTGTTCAAGTTATTATTGAGTATGTAATTTAAACTCCCCTGGTTAAAACGCAGGTAATAACAAGTGGAGATACAAACAAACAACATATTTTATAACTACAGTAGAATCCCAATAATTCATATTGTCAAGGGACTGAATGTTAAATATGAATTATCGAGATATTCAAATTAGCGGGATTACCAATAATCTGGAGCAAAAAAAGAAATAATACATAATAACAAGATTAATGCAAATTTGCATTAATATGTAATGATAAATGCATGGCTACATATTACGTATACATATGTATATATAAATCAATAATTACGTCAATTAATAAACACATTAAAAATTTCAGTTTAAAAAAAATCTGTAGTTTTCTTTTGGTGCAAGCCTTGCAGACGGGTATTGTCGATGGCTTTGTTAAGGTTTAAGCCAAGTGGGAGGTAGTGTGAATCTCTGTCGCCCAGAGCGCACTGACAACTGATTTGTAAATACTTACGAACCATTCGCTAGATGGCACCACAGTCATATTCCCCCGCTCCCCTTATTCGAAGACAGTTTTTCTTCCATTCACAGAACCACGGAGTGTCTGCGGGCAGGCCAGGTATTCCGCCCGCCACTCTAATGATAAAGGGAGGTGGTCCCGAGCGAGGCTTTCAGTAACGGTACATTAAGTGGTGAGCGCTGACGTCACTATGGCGTAGCGACTGGCCAGTCGAGACTGCAAAGGGTAAAACTTGTATCTAATGCTCGTTTGCACGTTGGTACATCTACTGTTTTGCAATATATATCAAACATATTATTTTCTTTGATATATTTATATTACTGTCACGAAAGAGATTTATATGGAAATAATATCGTAATTAGCTTATGCAAGAAAAAGTTAGATGAACATCGCGTTTCATGCTCATGAAATCATTCCGCAGAATATCCTCCTGGAATTAGCGGAAGATAACTGATAAATATTATTCAGGCTTAAGAAAACAAATATACTCAAATCATACATACACAAATCTGTGGGCCTATACAGTGAAGGAAATAAGCGAATTGGTGTATTATACCAAGAAAATCAAAAAATTTTGTACGGAAGTAATGACAGAAATCATATTTTTTTTCATTATGTATTAAATGTTTGATAATATCTTTCAAAACATTCTAAATAAAAATTAATTTTTTTCAATATTCTAATTTAAGTCTTGCATAAGAATTGTTACAATCCCGAACTGATCATCAGACCCTTTTCTTTTAATTCTTAGTGCCTTACGGAAGCTTCACGAAGTATCTCGCAAGTGTATATATTTTATTTTCAGCATTACATGTAGGACTACTGTTGGCTAATTTTGAGACAATTTTTACTGTCTTCAGCAAACACACCCTCTGCTTTTATTGTACGATACCGGCCCACAAAGTTACTAGAAAAGGATCAAATCTTTTCTCGTGTACAGTGTTACTGGTTCTTTCGCTAATTTTGTTGTATTTTTATTCAACGACAAAATAAGTAATATATTCTTTCATTTCACATTAAAATACTTTCGAACCAGGAGGTTCTATTTTTCAATCAGCGAGAAAAATTACAACTTCAGATTATTTAGGGTCGTTTACTTCCCTTTTACAAACAAAAGTTTTTTTTGTACGTAAAAAATTCAAGAAACGTTTTAAATGCTTGGATATGACGATTTAAAAAATGTCTTCACGCTTATTTAAAAACTTTGAAAGACTGAAAATGTTACATCTGATTCAGTACCTTATTTTGTGTTGTCAGATTATGTTGGCTATGTCGGAAATGTTGTTGGTTGGAAACATACATGCATACAGGCATACATGAACGAATGCGAATGCGTTTTCATTCGATAATGAAACTTATATTGGCAGTGTTTATTTCCTGGAAATTTACCAAGAATTCTGTTATTTTTCACGATATAAGTGCATAATGTTTGCACCAAATATCTTGTTCCGTAATGATATAATGTTAGCAAAAAAAATTTGTATTTAGAAATGTAGTTAAAAGGTTTTAAAAAACATCATCCGGGTTTTTAAATCTAATTATCTGCTGGTGCAGTAGCACTTCTAACGTTGTGTTAGTACGAATTTTGGTAATATTTTGATATGCATTTTACATACAATTTCGTAGCAATGAATGATTTTATTTGATGGACTGTATAAGTGACGATAGCGCCCTACTGGACCAAATCGTGCACAAAAAAATATCCATTCATGTAACCGGCAAGGGTTACACTGTAAGTTGCTAGGGATATTTAACGAGGAACCTATGTTACTTGTGTTAGTTTGAACGTACAAATATAAACTGCCATATTTTAAAACTGTAAATGTAAGAGTAAAATAGCATTAAAATAAGGTTCTGAAATATTTATCACTACAAACTTCTGGAGTTTTGTATTGCATTAAGTGTACGTAACACTATAAATCGAAAGTTTATATTGGGGTTTAAAGTAAGTAAAAGTAAGACAAGGCTGCTGCCTCAACGTCACCACCAAACAAAAGACTCATAAATAAATAGTATTCCTCGTAATTTTGGTTTACTTCTAATTTAAAAAAAAACTAATTTCTTTGCCCTGGGTATAGTAATGAGTAACTAATGCCATGGTTTATAATTTACAATTTACATATTTTCTGAAGTGCAAATGGAGCTGTTATGGCTCAAAAAACACGTGAGACTTTAATATAATATTTTTTTCTAAGAAACACATAACAGATGCTACTTTCAAGTATGTTTACACATTTTCTCACTAAGTTACTTTAACGTTGTATGATAAGCAGGCGGTTATTTACCTAAACGGTTTAAAGAACAAATAATCTGATAAAACTTTTGTAGACAGAAAATTTAAAATTTTACTTAAATCAGGTGACTTTTATAAATCAACTAAGTTACTTTTCCACTGCATAGCGAAAACTGCATTTTTTTTTGTTTCCACATTTTTCTAAAGTTTTTAATGGAATTTGGAAAGACTTTAGACTTTGTGGAAGGCTTTGGTAAGTAATTTGTGCTCGAGAACGCTGTTCTTCAGTTATGTAACGTGCGGGAAGAAGCAGTATTTTTATAGCATGCTAATTTTCCTCGCATACCTCACTCTTCTTGAAGAGTTAGTCTTCTGTGTTATGTGTATTCTTATGTGTACTGTAGTGTGTCAGGTGTGCGCGATACCAGTATTTACCTACAAGATATGTTGTGAAAGTCACGNTTAGTCTTCTGTGTTATGTGTATTCTTATGTGTACTGTAGTGTGTCAGGTGTGCACGATACCAGTATTTACCTACAAGATATGTTGTGAAAGTCACGCACGCAGCCCAAGGTCGGACGGCAGTGCGACTGAATGTAAACAGCTTAGGCAGTAGGCAGGTCAAAACGGGATCTGTTGTGAAAGCCATGTGGCCGGTCCGTCGGACGGCAGCCTGCCATGCTACGGAATGTAAACGGCGTAGGCAGAATGCCTTAGGCGAAAGGCATGTCAACATATGCTAACCTTGTACGGACATTACAAGTGAAACATGTTATGAACATCTTACAACACGCATAGTGAAAAATAGTGTGTGCGATCGCTCGCCGCTCCACTGCAATGTAAACAGCTTACATAAGTGCTTGTAGTCAACACATGCTAGCAGTGTAGGGGAAACATGTTGACATGCGACATAGTGGCTCAAGGTATGTGGGGAAAATGTTTAACTAAAGCTGATGTACGTACGTACAAAAGGTACAATTACGTTGGCTATTCCAAGCACAATGCCTACACACACACATTAGGCGAGCAGAAAAAATATGTGATAAGAAATAGTTCCTAGATTAATTAATACATTTTATTTTTACGTGATCCTAAAAACAATGGTTATTACAAACTATGTTATAATGTATAGGTATTCAAAAATGTACCAAAACAATGATTGTTGTTAACGTTACAAACTTTGTGATAATATATAGTAATGTATAATTATTAAAAAAAAAAAAAAAAAAAAGAGAGATGTACACTAGAACGACTTGTATCCAAATTTAACTTAAAAACTTATAACTATTTTCACGTTGTAGGCTTAGAGAAACGTATTCAGCTCGTGAAAAGCATAGCGACATTCCATACACTATCTATCTCTCTGCCCAAAGCACTGACCAGCCACATCTCCCGAACCACTAACCAGCAAGAAAATTTTAAGATTTTTGGTGTAAAATAACAAATTAACAAACATAAGGTAATGGTTTTATTTTCCCGCTAGCTCTGTATGATTATAAAGTAGCATGTACACCGACTTCTGTTTACTGGTAAATTTCCTTTGTACCTGTAATCGATAGGTCTATCACGNCTTCTGTTTACTGGTAAATTTCCTTTGTACCTGTAATCGATAGGTCATGACGTTTGCTTTGCAAAGTCAAGCAAATCTCTGAAAACATTATTTTTTAATTTCAATTCTTAATGTATTAGCTGTAACATCCAGTGAGTGAGATAAGAACTACAATTACCATCTGGAAAATGTTAACCCCAAATTCGATGTCTAGGATAAATTTTAAAAAATGCATTGAAGTATTTAACTTTATGCATGGATATAAATATTTTATAACCTACCAATATTAGACTGATGACAGTTTATAAATACCTTAAAGGTAGTTTACCATTACAGTAGAATATCAAGTGGATTAGCTGAAGATATGTTTATAAAAAATATATAGTCTCCACTGAACGCATCAGCTGATGGCGAAATGATACATAAACTACTTCCGTAGCACTGTCAAAATCTAGTCAACTTACGTGAGACAGACGACATTCAACAATTGCTTAGCGCTCGGCGCCGAGAAAAGAGCTAGTTCTCACACTCTATCTCTCGTACCGGCTACATAAGATTGAATTTGGTTAAGTCTATTCACCACTCAGCAGCGATGTAGATGTACACTTACCAAATATGATTGATGTTTAGAGTAGCAGTTGATACAGATGTAAGAAAGGCGTTGTGAAAACACTGGTCGTAGACAGTAAGAAATTGTAGAGCACAGATGTCAAATCACAAGCAATCATCTGAAGATCTGCAGGGGCTATATATACTGATTCCCACAGCTACGTCATTCTGAGAGAGAGTGTTGACCGAATAACAGAAAATATGTTTTGTCAAAACTTCCTTCTTCCCCCCTTCTCCCGACGACAGGCGATGTCTCCAGCAAAATCAATTCTCTCTTGCATCCACAGCCCAGCGTAGTTAACTCTTGTCACATTAAAAAAAATTTATATCTCAGTGTGTGAAATATGCCCAGCCTTTTTACACATAGACTAATAGGCCTGACAGCGTACTTGTGATTTACTCTCACTACAACATAATGTTCATATTACTTAGGCGTCAAACATATATATGTTTATATAAATACATATATAAATATATAAATGTTCCCTTTAATATACTAGTAACGTCGAATCCAAAAGGATTGTGTGTAATGTTTTTGATCAAAGTACCTTTGCTATTCTGGTACGTCAGTTTTTAGGTATGTGTTTGACATCTCGTCTCCGCCAACAGATAACGAATACACAGAGTGAGAAGTAATAAATGCATACATTTGTCACAAAAAATATACAATTTTTTTCAATTAAAAAAAACATACAATTTTCTCTCTTTCTCTCTCTCTCTCTCTAGATGTTGTCGAGAAGTGTGGTAAAAAGTTGACGAAGTAAAGCCTTCCTCTCTGCTACGGTCAATTTTCTCATGTCAGGCAGTGATGACTTCCTACAGTGCAGGCAGGTAGCAGGCTGCTTCTTACTTCTGCGGGCAGTACATGGTGCTCTACAGTGAGGTACCTTTGCAGCCTTAGCAGCTGTAGACACTGCCCTAGCAGCTCTTNGCGGGCAGTACATGGTGCTCTACAGTGAGGTACCTTTGCAGCCTTAGCAGCTGTAGACACTGCCCTAGCAGCTCTTTTGCGTTTGGTGGTGGTGGTGGTGGTGACAGCTGGCAGCTGGGCAGCATCGCTGGTGATGTCGATGACAGCAATGTTGACGGGAACTGGAGACTCTGGCAGCACGTTGTCGGGGAGGTGTACGCATATTGCATCGTGCAACATAGCTTAAGTTACCACCTCGTCCGGCCCACATGGCAGGGGAGTGCTGTAGGATTGTGGGCATGCAGCCAATGCGCAATGCCGTCACACTCTTCACTNGCGGGCAGTACATGGTGCTCTACAGTGAGGTACCTTTGCAGCCTTAGCAGCTGTAGACACTGCCCTAGCAGCTCTCTTGCGTTTGGTGGTGGTGGTGGTGGTGACAGCTGGCAGCTGGGCAGCATCGCTGGTGATGTCGATGACAGCAATGTTGACGGGAACTGGAGACTCTGGCAGCACGTTGTCGGGGAGGTGTACGCATATTGCATCGTGCAACATAGCTTAAGTTACCACCTCATCCGGCCCACATGGCAGGGGAGTGCTGTAGGATTGTGGGCATGCAGCCAATGCGCAATGCCGTCACACTCTTCACTGTAGGTTCTTGGCTCTGCTACGTCGCCAACTTCATAGGTAACACAGCTGTTACCAGGCGTTACACTGCTGTNTGTAGGTTCTTGGCTCTGCTACGTCGCCAACTTCATAGGTAACACAGCTGTTACCAGGCGTTACACTGCTGTAGGTAGCCTCTGGACGGAATTGTATGTTCATCTCACTACTAGCTCACTGAGGTCGACTAACAGGATACAGATGGCTTATATAGTTCTCTCCACATACGTGACGTCGACACTACTTCAGAGCTTTGGTAAATAGCAGTAGAATACATGCAATAAGGTCATACATAACCTGACAACGCTTGCACTTGCTGTGACATGTTAGTTCACCCTCGGTCGTCGTGCTGTCTGGAGCTTCGGCGTTCATGATGTAGAAATGGTTTTTTTTTTCACTTATATACTTAACATGTCCTGGTCGGGAGCTCCCCCATGTTCATGAAGAACTTGTAGTTTCAATTATACACAAAACATACCTTAGCAGAGCAGGGTAGAATCCATTTGCCGCCAGTTTTCCAGCGTTCTTGTATGTATATGGCCTGCACACTCTTCAGTCCAGCGGTAGGTTGAGCCAGTATCTACATCACACAGGGTAAAGTCCACTTTCCTGTTCTCATGGCGCAGCTCCGTAATATCTTCAAATTCAACACGTACTGCTGGAATATGTCCATTTCCAGGTAGCTGACTGTTTGGCCGGAAATTAGCGACAGGACACCGATCGTACTTGTAGCAGGGTAGAATATCACAGTGGAAATTATCCCAAGCATCGTGATATCCCTACATATGATTTTCACCTTCACATACCTGCACTTGTTCGTGTTCAAGCTCTGGTTTAAACACCACTCTCCTATACCCGATAAAGTATCTCACGTACAATTCCACATCTTCCGGCAGAAACGCCACACAGTCACGTATGTCAAACGTATTACACATGACGGCGGTGGGGTTGGTTGTCTACTGAATGATGCACTACTGTCAACTGCGGACTGGATGTAATACTCGCCTCTTCTTATATTGGTGTTGCGAGGTAATTTTTACATGTTAACGGTGAACACATTGTCTTCCATGTAATTGTTCGTCGCTTCATGTGGGTTGTATGACTGTCACCGGTACAGGACTAGGTCCAGCGGTTAATTATATTACTGCTGTTAACCTGACGTAGTTCACATACAATTGTACGAGTAAACTGTACCTTGCGTATATTATCTTCGCTTGCACATGCTAACATAGTGCTGATGGAGCAAAGCAGCTTCGTATTCGGCCTCAGGTAATATACGGCACATAAAACAACACTACATGGTATGAGGTATAGGTGACGAAAGTTCTCTTCGCTTTGACACAACCACTATTCAAGTCCGTTGCAACTTTCCACTTGCGCAGGCTGGTCGGGCGGTTTGAAGTGAACTTTCCAGTAGCCGGTCGTCACATCACCCCCGTACTTGGCTAGCGGGTTGAATGCTGCTGTGTACATGACTGACTGAAGTGACGTAGGAGAGAGAGAGAGCCTTTCTTCCACATTTATAAAAACTCGACTACGTGCATCGTCTTACCATTGCCAATATCCCTGATGCTGGCATAGCTAATCTGAACTGAAGCAGCGTTAAGCTTAGTCATAACGTCGTCGGTGATAAGTTGAACATATCGCGAAGGCAGTCTGGCATGGAACGCGGCATCTAGCAGGCACGTCACACACTTGCCATAAGTTGTCTCCACCCTCCGGAAATCTGATGCGATGTACAGATTCCCGGCGACGAGGTCCACCAGCGACCTATACTACGCATTACTGTTCAGCTTCGCAATAAATGGATCCATGATGTTGATGATGCCGTACAGTGCTGTGGTTCCCTCCTCACAGGTACCCTTTTTATAATGGCTAATGTTGTTCGAAAATATTACCCCCC
>NQII01000307.1:785797-798175 GCA_002778355.1 Clitarchus hookeri
CCCCCCAGTGGGTCCACATCCTTAACAACAGCGCATTCAAGCACGGGCACGCTCGGTCTTGTCTGCATGCGGCACACACAGGTTCAATGTTTTTTACGTACGACACTCTCACCTTTCTAAACGAAGAAAAGTCATACTCTGTTTGTAGATCACAGAGTTTTATTTTCGGGGTGTAATAGGTGATTAACCACCTCTTCTGCTCTGGCCCGGCCACAAAGACTGTACCATCCTCGTTTAACATTGAGGCAAGTACATCTCACACTTTATCATATTCTACAACACCCTCGCCCCAGTTGAGTCTGTGATAGTGTTTTTCCAGCCAGATATTTGTTACCTTACTTTTCCTGTTGAGTGTGTGCCATGGAAACATGGGTAAGAATGTATGTGTTGCTATACGCTCGTCAACATATGCTATGCATATACATTTAATAAAGAAACCATGTTGTGACACGTATCCCTGAAAGTTTACGTACATTATGATGGTCGGATGTTGAATGGACTGTAGTTGTAACTTACGTCAGTATTTTAACTACTCTGTCCCGTACATTGTACATGACTAGTCTGTCGTGAATTATTAAAGCGTAGTCTTGAGTGAAGGCTGGGAAATTCTCCCAGGAGGTTATTTAAATCCTACATTCCACTATGCCTGATTTTATTCTATCATCCAGTTTACTAACGTCAAACACTAGCAGGGGTGCTGTGTTCATAAACGTGTTCGGTTCCATCATCGCGGCCTGCGTTTGTCCATAACAGTATCTCTGAAAGTCGGCATACATTTCATATGGTAACATATACATGCAGTTTGTAAAATAAATGTTTAAATCTCCATACAGGTAAACCTCAAAGTTTAAGAAATTTTAACTTTCTTATATTTACATTATAAAATTTCGAACAGTCCATATTGATAGAATTGCGTTTGCCTGTCTGAAACGCAACTATTATGTAGCGCGGTATTCCACTTGTGAAACTAGTTTTAACATTCAAATTTTCGCTCACGGAGCTGGGTACGCTCGGGTATGTCTCTAAACTCCATGTACGAAATACAATATCTACATTCCTTCCTTTCTCTGCATATTTCAAAAATTTTACACGCTCTCTCATATTTACTTGCACGTGGGGCAGTAACCAGTCAATAGAACTTATGGACAGTACTGCAGCTTCCGGTACTGCGCCAGTGTCATGGAGTATGTTCGCTTGCGTGTTAGTCATGTGAATAACTTACTCTTGCTTTGAATTAATAATTACATGCTTGTAGTCTTCGGCGAACTCTAACAGCATGGCTAGTGAAATTCATACTTCAAATTTACTGTTGGCATAAACTGAGACCTTAAGTCCTCTTTGATCCTCCAGCCTGCCATTTTGGCCGCCGGCAATTGGTTATGTGTTAATGAGAGATAGTTCTTTATGGTAGCTGTGATTCCAACATCTCTCGTCGCATCTACTTCACACCCATTCAGTTTGAACACGATTCTACTTATCATGTGTAGTATAAAATAAAATACAAATTGTCACAATCATAAAAATATAAAACTAAAACAGTAGGCGTAATTTTAAGAATGTCATAAATTTGTTTTTAAATGCCAGCAGAGTCAAAAAATATGTCCCAAGTCCCGCAGGAATGCGCTGTCTCGTACTCCTCACAAATCCTAGCGAGGGGAGAATGTTTGCCAAGGTTGGTACTGCTTCGGTCACTAAAGAAAATCCTAGTCAGTGGATGCCTCGGGTTGTTGTATGGAACCTTAAGCACATTTACAAAAAAACTTTTCGTGATTTAACCCGGCGTTGGTCGCGCCGTGAGCATTTCCCTTACACTTCCCGAAAAAAGTGTGTATTGAACTTAATTTTTTTCATTTCCCTCTGATATTTTTTCTATTGGTTCTTTATGTATAAATACAATTTAATTAATTATTATTAGAAAAAAAAACATTCCCATGTCACCAATATAAAAATTATTTTGTACACAAAAGCGGGGGTGTGAGGGAAATGCTCACGGCGCAACCACTAGCGTCACTGGCGCCGGCCAGCCGCCCGACAGGACAAGGCATGTACGGGCTTGCCTCCCTTCGCCTAGTTGTCTCCCAGATTTGTCAGTATTCTTTCACCCTTCGTTGTGATTGTTTGAGTGAAGTGCGAGTAATTTTTTTTTTGCTGAAAAATGAGTCGTGCAGCGAAAATTTTACAACTTTTGAAGAATTTACCTGAAGAAAGGAATGACTGTAAGTACATTTTTTTCTTTTAGGGTTTGTAGGTAAAGTTTAGGTCATATTTTTTAATATAGTGGGATTTTTCGGTTTTAGATCGTTATTCATGGCTACTTGAGGTTGGACAAACAGTACTGGAGGTCAAATTTCCAATGCTGCAATTGAAGAAAATGAAGTAATTCCACATCATGACCTTGAAAACGAATCTGATAGACCTAGTGAACATGAGGATCATCAGTCTCAATCAGAGTTCTCATATTCTAGTGACCAAGAAAATGGAAATGACGATATTTTTTACTTAGGAAAAGACGGGGTCACCAAATGGTACAAAAATCCAGTTCTCCTAAAGAAAAAACTAAAAAGAATATTGTTACTGGATTACCTGGTGTAAAAAGCGTTGCTAAGGACAAGCGTACAATTTTGGATTGTTAGTCCTTATTTTTGGACCAGGAAACAATAAATGATATTGTAATAAATACTAATAAAGTTCTAAAATATTTCAAGAAGAATACAATAGATCCCGGGTTGTGTTGAGACAAACTTTGAGGAAATTTCAGCTTTTATTGGTCTGTTGTATTTGGCAGGAATAAAAAAAGCTCACACTTGAATTTAGAGGAGCTCTGGCTCAATGATGGCACGGCTCCAGAATGTTTTAGGGCTACCATGAGCATAAGGAGATTTTACCTTCTCGCTAGAGCTATCCGATTTGATGACATTGAGAAATTCGATAACCTAGCACCAATAAGATATTTATTTTATCGGTTCGTTGACAAATGTAAGAATAGTTACCACATTGGTCAATATGCTACAATTGACGAAATGCTGGAAAGTTTTAGGGGACGTTGCAAATTTCGCATGTACATACCTAATAAACTAGCCAAATATGGAATAAAAATGTACGCCTTGGTCGACGCCCGATTATTTTATACTGCTAATTTGGAATTTGGATATTTATTGTGGCCAACAATCTTCTGAGCCATATGCCTTGAATAATAGCGCCAATAGCGTTGTGTTACGACTAGTTAAGCCGATTTCGAATAATGGGTGTAATATTACAATGGATAACTACTTTATGCCGATCCCCTTACCAAATAAATTGTTGGAATTGAGGACAACAATTGTAGGGACTCTAAGAAAAAATAAGATGGAAATACCCTCCGAGTTCATAAATACAAAGAAGAAGCCGTTAAACAGTAGCCTTTTTGGTTACCAGAAGGACGGGCTTCTTGTCACATATAAGCCAAAGGTCAACAGAACTACGCTTTTGCTGTCAACATTCCACTCCAAAGGGAATATTGATGAAGGAACAGGAGATATGCAAAAACCAGAAGTTATTTCCTTTTATAATTTGACAAAAGGACGAGCAGATGTTGTTGACGAGCTGAAAATGTTATATTCCATCAGTAGGATCAGCAGACGGTGGCCTCTTAGGATTTTTTTTTTTCAATTTTAGACATAGGGGGAATTAACTCCCACATTATCTAAGAGGCTAATACAAACGAGAAATTAGAGAGGCGGTTGCATTTGAAGCAACTGGCCCTTAAGCTGATAAGGCCGCACTTAGCAAGAAGAGCCTCCATAGTGACCTTACCAACAGATCTGAAGAGAATAATTACGAAAATGGTAGGCGAAAATGAATCCCTTCTAAAACGGTGGAGATAAGATTCAGAAGAAGGAATTTGTAGTGTCTGCCCAAGAAGAAAAAATAGAAAAAAAAAAAAAAAATTTGTAGAATCTGCAAAATACCTATTTGTAATGATAATTGTGAATTTACTTGCTCTAATTGCATTTTAAATGTTAGCAAATGAGAATCAGAAAAAGTAAAAAATTATTTTTAACAATATTCATATTTCTATTTTTATTTGAATATGAATGTATTTTTTTTATAATACTAACATAAGAGAATCTATACCATTTCTTGTAATTAAAGATTTAATTTGCAGTTTTGTTATTACTTTTTAAGGCTTATATACAAACAAAAGAGTAATCCCTACTGTTCTCTAAATAATCTATTATTAATTTTGGTTAATAATTAATTTTATTGTGTTAATAAAGTTTTGTTGTTGGTTTTATTCATTTTTTCCAATACATTAATAATAATTTCAAACTTTTATTGAATAAAATATATTAAATAGGTGAATGATTTATTAATGCATTTGTTTTAAATAAAAAAATTTAAAAAAAAAACCGTAAATAATGCAGATTAAACTAATAGAAATGACTAAAACTGAGATGTAAGGGAAATGCTCACGCGCGACCAACGCCGGGTTAATATGGGCAAATTTAGAGATAACACTAGTCAAATCAACGTTTCTTAGTAAATCATTTTCTATGTTCATTAAAGTGAGGTCATTTAGACGTTCTTGTCCCATTATGTTACTTAACTCATTTTTAATGTGCTTTAATGTTGAAAAATAACGTTCTCCGCTGCAGTTGGTGATCATCAAACTCAAGTAAATGCGTAACACTATTTCTACATTTGGGAAACACGATTCTAATGAATTTTTCGTTAAACTGTTAAAATTGAAGTTCCAGAGTCTCGTCTTTTTGCTGTCAATAGCAGCAGCCATATCTGTTTTGAGCAGCTCAGTGAACTGCACCAGTTCGTTGCCCAGACTGACTTCCACATCGTCTGGGTAAGCACTGACGATAATTGAAGTTATTTTCAAGATCTCTTCTGCCTTTAAAGATTTTAATTGCCGAAGAATTCCAAATACACTGGTCACTTGATGGTATGCTTCCGTGCGTTTAGCTAATGCAGAGAGTATATTATCAATTGTGACAATAAACAACTGAATTTCATAGTATTGTCCAGGTGTTTGATTTCCTACAACTTCATCGAGTGTAGTAGAACCGCTAAAATGGTCGTACTTTGTTTGTCGCTTGCGTTTTCTTGAAGGCGATTGCTGATATTCTTCACAGCCAGTTAAGGTTTTGGCTTTTGTCTCTATATCTGAAAATGTAGACCACATTGCTTGGACATACCCGTGTAATGTTTTATAAAGAGCGTATTCCGTGTTAAGGTCTTGATCAGACGACTGCAGCAAAGCGTTAGTCAATTCCAAACGTTCTAGAATTTCGTTGCACGCAATAATCATTATTCCCATTTCTAACTTATTCATTTTCGAAACTAGTCCGTCAGCTTGATTAGGACACTCTACCTTTTGATCCTTGTTATTAGATATGTCATCTAAAACTTGTTTGATAATGGTAAAACCACATAAAAGTGCCTTCGTCGCATCAGCTCGGGCAGACCACCTAGTGTCCGATATTTTTTTCAAAACTGGAATATTTGAACTAGTATCTTTTAATGCTTTCGTAAAAAGACACCATCGATAGGTTGAAGCGGAAAAAAATAAATATAGACTTTCAGCGAAATTGAAGAAAATTAATGCTTCTGCACATCATTTTGCAGCGCACTTGGCAACCAAATTAAATGAATGTGCAAAGCAGGGAATGTATTCCGCGAACTTATTTATCTCCTTAATTCGTGCTTGTAAGCCGTAGACCCGGGATTTCCCGCTCACGTTGCTGGCATTGTCATAACTTTGCCCTCGACAATCTTTGATATTAATACCATTCTCATTAAAAAAAATCTAGTAAACTTTGAGTGAGTTGTTCAGCAGTATGGCCTTCCATATCCAAGAATCTTACAAACCTTTCCACTGGTCCAGATGGTAGGACATAGCGCACTATCAGAGTCAGTTGGTCTATATGCGATATTTCTGTAGTATAATCTAATGATACTGAATTGTATTTGCATCTCTTAATTTCGCAAATATTATGATTCAGTATGCTTGATGCAATTAAATAGATAAATTACTGGCATGTTGTTTTTGGACAAGTATGATGTATGTCCCTTTCCTTTATTTGCATGAATGTGTATATGTTCGGCCAGAAAAATGTCAAACATAGCTATTAATTCTAATAAAGCTAAATAATTTCCATTGTGAGGTGAACCAACAATTTCATCACTATCCCAAATTGCAAGACCCCGTTCTGCTAAAAAAAAATTATAACTGCAGTAATTCGTTCTAAGAGTGTACGCCAATATTTTTGTTCGGTGTCTATTTGGTTTACAAGTTGAGAATCGACACGCACATCCTTGTTTTTGCAAACTAACAGCAAATTTATTGCTTGTCTATGCGAAGTGCTTTCTTCATGTCTTTTCATCAAAATATGTACGTTCTTCCAGTCATCTAATCCATCTTTAGTAAACCGTGCCGAACCGTCTGAATCAGTAACTTTGCAAACAAAACAAAACAGTTTCCCTTTAGTTTCTGAATAACACAACCAATCTCTCATGTGAGTTTCATCCATTGGTTTATGTCTATAAGTGAAAAATGACCTCTGGCAGAAACGTGGTTTATTTTCATTGTCATACGTTTTCTTTGAAGACAAAAAATTACTGTTCATATGTTGCACTTCGCTACTTCCTTTCGCAATCCAATAATCTCGATCAAAGTTGCTCGGCCATTCTCAATATCATTAGAGTATATTTTATTATTGTTTTTTTTTTGCATGTAGAAGATGTAGTAACATCGGAAGCATGGTATGTGCTTTCGACCTCTCTTTGACTTGAAGACGACGTTTCTGGGTTTAGAGGACATGCTGTGCTTTTAACTTCTCTTTGGCTAGAATACGATATGTCTAAATAGGGAGGACTTGCTGTCTGTTCGAGTGCAGTATCACTTGTACTATTTGTGGCTATATCGGAAATAGTTACAGATCCTAATGAATTTCCTATAGTGCTTGACGCGGGATCGGTTACTAGAGCGTGTTGGATGTTGGATGTTTGCCCGGCGCCATAACTCAGTGGTAAGCTAATGAAGTGAGGATCGTACGGTCGATGGCCCAGGGACCCTGGTGAACCTTGCGTCAGTGATTTGCTTGATTGTCGCGTACTTACGGTTGCACACTTTACATAGGATGGCGAGACTGTCGGCCGCCACGTACGCCTGAACTATATTACTAAATACTGGTGACACTAATAAGGTTGCCTGGCAATGATTTAACACTATTTTACTGGTTGAGTTGTTTATTAATCGTCCGTTCACAGATGAATAAATGCATGAATGATATGAAAAATGGCCTCAGCCCTTGTACTGCGAAAAACATATGGTATTAGGTTGGAAACACGATTGCATTGAAAACTCTCCGATGAGAGTATGGTGGCACCCCCTCAGTACTTGAATTAAATAAAAGAAATGTTCCGGTTAATTAATTTAATACTATTTAAGCTAAAATGATTTCAGCCTAATATGCTGGTACTTAGGGCCTCGCAGAGGAGCGAGGGACTTACACTTCTGGTCTCGTTCAGGTGCTGTGAAGAACTGGGGCGAGCATGGATTCGGCTTTCGCTATCTGGGCGAAAGTCGACGCCAAATGACGAAAAGATGAAACACAAAAACACTGAAAGATGAAATATGTGATGAAAAATTATGTGAATTAAATTAAACATAAGAAAACACAATTACTTACATAAATACACTTACTAAACTGTTACATTTTTACATAAAAGTTTATATTGCACTTTTGGTGATGTTTTCACATTACACTAGCTACAGCGTTGCCAAGTATAGTATGAAAACCTCCCTGGCTGTGGCTGTGCCCTTTGTTGACATAACGTACACTTATGCATTAAACTTTGTAGCACTTTCTCTGTGCAGCTGGTGCGGTTGACCCGAGTGGGCACAAAGGTGCTCATGAACGCGCGGTTCCTGTCAAACGGCCTCTCCTCTGGTGACCGCTTGACTGCACAGTCCTCCAGGTGCTCCATCACACTGCTAGGCACAGCAGGCAGTGGGTGGTCTCAGCATGTGGTGTGGCCTCAGTGAGTAAGGCCTGCGCCTCTGGGAGCTGACTCCGGTTGCTGCTGGGAGGTCAGGGTGTTGACACCTGCGATGCTGACATGCCGTGACATGCATGTGGGTGCGGGGGGTGTCCCCACCACATGTAAAACATGTTGGGTGGATCAGCCAGCGTGGCTGCTTGGAGCGTCGGAGAGGGGTGGTAGACCCCTCCTCCTCCGACTCCCCCTTGCTGCTGTTGCAGCAAGGGCGTCACGATGCTGCAGAGTGACCCTTCCAGGCCTGCAGTGAGGCATGCTGTGTGGTTAATGGTGATGGGCGGCGGCAATCCTCCCTCTGGTACTTCTTATTCCTCCATGTTCCGTGTGGGTGTTGAGACGCCGGGCATCGTGGCGGAGAAGAGGCGCTGGAGAACTCTTTCGTCGCTGCTGGGACTCTGCATCCCGACTTCGCTTCTGTCGGCGATTGTGGCATCGCTCTGAGGATGCTCGACAACCTGCCGATTGGGCGTCATTATGCTTGGCCTCCTCACTGCCAATCAGAGGTCGTCGCGGTGGATGGCGGCCCTCCTCCTGCTGCTCAGCCTGATGAGGTACGAGGTGTACCCTAGTGGCTTTACCACTGAATGCGATCCGCTCCATTTCTGGGCGAACCCGGCGCAGAAGTTCTTTGCACCACTTGTTATTTTTTGTTCTCTGACGTAGACCAGCTGTCCAGGTGCCAACCGCTGTGGTGCTCTTGTGATGGCAGGCACCCACCCCTTGATGTAGCGTTCCTAGTTACTGCGAGTTGTTGTTAATGCTGCCTCCCTGCACTGTTTTCTGGCTGCCCCGTCTTCTGGTCCGTCCACGCCCTCTGTTAGGCGTGCGGCAAACTCTCCAGGTAGCAGCAGTTCTCGGCCCTGTAGAATCTCTGCTGGGGTCTGTCCTGTGACTAGGTTCACCCGCCTCCTTATGGTGAATAGGGCGGCAGGTAGATGTTCGGCCCAGCTGGTGTGGTCTTTTCCCACTCTCATCCGTAACTGCGTCTTGAGGTCTTGGTTGCGCCTCTCGGTGGGGTTTGCCCTTGGGTGGTATATGGGGGTTGTGTGATTTTCGCTCCCCAATGAGTATACAGCTCACACCAGTACCTTCCAGTGAACTGGGTATCGTTGTCCGTGAGTAATGTGTTTGGGTACCGCCAGTGAGGATAGAACTCTTGTTTCCAGTGCTCGTGCTATTGTGCGTGCTCGTGCGTTGGATACTGTGTACGCTTCGGTCCATCTGGAGAATGCGTCGCTTACGACCAGGATGAACCTCTTCCCTGTGGAAGTGCGGGGGTAGGGGCCCATGAGATCTAGGGTACCGTCTCTGATGGTTCCTTCGGCACCCTGGGTTGTTGTTTGGTCACCCCATCTGTCCCGCTCCTGAAGTGGTTGAAGGGGACACACTTCTTCACATACCTGCGCACATATCTGCTTGCTCCTGGACAGTAAAAATGCATGTGGAAGTTCCTGGCTGTCTGGGTTGCCCCAGGATGACCAGCAAATGGGCTTTTGTGGGCGTGCCTTAATACCTGCTCTCGTACTCCTGTACAGTCGGTTCACGACTGTAAGAAACTTTTGAAAATAAACCTTTGAAAAAACACCCTAACCATTAGCTGTATGCATATAACATTACAAACAGGGGCGAGCGCGGATACAGTTATGCCGTTAGGTTGCCAGCACAAAGAAAGGAAATAGTTCCAAAGTTTTAACGTAATTGTTAATTTATCGCTTACAAATGGGTTTCGAAAAGACTTGTATCTTATCATGCCAATTATTAATGACGTGATGCTAACGTATTTAGATTTCAATGTTTCTTGCATAGTCACATGATCCCGCTCAAGGTGAAAGGAGAGCGGCCATTTGTTTACAAACCTTTCTTCGTTCCGTGTGTTGTTGACGAGATGTGGTCGACACACCTGCAAGAGAATTTGTGCAATTATCTTGTTTAACCTATAATAATTCATTTATTGGTTTTTTTTTTTTACTAATATCCGCTCTTTATTATTTCTCGTTGTGCCGATTCCTTTCGTTTCTGATACCTGTATAAGATATTACTCGTAGTGCGTTCTCACGTGTTTAATATTTTTTAAATTTATTTGAGGTTTGCTTAAAATTTTATTTACTGAATTTTACGTTATATGTTGCGGTAGTTTTTGTGTGCAGTCATGAGTTCTAGCAAGGTGAAGAAAACAAAAGTCACCACTCACCAACGCCAACAGGACATCATTAACCTCACCGAATCATTGTATTCCCTAATTAGGCGAGGGGAAATGAAACCCTGCAACGTCGCGGAAAGAGCGGCAGAAATGTTGAAACACTCCAGATCCACAGTTCTAAGGTATGTTAAAATATATGTAGTATTAACCATTGCGTTTGCAAGTTGTCTGTGCTAAGGTCAATAATGTTGGCCTACGAAATGTGTTTACAAGAACATAAAGAAAATTAGGTAATTAATAAGTTTAGGGGCTTTTCTGAAAAAAATAAAAATAATTAATGGAAAATGGTATATTTACACTCTACTAATGATGCAGAACACGAATATACTAGGGGCATTAACGTCCGACTAATTTTGCAACATGTGCCCACCTAACTTAACAGAACCTAACCCCACGATGGGTGAATCACTATTTTACATTTTTAAACTAACCTAGGATTGTTGGGTTTTACACTAACCTAGGATTTTTGGATTTTACACTAACCTAGGATTATAGGGTTATATATACTCAAATGTGAGTGTATGAACCACCTACCCAAAAGGTGATATTACAATGTGTAATTAAAAATAAAAACTACTTTGAGTTGGAATTTGTGTACCCTGCGAGGGATTCTTCATAAACAACCCAATATATACAGTGGAAATTTATTATAAAGACAACTGACAATGGTAAGGAACATTGCCTCTATAGTGAGTTTGTTATAGTCAATTAATTTTATATAGGTTATGGAGAGATGGTGCATTTTAAGATTCTGAAGAAGGAGCTTGTTTTGTATTTATAAGTTANGCATTAGTTGCCATTATTATACATCACTAAACACGAGAGGACATTGTAATCGATGAAATCGCAGTCATAAACTTTTAAGAAAACAATTGTGTATTAATGCATTTCCCCAACACCGCTGTTCTACAGCCATTGTCTTTTAGTTATTGTAAATTATCAGTGTCATATTTTTCAGTTTCTGGGTCAACTACAGATACTGATACCAAAAACATAAAGGGTCATCATCATGGACAATGCACCATATCACAGCACACAGGTGTGAGCTCCAACCTTTTGTTTTTGAATAAATAAAATGTTTATATTGTTTGTGACATGTTAGATCCAACAGTAGCTGGAAGAAGGATGCCATCATCAATTGGCTGCAGAAGCACAACATTCCGTTTGCTGTATCCTTTTTTTGCAAAATCTTTTTGTGTAGTGTTAAATTGTAGGGTAATGTTGTTGAGCATTGCTTTATAGCATTATATGTAAAGTAGCAGTCTACATCAGAGAGCAGCTATTGAAGCATGTCATTTTTTTGAATAATTGGTTTCTAATTTTTGGAGTGAAGATGGATGTATTCATTTCTTTTTATTTATTTTTTTATAGTTGTTGCTGTGTTGAGTTGTTTATGTACATTTTTGTTTTGATCTGTGGTAACTCTGTAGCAAATGGAATCACTAAAATCCGTAAGTTATTACCGGTACTTCTAACTAACTAATAAATAAATAAACAGTATTTATAAGTACTGCGGCTTATGCCTTTAGGATGTTTTAACTTAATGCAAACTGGAGATGTTAGGATACACCATTGTCAGCTTCTTTAATTATTATAACCAACAGTTTTCTCTAATATTTTGTTTACTGAAGCCACATTTTTTAGTTATGTTTAATTTGTTATTGTTATTTCTTTACAAAATCTGTGGCACACTTATGTTGCTAAGCAAATGCTTGGAGAAGAAACAAAATGCTTCAATTTAATTGTTTGAATATTAGACATTAGTGAAACCTATGTCTTTTTGTATTAGTTTTAAGTTACATTTTTGTTTGGAAAAATATTTTAAGATAGCAACAGAGGTTAACCGCATTAAATACGGGCCCGGAGCCCAACTAAAACATAAACACAGCGGCCNGGCCCGCAACCCAACTAAAACATAAACACAGCAGCCTACCGCCGCCTCAATTATTTGAAAAAAGTCAGTCGGGTTGCAATTTTGTTGCAACCCCACTATAAGAGTTATGGGAACTTCGGTTCCTGATCTCATGACAACACGGCCATCCGGGGGCTTACGAGAGATTGGCGGTGCCATGTTTATGTTGTTGGATGGACTCCTTGAATGTTGACACATTTCAATGCAAAGTATT
>NQII01000307.1:798202-832476 GCA_002778355.1 Clitarchus hookeri
ATGTACGAACACATGTACACACACACAGTGGAATGTAAACATTGCATGTAAACATTACCATGTGACTGCCACATGGCAATGTTTGTGTACCCTTTTGGCAGAAGGATACGAAATGGGCTTGAAAGTAGATCTTTAGCAGGGCTTCAAGAAAGTCTCTTCCAGTCGTGAACTGACTATAGGTACATAGAGGCACCAGGTTGCATCGGGATGCTGCCGACGGGTCTCTACGCCCGTGTCCCGAATGAGCCACCACTCACCATCTCCATGCATAATGTCAGTCTTCTTGGCCCGTGTTTGTGTGCATTGGTGTAGTGCGTTGATTACTAATGTCTTCCGCTAATCGAGCCTGGGTTCTGTGTTTGGTGCTGCCTCTATGGCATTGCAGATTACCTGTCCGTTGCCTGTTGTAATGTTGACAGTACGGGGTAGCAAGATGTCCCACTCGTCCCTGTAGATGGCTATCTCGGTGCCTGGTGCCCTGGACAGCTCATCTGCCAGTTGGTTCTCTGCTCCGGGGACATGTTGCACAACGAAGTCGTATGATTGTAACAACAATGGCCACCGGGCGAGTTGGCTTCTGGCTTCCCTCATGAAGTGAAGCCAGAGTAACACCTGTTGTCAGTTCGTAGGGTGAAGCGTTGGTACTAGAGGTACGCTCTGTAACGCTTCACTCCCCAAACCATTGCCAAACATTCCCTCTCGTTTATGTCATAACGACCCTCAGTCGGACCAAACTTGGCGCTACTTTATTCAATAATCTGGTGCTCATTGTTGTTGCTTAACTGAAACAGCACGGCGCCTAGGTCCGTCTCACTAGCTTCGGTTTGCAGGCATAGGTGCCTACTGGGGTCGTGACGTACCAGGGTTGTGCACTGCCAGAACCTTCTCATCAGTTCCTGGAAGCAGCCTTCGTGCTCGCTGTTCTACTGGAACTTACGGTTCAGGGACAGCATGTCTGTTAGGGGCGCTGCTATTGTTGTGAAGTCGCTAATGTTTTCTCTCAGCCAGTTGACCAACCCGAAGAACTTCCTGAGCTGCTTGCGTGTTCTGGGTGCCTCATGTTGGTCTATGAGGGACAGATGTTCCGGCGGTGTTGGCCTACTGCCATGTTCGTCCACTAGGTGTCCAAGGAACTGGATACTTGGTTTCCCTGTGTGGCACTTCTGGTTTGCACAGGTTAATTGATTAATTGCTAGGCGCTCCAGTACTAACAACAGGTGTTTTGCATGATCTTCCCAGTTCTCAGACCAGATGATCACGTCGTCCAGGTATGCAAGGGTAAAATCCCCTACATATCCGTCGAGCACTTATACCATCATTGCCTGGAAGGTGGCGGGTGTACATTTTAGCCCGAATGGCCTGACACAGAACTGGAAGTGACGCCCATCAGGGTCAGTGAAAGCTGTTTTGTGTCGGTCTTCTTGCTTGATCGGGACCTGCCAGTAGCCGCTGTGCAAGTCCAGTGATGTCATGACCTTCGCTTTTCCTAGAGTGTGTAATGCATCCTTCACACTGATGTATGGTGGTGGTGCGCTTTGCGTTATCAGATTACGGGGGCGAAAGTCCACACAGAAGCGCCACGTTCCGTCTTTCTTAGGTGCTAACATGATTGCGCTGTTGTACTTGCTGTGTGTGGGCTCGATGATGCCTTCGGCTAACATCTCCCTGATCTGCTCTTTGATGATAGCATACTGGTGTGGTTGGTAGCTGCGTGGTCCTACGAAAAAAGGGCGGTCATGCTCCAATGGGATTGCATATTCGGCTATAGTCGTTCGCCTTAGGAGATCTGCATCCGCAAACACGTCCTGTCTTCCTTGAAGGATTTTCTGCACCATCCTCCTGTACGCTTCTGGCACCTCGTGGTCCAATTAATCCAACTGGACGCCTGGTGTGCAATCTGTGGTCCGCGTTTCGAGTTCGTAAACTGTGCGCCGTTCCTTTTGGCCAAAATGGATCCTGCCAGCTGCTGGCTCTATAATGGTGTTTTGTTCTGTGACCCTGGGTATACCAAGTATGGCATCTTCCAGCAGATCCGCCAACACTAGGGCTGTAGTGGTTGTCTCTACATATCTAATTCGGACAGTGATGGTAACTTCTCCGAAGGTTTGCCCTGTGTGTTGGTGTGTGACTAGATGAACGGTTTGTTTTGCCGGCCTTATCACTTCCTAATTCACGAATCATTTTCTTACGAAGTTGTGTGATGCTGCTGTGTCCACTAGTGCTAGAGACTGGATGTTATTTAAGGTGACTGGTATTCTGATCATCCTGTGTGTGCCCTTGGTTATCTGTTGTAGTACAATTTGTTGTGGGTTTACGATGATGTGTTGCCGTCTGTTGATGTTTTGACCTGAGGTGGTGAGCGTCCAGCTCGCCTACCCCGCCAACTAGTTTCCTGTTGTTTACATTTTGTTGCATTCGACTATGGAGATTAGGGCACTCGCTGTACCAGTGGTATTGCTGGCCTGAACAGTACCTGCATGGAAAGGGGAATCCCTTCCCTTATAACTGCTCCTGCTTGCTTGTTCTCAGCTGCCGCGTTTGGGCGAGCGGGTATGGGTGTGGCAGTTTGGCAACCACAGTAAAACAGAAATCTAGTCAGGGAGATTATTTCCTTCTCACAGGCAATGAACCCTCATGCACAACCCTGCGCTTCACGCACAACCACCTCCATGCCTCCACACCAACAACCAACCTACCATCAACCCATTCCCCTTCTCCTTCCAACCCCAATTCAACCTCCTTCTGCTCCTCAGGCCACCCCAGCCATGGATGATGTCAACACCACCATTTCCGATCTTCCAAGACCTGATGCGTTTTCTTCGGGAAGCCAACTTCNCCGCATTTGGGCGAGCGGGTATATGTGTGGCAGTTTGTCTATTCCCCCTGTTCTGATGTGCTGTCTGGCTCACCCCCTTCCTGCTAAGTTCAGCTGATGGCTACGAGCTCCCGTCCACGCACTGTTATCAGGGGGCTATAATTGGTGTGACCCATCGCGTTCCCTGCGATGCACTTTGGTGTCTGTGTTGGCCTGGTCTAATAATGCAGTGTACCTTATGGGCCAATTTGAATTCAGACCTCACTGTTGAGGCTATTATCTCTAAAACGTCGGGATCTAGCATTTTTGGGCAAGTGTCTTATGGTATTAATTTTCTGCGTAGCAAATGCTGTTAATGTCTCACAATCCCCCTGTGGCTCTAAAACGGCACGGCTTTGAGACTGCAGTGACCCGTATGCTGAGTTAAAATGTCTGAGGAAGGCACTTTGAAACTCGGCCCATTGCATGCCATAGTGGTCAATGGACCGCCACCATGTGCGTGCCTCCCCAGATAACCATCTTCTAATGCAGTTAGGCCACTTCACTCACACAGTACCTGCTTAACTATCCTGTACAGTCGCTCAGGAACGCCTGCGGCTCCTCCCTGGTGTATCCCACGAAGGTCGGTAGAGACTGGAACCGGGCTGGTGTCGTGTCCGTTCCTGCAGTAGGTGCTATTACTGCTAGGGTTACTCTGGTCTCCTGGTGTGGCAGAGGCAACACGAAGCCAGGTGTGGTGTGTGGCACCAATGGGTTTCCTCCATGCCTGTGGAGTGCCCCATCGGGGTGTGTTGTCAGCTGCTGCGTTCACTGACCTCATGGGAGGGGCATAGCGTCGTTGCCCGTGGTACATCCGCGCACTGTTCGTACCTGAAATGTCTCGTTCGGTTGTTCGCACACACTCGTCGCACTGAATTCTGCAATGGTTGTCTGAGGTTGCGCATTCTGACCTTTTGAGGCACTCGGGGTGTTAATTATGGCTACAAATTACGCACAATATCGTTCCATTACCTACTCATGCGCATACGATCTGCTTCGCGCACCGTCTTTGCTAAAAATGTTTGCAATTGTATTTTCTAAAATTTGTTCATTTGAGTCTGTGTGGAAAAATGTTTCTTGTGGCTGCTCGCGTTCGCACTGGCGCGCGGTTGTTGATGCTGAAGTTGTTTTGGCAAACTTGCGGTTTGGTAGACACTGCACATAATGACGCTTGTTTGCCATTCGAGGTGCTGCTCACTGCATTTTTTATTAGCTTACTGTTATTTATTCGAATGTTTTGCGCGAGTCGCGTGCGTTTGTCAATTCCCCATACGGACATTTATTTGGTAGAAATGGATTTCGTTCATTTGTTGGTCGCACGCATTTAAGGCACAAAAATGTTGATTTACCATTGGTGGTGGTCCAATTTAATTTGTAAGTGTTCCGCGTTATATCGGCTATGTGGCTCGTCGCAAAATTCATGGCGGTTGGTCTTCCTATGACGCCTATCTTTGAATCGATTCTACTGTCCACGTGATCAATTATCTCGTTTCCACTATGAAAAGGTGGGGGTGGTGGCCGTTAATGATAATTTGTGCTGTTCACTGACAAAAATGGCCGATTGCCACGATATTTGATTCTCAAATTTTTGTCCAAAAATTCTTATTGGATAATTTCTACTGTTGCGAGCTGTTAAACACATTTATTCTCTTGCTGACTACTGACTGCGTTACTACTGACGGTTAATTTCTTAATTTAAATGTTTTGTGTTGAGTCTTAACACAATTATTACACTGTCAATTTAAGTTTTTAGTATAAATAATTAAAGTTTCTTAAGCCTGTACTCCCAGGCTGTCAATATATTATCCAGAGTTCACGGAGGAACGCATTCCCGATTTTACTAATAATGTGAACAAAAAATACGTGGAAAACAACAAAAAAGCGGCTGCAACAGCATCACTACCGCCTCCCCTTCAGAATCTCCTAGATACCACGATGTCAAAGGAATTAATGGAAACGGAAATCCCAGGTACTGAAGAACAGTATACTGTAGTAGCAATACGGAAATCCAACGGAAACCATGGCGACTACAAGCGCCTCCGCACAGCGCTGTCAGTGGCGCCAGAACCTGTACCGGTTCAAAACCAGTTTAGTAAGCTGCCGGAAATCCCGGATGGATATTCCCAGTAAGCACCCAGCCCTTCAGGCGCACCTCCCTCCCGCACGCAGCCTCAGGTCGGAGACAACAAGTCCTAACCTAAGAAAACTTACAGGATAGTAGTTCCTGCATTAGAAAACTACACATCAGTGGTGCGACTGATTAGCGTAAGCCCATACCAATGATGGACTGTTGAATAGTTTGCACGCTGGCACTTGTTGATGCTCCAGCATTGAAATCTGCGCCAATTTGAGAAAGGGTTGCACGTCTGTCACGTTCAATGATTCTCGTCAGTTGTCGTTTGTCCCGTTAGTTCACAATCTTTTTCTGGCCGCAGCGATGTCGACAATTTGATGTTATACCGGATTCCCAATATTCATGGTACACTCGTGAAATGGTCGTACGCGAAATTCCAAATTTTATCACTACCTCGGAGATGCTATGTCCCATTTCTCGTGCGCAGACTATAACACCACGTTCAAACTCACTTAAATCTTGATAACATGCCATTGTAGCAGCAGTAACCGATATAGCTGCAGACAGCATCGTTTTACTGTGATTGGTTCCATACCTCTGTTATTTGCATACGCAGGCCTATACCATTTTTTTTGGCTCTCCAGTGTACATTGATATTGTATTAGCCCACAGTGATCAGCAAACAAAAACAATAACACAAAATAAACGTAAGAGCTGCGAAACTGCAACACAATGTAAAAAAAAAAATTGTCTGAAAAAAAAAAACCATCACTCATATCAAACAAAAGAAAAATAAAATAAATTTAATGTGGAAGAAACGACTGACTGTAATAGTAGACTTATAAAATTAAATGTCCATTAGTTGCTTTCTTATTGGTAATCAATAGAAAACTATTCTAAATGGTTGGGTTATACGAACAGCAGACAGCTCGAAAACAATATTATGGGATTCCCCTCTAAGTATTGTGGTGTTGCCAACTTGCAACACAATATACTCGTAAAATGTATATGGTGTGGCCAGCGCTGACTTTTTGAATAACTACTACGTCTTTCCATTGGGTGGTGGGTGGTATACCATATCTTCCCAATTGATAAGATTATTTTTTTTGCACGAAGGAGTGAGGCGCCCGAGGCGCAGGGCCCGTAGCATTTGCTAACTCTTGCTTCGTGGGTAATCTGGCACTGGCGCTCAGTAATTGGCTACACACTATCACTGTTCAACCACCAAGAACGACATATTTATGTTGTGTATGCCCCACTTGAAACCACCTTTGACCCAGATAATGTCAGACATCAACCAGATATTCTGGATATTATCTTAACAAAAGGACTACAAACTTTTTTCCATTTAACTGTTTCACACGAGTTCTCATCCGACTACTATCCTGCCACTACCAAGTTCGTGCCACTAGATACTGACACGACTCAGCATGGCACATTTAAGAATTACAAACACACATACTGGCATTATTTACAGGGGTCCTTGGAGGAAGAGCTTATTCTGCCCTTTCCCTTACACACTTCCGACAAATTAGACTGCTGTAACTATACTTACCAAGCGTATACATAGAGGAATTGTCAACTTTGTGCCCACCAAACAAATTAAACCAAATAACCAAACACAGCCGCTTTACATTAGTAAATTAATTTATTAAAAAACAGACTTTGCAGGCGTTACTCGCACAACCAAAATCTGCAAACCAAAACTCTCATTAACGAATTGCGAGAGCAAATTGACACTGAAATTCACGCATGGCGAGCAGGCCAGTAGGATAAAAACTACCAAGGCTTTCCCAAACACACCAGACACCAAATGGCGTCATTCACTTCCTCCAACATAACGCTGAGGGCTCTTGCTTCGCATCTGGAGCAGGTCTTCCAGCCTAATGCTATACCCAATGACCCCTAACATACCAATCAAATTTATCGCGACCTAGCCCTCCGCCTCCAACAACCCACTATTGCAGAACCTGAATACACATATGCAGATGAAATTAAGCGCATAATTCATTGCATGAAGCTCCGCAAAGCTTGGGAAAAACAAAACGGAGCCACACAATTACCGCACCATCAGTCTCTTAAGTGTGCTTTCTAAAGTATTTGAGAAAGTTATACTTAATAGGCTACAAAATCACATTGAGAATGAAAACTTAATGCCAAACGAACAGTTTGGCTTTAAGCAAAAACACTCCACAACCCACCAGCTTGCGAGGCTGACTGAGTACGTAACTCGCACTCTCGGCTGGAAACAATACAAAACTGCAGTATTCCTTGATGTAGAAAAAGCCTTTGACTGTGTTTTCCATGCAGGCTTACTACATAAGCTTTACTCCACCAACTTCTCTGACTGCTCTATCAAACTATTGCACTCCTACCTTGACAGACGAGAGTTTGCTGTCACTGTAGAAGGAGCTACATCTGAACACAAGATTATAAGACCTGGTGTTCCGTAGGGAAGCAGCTCTGCCCTTTTTAATTTGTATACACATGCCATATTGCATTCTGTATCATGGACTGCCCAACTTTAGCAACTATGCCGACGACACTGTCCTCTACACCCGATCCAGGAAATTGGATATGGCTGCACGCTATGCCCAAGACCACCTAAATGATCTCAAAACATATTTTCGCAAGTGGCGAATCAAAACTAATTAGGGAAAGTGTGAGGCCATAATTTTCATGAGCAAGCACCTACACAACGCCCTCCTGCCTATCACACCATTCCCTACAAAACCTGTGTGATCCTGGATAGAGGGCTAACATGGCAAAGACACGTTCCTGTAAAGCACCAGCAGGCACCAGCGAGACTGGCGGCCCTCTATCCCGTATTTAATTATCAAGGGGGCCTCACAGTAAACAATGGTGTTAATGCATACAAATCCCTTATCCGCCCCATCATACTGTATGCAGCACCAGCCTGGGCCTACTGCACTAAATCCTATGTGGCTAAGCTACAGAGGGCTCTATACATTCCTAGGCAGGACAGGTTGCATACCTACAACAATAGTAATCTCAAACTATCGCCATCTTTGACGTCAACAGAGATCTTCAGGAGAGGATCACATGAGCCATTTCCCACTCTTCCATGCTCTTTACAGCTAACCAGCACCTGTATAATTCATTCTGTAATAATACCCCACCTAACCCCTTTTTATCCTGGAGCAACTACCATCATTGTACAAACAGGCTACATTTCTTGCTACTAAAATTACTGTAGGTACAAAATCAGTTGGTATAGATGTGCTGTACTTTGTTAATGTTACACACTGGTAATTATCTAGATTAGGGGCTCATCTAAAGAAAACATTTCTTCCGATTGTTTTGAAATTTAACTTCAACGAGACCTTCCTAGTTGCAAATATGTGGACGCATTAAATAAAATTACGTGGTTTGCGTACAAAATAATTTTAATATTCCAGATTGACATAACTTATTCTTTATAAAAACTGCCATGAAGTGGGATGTGTGTGTTTTCTTTTGATGTACACATTCTTACTGCAATAAAATTATGGGTTGTTTTTTTTGTGAAGAAAAAAAGAAGGGACGGATTCATGGATTTGAAACATATGTTGGTATACTCTCTACACGTATAAACCCTGGAATGTCGCCTATGCGGGCGACTGTGACAGTAAAGTTTGAAGTTAAGTAGAGTCAAATTAAGCCTTGTCGCCTCGAATCTGAGATGGTTTCTTACAGTACATACACCTGACAATAAAATAAACCAGTACTTTGTTTTTGTAATATTTTGACATTGTTATTTATGAGCTTTGGATTTAAACAAGTGATGGCTGACTCTGACAGCAGAAGTTAAGTTTATTAAAAATTAAGTTTGTCACGTCGAATATGAGGTAGTTTTTTACCCAAACACACCTTAGTTTAAAATAAACCAGTAGGCGTGTTTGTAATATTTTTTATCTATAAGCCATGGTAATAGTGCCTAGGCATGCGAGGCCTGACTAGGACAGCCAAGTTTCAAGTTATGTAAAATGAAAATCAATCTTTCTCTCTTCAAATCTGACTTGTGTTCTTATAGCACACACACACACCTGAGAATAATATTAATTATAACTCATTTTTGTAATATTTTATTTTATTTGCAAGCACTGGAATATCACCTAGGCGAGCAAGGGGTGACTGCCAATCATCTTTGAAGCAGAATGAAAATCAAACTCCATCACTTCGAATCAGAGATATTTTCTTACAGTAGTTTAAGAGCACTAGAATATTGCCTAGGTGAGTGAGGAGCTTGTGTGGTTTTTGCCCACACGACTCCCAATTGATTTTTTTTTTTAAATTACTTTTCAAACACTACAAAGAAAAAATTGTAGTTATGTTAACATTTATTTGTAGGAAATGTTTCTAAAACCATTACCGAACGATTTTATTGCACACCCAAGGAATAAAACTTATCAGTACAATTCTGAAAAAGAAGAATGGCAACAAAACTAGAAACTGAAAATTTACGACTGTATTATAGATTACAGAGAAATTACGTCATTCAATTTTTGGCAGTGTTATGTAGTAAAACCTTAACGAGAACCATGAAGTTTTTTGTATGAAGACTGTGACGTGGTCGAGGTGACCCAGGGCTGGTGGAGTGTAGAATAGCCTGGCGCCAAAACTCAGCGGAGAGTTATTGATGTGGATCATTCGGTTGATGGCCCAGGGGGCCCTGAATGCCTCCATCAGTTTGAAGATGAAGTTGTGACACACTTAATATTACACTACTTACACATGTTGACCTTGTGGCGAGACTGTAGGCCATCTCGTATGCCTGAAATATATTAGAAAAATTGTGGGTGGTACTACAAGGGGATGTAGCGCCATGTGTGTCCCGGAGGACAATGAATCAACACTCACTCAATTTTGTAAAGCTATTTACTCACGTACTTGATTACATGTTCAGGAAGTGGACATGTAAATACTAAAAGAAACAGACCCAGCACTTACGGCCTGCCAGTGACCTTTGCGTGAAAATTACCTAAGTCAGCATGGTGTTACGGAGATACGCAGTACCGTTAAACTCTCTAGTGAGAGTGCAGGTGGTACTCCCCTCGCTACAGAAAAGAAATTAAAGGTTCCGGTTAATAATGATACTATTGTAATGAAGTGAGATCAGCCTAAATGATGGTACCGAGAGGGCTCGCGGAGCAGACGATGAACGCTGCCGGTCTGGTTCGTGTGTTGAGACAAACTGGGTGAATGGCGTCAGCTTCCACGACAGGTTGTGTGTACAGACATAAAACACTGAATGTTAAAACACGACATAAGCACTATGTTACATTATTGCCCTGGTGAAAAATTATATAAATTAAAGGAAACACATTGGTGACATTTGATTAACAAATGTCTGTTAAACTTGATGAGGTGAAGTTGGTGGGGAGTGTCACCACGCTAAATGAAATGTTTCTGTGATGGATGCCTTTATAGGAAGTCTCCCTTTTTGAAAACACATTTACCCTCTTATAAATATACATTGGATAAACTTTTACGCTTTATTGTGAAAAGTCTCTATATTCCATTTCCTGTGACGTATTTGCATTTCACTTGTTACAGTGTTACTCGATGGCCATCTCCTGAAGGGATGGACGAGTCCACCTGGGCGAAGGGGTGTGAGTTGCCACTGTCTGTGGCCCTTAACACAATAAAACCCACCCCTGAATGTAGATGTGAATGAGATGAAACTGTGTAAAATGTTTAAAAAAATACCTACCTTGTCGACAAAAATGATGTAAACATTGTACCCCGCATAGCTTTTAAAAAGTTCACATTCTGTTTTCAATGAGTTTTTGCAGGAAATTCAGGGGATTTGTTTACAAAACGATTACTTATTATTAACAAAAAATAACATAATATGAGTTGCATTACATAGTTCCTGTGACACTGGGGTATAAGAAGGGTGGATGGTGCAACATGGTAAGTATTTCTTCTCTTGGTGCCATGTGCCGTCTGCAAGCGCAAGGAAGGACACGTAGAGCTCTCTGTGTGTGTGTGTACGCGCTTGTGCGAGAGAGAGAGAGAGACAGGCTGCACACGCACCCACCGCGCCTCTACGTAAAAGCGCCGATCTGCAGACTATGTCACCCACGCCGTATCGGCGCGGACCATTTCAACGCCAGTTGAGGATGTATTACCAGAGTTTCTCTTCTAAACCACCAATAAGATTTATTTTTCATGTTATTTCAGAACCATTTATTTTATATTTCTGTTTTTAATTCTTGCTCCCCCCCCCCTTTTTTTCATTAAATTTTATTTCTGTTTTTTATTGCATATTTTTTTATCAGTATTCTTTAAATTTTGTGTTGCCAAAGTGTAAAAGCTGCGAGAATATAAACAATCACTGTTTCACAGAGAAGGGAAGGAATGTGGGATGTGACGATACGTGATGGCACATTGGACTAACCAGGCGCGGTGTTGCAAGTCAACAGCAGCCGGCACGTAACAATCACTGCGTGGCGGCCAGCACGTGTCAATCACTGCGCGGTCGCATGTGAACAGTTAAGTCACAATATCAGCATCACATATTATGTAGTTGTAGCATTTGTTAATGTCAAACTGTTTACTACATTATTTCGAGATCCTTTAGAGTGAATTATTTTAGTTTTATTAAAGTTATTACCTCACTACAAAATTTTTTTTTTGATGCTCACACATAATTTATGCACCCTGACCTTTCAACTTAAAATATGGTAAAAAAATTGCGTAAAATATGTGAAAATATATTGTACTTAACAGCACACTACAAATTGTGGATGCAGTTACATTCAAGAAATATATTTTTTTACTGAAAGTAAATACAAGAGTATATAAAATATTTTAAATTTTTCTGAAATAGTCTTTGCATTGTACTTTTTCTTACTTCCACTCACATTATTTCAATGTAAAAAATAAAAAAAAAGACTGCGAGTGTTCTTTGTTTCTTTGTTTGCAGACTGGCGGAGAGGGGAGAGTGACAACTGTTGTTCAACGCAGCTGCTGCCTAGCGCCGGTACTCAAGTAGTGATCGGCAAAATCGAATTATTCTCTAAATCGATTTTTATTTGAATCGTCTAGTCAGAAATTGAATCAATCATTCAGATTCAGAATATTTGGTTTTACTCTGTTTGTGTTTTAATCGAAAGGAATGAACGTTAATGCTGCCACAAGTTAACAGTACGAAAGTACTTTTTTGAAGGAAGTAAATTAATAGCGTATTTGGATGAAGTTATTATACTTGTGCTAATATGAAGTTATGTTAATTTGAATTTGAAAAAGGTAAAATTTTAAGTTTTAAATCATTTTTCGCCTTGATGTGTATTCCGGAGCTGCCCTAAACCTTTGGAAACGAGAAAGAATGCTCTATATGTTATTATATTTCTATTCACAATCTGTTCTTGTTTCAATGATAAATAAATTTTCTCAAGTATTTTGATGAGTTAAAAGCTCTTTGCAATTCACAAAAAGTTAACAATTGCTAAAATTTATTTTCAGAAACCAAATTATTTCAGTAGCTGTAATTCACTTCCCTGGGTATTCGAATGAAACATTCGCTTCGTGGAGATATGCATGAACATTCGCATAAGTGAAACGAATGAACATATTCGCATGAGTGAAGGGAATCATTCTTCATTTAACAAAATTAATGTTGGGTGAAATTTTGCTTCTCTTAAGTACACTATTTGACATAAACTGTTTAAATAAAAATTTTTTTTTTTTTAAATCTTTGTACAAAAATTGCAAGAAGTTCAATATCAATTGCTTATAATCTTAAAAAATTATGTAATTATTGTAGTGCACCTAGTGCCATCTGTTGTCAAGAAGGAAAACTTCAAACCAAATGATTCATTCGAATTCCACAGACAAAAATTGAAAATTCGATTATACTGCAACAATTGAATATTCAAATTGTTTTCACTCGCTTTTGCCCATCACTACACACAAGACAGCCGCCGCACACTGGCGGCCTGATGCACGTAAGGCAGCCGCTTGCGATGCTTATTTTCTTACACAGAAAGAATATAATCAATGCATTATTTATGAATTATCTGAATTTTACACACTTTGAAGAAATTTTACTTCAAATTACAAATGGTGCGGAATTTTCAATTAACCAAACTCCAAAGAAAGTAAAATCCCATTCTTACATTCGGGGGCTAACAACAACTTTGATTTACATAAAATTTCTAATTAAATGAGCTTGAATTAACAAGGATTTACTGTAGAACAGCTTGAGAAGAGAAGTGCAACAATTTTGGCCATAATAAATGCAACAAACTTATTTTTTTACCCATTCCTCAAATTTTTTACAGTTCCTGAGTAAAAGGTTTGCTACTTCGCAGGGTCATTATTCCCGGGGTTGTCGAATCGAGAGTTAACTGTACCGTAAAAGACAATACACAACAGCTCTATACCAATATCATTAAAGTGTATGAGACAAGTTAGAGTAGTGATCCTAGCAGCGTAGTGCAACAATACAAAATATTTGGTAAAGCTGTATGCAGCAAAGAAAACATTTGAAATTTAATTTCATACATTCAATATAAACATTTAAATGTGTATAAAGCTGATTGTCTCCCAGCCACAATTATTAAATACTGCTGTTACCCTCACTTAAACATTGATAATAAATACACATATACCTGTTTATAAAAAATTTATTTTGTATCTTAATTTAGTATGCACTTAAAAGAATTACATAAAATACAGAACAATATCTCCACTGTTGAGCCTGCAGTAAAGTGAAGACTGCCAAAGTAAAATGTGTGCAACACATCACATAGTGTCCATGTGTCCAGCTGCTTACGATGAGTTGACAAACAAAGCATGCACGCCATCAGTTTTGAACTCCACAGCATACAACACTGGCCTCTACAAACTGCAAAAGAACACATAAAATAAGATGTACAACTGAGAAGCCTGCTGTGACCACATAGCTACAAGTCGCTACTCTTTAGCCCCCATCCTGTGGCAACACGACACATACTTCCTACAAGTGTAAAACACTGCTGCCTGTTAATGCACATGCATTGTATTTACCAACAACCTCTTGTTACTAAGACCACCTCCACATTTTCTCCTTGATCTAGACAAGAAATTTAAGCCCTTCCACAAATTATATGGATGTGTATTTGAAACAATATTATTTTGGATTTTAACAAATGCTAAACATGTTAGTATTTGCTTTGATGTCAAAAAATATAATTAATTAAACCTTCTACACTAAAAAACTTTGCAATGAAGTAGAAAATAACTGTTATGGTTGGTGCTAAAAATACTTTAAACAAAATAACATGGTAATATGATTTTACAAGAAACAGGCTGTAAAAACTATACTTATATATACAGGGATCATCAATATACGAGTACACGTGAGGCCCCACGTTTGTGGTAAATAAAATAAATTTATACATTATTGTTAGAACATGAATAAGCTATTATCTTTTTGTAACAATTTCAATTAAACTAAATGAAATCTGTAATTCAATAATTTTAAATAGTACATAATTCAGTGAAAACGTAAAAAAAATTGAACAATATAGTAACAAGAGTTTGTTGATAAGTAAGGAAAAGGAAAATAAACTAAGATGAAATTAAAATAAAAGCAAACAATGGCAAAATGCATGTTCACTGTTCAATATTACTCCAACACAAATCCACACCCTAACTACAAAATACCAGTAAACATTTGATTATAAACAGATAAAAAGAAAATACTTCTTACACAGTAAAAATGTTTCCACAAAGTTTCTAATTGTAGAGCAGTGAAGTTTTTCTAAAGAAAAGTGGCACAAGTAATACTCAAAACTGTACTTTTCTCTACTGACAGAAGTAATACTCATTTTATACTTTTTAAATTTTTTTTACAATTTCACTGTTTTATTATGTTTATGTTAGTAGTACTTTTGCAATAGATGTGTTACTTTTCTTTGTCCCTGTTTTTGTATGTTTGTGTTTATATTGCATATGTGTTGTTTATATTATACGGTAGTGGTTCTTTTATTTTTTTTATTAATCTTATGATTTTCGTATCTGTATAATTTTTGTCTGTTTGTATTATTGTCACTTGTTATGTAATCTTTGTGCTGTTTAATGTATAGATGTACCTCAGCCAAGGCCTACAGCCATTTGGGGGCACTATAAATATGTGAATAAATGAAATAAAATAAATTATTATTAGAAACCTAATAAAGTAGGTGTTATTTTTTCAAATATATGTTATCTGAAAAAAAAAAAAAAGGTTATTTTTATCAAAAATAACTGTTATTTTCTTGCTACAAAAATGCAGATTTCTGCATGAGAATTGCTCCAATTTTTCATGTGCTCTTTCTAAAGACATATAGTATAATTTGAGAAATGTCACTTTATTTGTAAAACCTAAAATTGGCGGTGTTATTCCTATTAAAAAGCAGTGTTTTTTAACAATTGTTATTTCCTTGCAAAAATACCCAACTCCTAGAGAAACATACAGCCACGTTTTTAAGACAAAACTACTAGTTTCCTTTCTCAACAGACAATACTGAAAACAATTTCACATTTTCTCACTTAAGAATTTGTATTCTGCCTGACACCTGGAACAAAGGTCACAATGCACTGGCAAGGGCATACTGTTTCATGAAGAGACTAATGTAAACAATTTATACTCAATAAAAAAGCAATGTTTAAAAAAAAAATAGAAGTTCCTTGTGCGAACGGAAAAAAAAAATTACAGAAATCTACCTTTATGTTTTTGAACCATCTAAACTTTCAATAACATATTTTTTCGTTTGGCCCTCAGATAAAATTTTTTTTTGTTCATATCGCGTAATTTTATACAACACATATTTACAGACAATATGTATGATAAAAATACAGTTAGCTGGAAGAATAAAAGATTAAAATACATGATAATTCAATTTACAAATATATTCTACATTAGTAAATGCATATGAACACATGTTTCACCGCTGCACAGTTTTGTAAAATATAAGGAATTGTTGGATAAAACGTGACGATGCTATGAATGTAAACAAACTTAAGCGAGCTGGCTGGCATGAATTTCATAGATAACGTTGTAACGTTGGGCACTACAGTTACACTGGCTATAGGTTGTCACTCAGCTACAACTTATCACTAGACTAGCTCAAAGGTAGTACACGAGACTCTGTACAATGAATGCCAATTAAAGATGAAATAAAGTAAAGTTCCGGTGTATTTTGTTCCACACTTTTATTTAACAGTTAAGTGACACATTTCACATCTGAAGTTCACAATATGCAGAGTACCAGTTGTTTATGAATTACTACGTTTCTTACAAACTGGTCCTAAGAAATAAGAAATGCGGCGACCTCCCACACCGGCGGAGAAATTATATAGCAAGTTCAAGTTTGCCGATGTGGGGGTTAGCATCACACCCGACGTGGCCTAGACGACTGACTTGAGTGGAGACTGCCTTCCAACTGACCTTATCCACTGCTTGAAGGGCGCAAGGCACACGTGTATTTGTGCTGCCTATCACCCCCCTCTCCTGAGATAAGGGCCTGGCCACATACACTCTCCACACGTTATCGAAACTGCGTTGTACAAAACTAAGACTGCGCCGTCAACATACAGATAAATGAACTTCTCGTACAAAACTTGTCGACGCAGCCTGAAAGTTTCTAAATAATGCTGACGCTTAACAAAAACTGAAAACTACTACGTTCGAAATGTAACGACAACCGGACTCCTGATAAAGGTAAAACAGCTAACGTATGCCCGATAAAAAAATATCACGGGAAACGAACCACCGCGGCTTTAATTTCAAATCCGATAAAAAATATTACGAAGTTAGGAAAAACGAACGAAAATGAAACACGTATCCCGAAAATTAATATTACTGCGTCATTACATTACCCCCCTTGGTTTGGGATGGATTTTGAAGAAATCTTTCCCAAGGCGAAACCTATCTTGTATGCTGCTGTTCTGTAAACCACTGTGCCTCCGCTCCTTGACAACAATTTACATATATAACGTGATAATTAATTCATAACAAAAATATTCACTTAATTAACTCATAACAAAATTATTTACTTCACCTGTTGAAGAGTAACAAGATATTTATGGGGATGCTGCAAGAAATTCATACCTTTCACTGGTTTCAATTAGTTACCTGTTTTTATAATTGGTGGTTGAGGGTGCATTTCTGACCTGTGCCATTGCTGATTCATTGTGGGTTTCTGCCCTTTGGTTCCTCACTGGGATCAGCACACACCCTTCCAAAAGGGGACCCAGGTCTGTCCAAAACTATAAAAACGCCACTGCGACTGCCTCACCATAGGTCAGTGCTGACAAAAAACATTAAAAGCCACTGCGACTGCCTCTCACTAGGCCAGTGTTGACTATCAAAAAAGGGCCCAGACCTGTCCCAATCTAAATACACTTACTCCTTGTGCCACTGATCCCAGGACACCATAAACTGCAGCAACATCTCCTACTACTTATGCCGATACTTCAGGCTCAATACTATACAACACCTCAACATTTGGAAATTTAGGCAACATTTAATGCATTCTTAATTAATCTTCCTTATAATTCCTATTGTCAACTCAATGCAAAATAACAGTAATTATTGGTTTCTTTGTTTCACAATTTTCAAATCAAAAATAAAACTTATTAACCTTCATATAGCACTTCCGGTTCGGTACTCTGCATAAATAAATCACATTAGTTACAATATCACTATAGCCCATGACAGCTTGAGCTTCTACTACATAATTGCAAATTTATATCTAAGTTCACCAAATCTTCACTAACACACTTTACGGTAATTATAATATTAGAACATTTTCCTTAGATTAATTAGCAATTTCTACAAAAGCTTTTACTAAGGACTTACCAATTGCCTTATCTTCAATACTAAGTTATAGAAGTTAAATTAGAAAACATGGTAACAAAATATTATTATATTAACTGTAGTACATATTATGAAATAAAAAACTACTTATAATTAAAGAAAATTCACAAATGTTCTTTTAAAAATAAAACCTTGCATATATATGCACAGTACAAGATATACTGAATAAACTAGAATTTTCGCACATGGCAGTGCAAAGCTTTAACAATTAACACATTCACTAAATTTCAAATAAAATACACATAAGTGTTTTTTGTTTTTGCTCATAAAGTAATTTCATAATAATTTAAACCCACTGAGCAAATACTTTTTCAAGACAAAACACACCTAAAAAACTGAATTACAAAAAAAGGCAATCTCTTATTTTTCTCGTGTGATTATTTTGTTAATTGTTATGCAAAAGAGCACACTATTATGACTTAAAAAACAACTTCAAATGATTATTTTATTACAACAGTGGCAGCATTTATAAAAACCATTCATACTTTTTCAGTTTACCTACTTCCACTTTTGGAGAATGTAAACAACAGTTGAATTAACTTAAGATTTTTTTTAACCCTACACAGTTGTTTTTTGTAACAAATTCTGTTCCTTACAATCTTCACTAAAATATCAATGACTGTACTATATTTACAGGCTATATAATGATTCAATGTTCTTAAACAGAAATCCTCTCTCTCACGATTATTAATTCTTACCAAATAACATTTTCTAGCTCAGTAGTCTGATATATTTTCTATTAACAATTATATTATCAATTATTTACTGTATTCTGTACACATTGTGACTTACTTGTAGGGTCCTTAATTTAAAATAAATTTTCTTTAAATAAAAACATTTACTTATCTCTCTTACCTTATTATTGTACAGTAGAGCACCCCTCAACCGGAATCGTCGCGGGAAGGGCTATTCCGGTCAAGGGAAAATTCCGGTTAAGGGAAATGAGGGTGGGATGGAGTGAAAAATAACACATTTTTATTCTGAACTCGTGTATATGTGGCACATAATTTTAACTTAAGAAATCAATGAGTGTAAATTATTAGTTTTATCCTTAAAGTTACAAAACCATAAAAAAAAAACACTATGTTCTGTTTATGAAATTTGAGTCATAAAACTCCCCGCGCTGCGTTAATGACCTTCATTCTCAAACTTCTAGGGGGGATTCTTATCTCTTCGCGGGGTGCCTGTCTGCCTGAGTAAGTGAGATCTGGATATCATGTTACTGTTTGTGTTGATGGGGTGAGGGTTATTTATGAGATATTGTCATAAAAATAATTTCCCCCCTAAATCATGTTCAGAAATTTGTCAACGAACAATACGTTCTAATGTTTTAACTTAGTTTCTAAGAAAGTAAAAAAAAAATAAGAAATGAATATCTCATCACGTGTGTTTAAACGCGCATGGGTCGCAGCATACTTCAGCCTGCCTGTCCTCTACTGTTCTGTATCACCTCTAGCCGCCATTCAGCTTGCGCACTTCTTTTCTCTTTTTTCTTTCACCCTCTCGCTTGGCGTGCTTCCTTTCAACCACCACCACCACCCCGCCCCCCTTCCCCTAGCAAGAAAATCAGCCATCCAGCACCAAGCAAGCTTGCTCGGTCCCTTTCTTTTCTGTCTCCCTCCTCCGACCACTTTTTTGTTTGTCTCGCTCTCTCTCTCTGGTTGAATGAGTCAGCCAGCAGTGGCTGTGTGTGTGTGACACCGCACGCACACATGCACCACACCATTGCCTGCCCGGCAACAACCGGCCGAGCTGGCAGGCTACGCACGGCGTACATGTTCCGCAATTTAAACGCAGTGTTGAGGCATTTTGACATAAATACAAAAGTTTTATTTACGCGGAATACTGCGCTGTTGCTACTTTTCAGCAGGCAGTGTGGCAACGATAACATTCAATAGCAAATTAATTAGTTTGACGTTGCCATAGTTTGCTGTTGCCGCACTAGCATGATGAGGCCCGGCAATATTTACGGGAATACAAAAATTCAGCGCGGCCTATACTTGAAATATTAATTATCCCTAATTTTTCATCAAAAACTTCTGGTGTGGTCTATACACGCCAAAATACGGCACCTGTACACTAACACGTTAGAACACTAAATTCTGAAAGTCGCACCGCTTAAACCAACTGCATGTGTCGCACATTGCCATAAGTCACTGTCACTTGTGTCATTATGCAGCATAGCTGTAGTTGTGCCACTTGGGTCGGCTGTCTCTTCATCGTGCTGCAGCTTGTTTACCACCTAACGTGCATGTAGTCTGGTGTGAGCAACGTAAGACCTCTTGCAAGTGCGGGAAAGTTATGGCCCAACTTTGCAACGTTTGATTTTTTTTTTGGAAAATTAGTTTCTAATCAAAGTATATATAAAAAAAATGATACAAGAAAGTATTAAAAAAAATTAAATATCTAAATTATTATCTAAATTGCAGTCTTTCTGATTTACTATATTTTTTCTTCTTCCTTTTCGTTCTCTCCTTGTGTTTCAATTTCCTTCCCTTTTTCCTTACTACCTTTCTCATACTATACTTCACGTGTTTCGTTTTACCTATCGCCTTTAATCTACCCTTCTTTCACCTTTTCTTTTTCCCTGCTGTTTTTACCCTCTTATTCCTTATCCTTTTCCTGACAACTTTACTGACCCTGGGTTTATATCTTTGTTTCTTCCTTTCATAACGTTGCCTAAACACTTACTCTCAGCAACTTGTGCCTGTTGCAATTCACCAGCTGATCCCTCTCGCCGCTTTACTTCACTATTACCATCTATTCGAACCCCCTAACCTGAAGTCTCCCTTTTGGCATTACATTTCTCTTCCACTTACTGACTTCACAACAGTTAGGTTCACTCTACATAAAATTATCTGCAACTCTATCCTCTTTATTTACATTTGCCTTTCTACCTTCAACATTAAATTCTTTACCTTCTTTGCCACAGCCAGTATTACTTTTATTTTTACGTCATTGCTGTTTATATTAATTTTACTTGGGGCAATTACTGTTGGAACCTTTCCTAACCTATTTAGAGATTCAACCCCCCACTTGTCTATATTTGTTATTAATTCTTCAAATTGTTTCTCACTCTTTTCTGTTTGTCGCCTAATTTCTTTTTTGATCTCCTGTTGTCCCTGTTTAAACTCCTGTATCATCTTCTGTTGTTCTTTCTGTATGGATAATAGGATATTAATCATTTTTGCTGACCTTGTAGTTTCCTGCGTGTTCTGCGGTAATTACGCCATTTTTATTTCAGTTACGACGTGGTAAACAAATAAACAAAATAACTCGTCGCAAAATTAACATTACTTGCACACGGAATAAACAAAACTCTTGGCGAATGTACTTGATCAAAACATAACCTTGATAACTAAACATATGACATTACTTGTTTTAATGGATTAACTGATGATCAATGATTTATTACCGTGTTACTGCTGTTGTAGAATGAGGTTGTCTCGTACCTGGAACTTCGTGTTGTGCTGCTGAAAACCTGGACTACCTGTAACTTGAGTGTTGGTCTGCTTGATGTTCGTGGATCTCGTAGATATCTCGTAGATTCGCCTTCATGTGTGGTAATTATTCGTGCTCTGCGGCTGGGTTGTCTTTTTTGTAACGTTGGGCGCTACAGTTACACCGGCTATAGGCTGTCACTCGGCTATAACTTATCACTCGACTAGCTCAAAGGTAGTACACGAGACTCTGCACAATGGACGCCAATTAAAGATGAAATGAAGTAAAGTTCCGGTGTATTTTGTTCTATACTTTTATTTACCAGGTAAGTGACACATTTTACATCCGAAGTTCAGAATATGCAGAGTACCAGTTGTTTACGAATTATTACGTTTCTTACAAACTGGCCCTAAGAAATAAGAAATGCGGCTACCTCCCACACCGGCGGAGAAATTATATAGCAAGTTCAAGTTTGCCGATGTGGGGGTTAGCATCACACCCGACGTGGCCTAGACGACTGACTTGAGTGAAGACTGCCTTCCAACTGACCTTATCCACTGCTTGAAGGGCGCAAGGCACACGTGTATTTGTGCTGCCTATCACCCCCCTCTCCTGAGATAAGGGCCTGGCCACATACACTCTCCACACGTTATCGAAACTGCGTTGTACAAAACTAAGACTGCGCCGTCAACATACAGATAAATGAACTTCTCGTACAAAACTTGTTGACACAGCATGAAAGTTTCTGAATAATGCTGACGCTTAACAAAAACTGAAAACTACTACGTTCGAAACGTAACGACAACCAGACTCCTGATAAAGGTAAAACAGCTAACGTATGCCCGATAAAAAAATATCACGGGAAACGAACCACCGTGGCTTTAATTTTAAATCAGATAAAAATATTACGAAGCCAGGAAAAACGAACAAAAATGAAACGCGTGTCCCAAAAATTAATATTACTGCGTCATTACAATGTAATGCTTGGTAAACATGAACACTATAATGGCGGGGGTTTCCTAATGAGCAAATAAACTTTTGAAGGGCCGTGCACTAGAATGTTCTCTCAAAGTTACACATCAGCNCGTGCACTAGAATGTTCTCTCAAAGTTACACATCAGCACTTGCGCTCATGTTATCTATGGTTGTAAATACATGCGATGGAAAGTAAGACATTTTCGTTTATGGTGATAAATCGAAGAAATCTACTGGCCAACTCTGCATGCATTCGTAATCAAATATGCAAAAACACATAAAATACATCATAAGAAGCAACTATGTGACGTAAAACAAGAATAATTATTCATGAAAATATTACAGGATTTTGTACAATTCGTGAATTTAAGCTAAAATTTCTACAAGTCTAAATTTTTCGTTTTATATGTGAAAATTCTTGTTATGATTCACGTTATCACGTTTGCTAAATTTCATGGTCTCTAATTATCATTATTACAGGTCGTTATCGACTTTCATACATTCGAGATTTGTATGACTCACTCTTTCATACATGACATTTATCACCTCTAAATCAACTTTCTTACGACCGATTTGATCTTTCATACATCTAGCACCCAACATATTGATATAGCATGTTAGTTGCCATCTAACACTGCCTGCCTTGTTTTCCAGCCTTCGCAGATCATATGCTATGAATGTTTAGATATTGCTGTCATATTGGCACAATAAAAATTAGTGCTTCTATTAAAATAATATACGAATCTCTGAAAACGTTAACATAGTTTTTACAACCTACAAAATAAAATGTTACATTTGCAAAACAATTTTACAGAGAGTAGAGAGCATATTTACTTATCTTATTTATTCACATAGTACTTACAATCAAATATGTATACAGGTGTTGAAAATCAACATTTCAGGAAAGAAAGTATTGCACATGTACATTCGTAATTTTCAACAACATACTTGTTAAAAATAATATGTTTATCAATTAAATATATTATCTTTCTAACAAAACTATTTTTTTTTTTAAATTTTCTTGCAACTTTGAACAGAACCCCTTTTATTTAATGCGTATGAAGTACACGCCCGTTTATTCGTGCTTCGCTTAACAGATTTTCGGCTTATCCGTGCTGCTTTTTGGCTTATTCAAAAGTTTACTGTAACTTCTGCGGTAAGGCGATGCTGTAACGTGTGTCCTTTAACAAGCAGCGGTACCATGTACTCCTATCGATGTGCCGCATCAGCTGATGTTTATCTCTTTAAACTGTCAGCCTGTCTCGCAGATCTGCGTGAGTCATCCATTTCCGCCGCCCTGGTGAAGTGCTTATCTGATCGCACTCATCTCAGTTACCAGCCCATCACCACGTCTAGCAAATTTATAGATCGTTCAGGCATGGTTATTGTTCACTGTTTGTAGTGTCGTTTTCGCAACATGTCAACAAAGTGTAAACAGACGGTTTTAACCATCGTGGAAAAATTAGAAATAATAAAAAAATTTGAGCATCGTGTTTTATAAACTAAAACATCAATTCCGGGGCAAAAAAAAAATCAAAGACTTTTTCAAAAATGGCACGGTTTAAATTTTCTTACATTTTTTTCATATCAAGTGTTTAAATGTTTAGGAAAAAAAAATTTACATTTTGAATTTTCAAACTTTGTGTGTGTGTGTGCGCACACATGTGTAATTCAGTAAAAGCTCCTAGTAATTAAAGATGTATAGAAATATAAGATGTTTCAACCCTGCCTATTGAGATTGAATGAGAAAGCAGCCTACACTTATTGATATGAATGAATGAATTAATTTTGAAAATGTGTTTTCCTTGTTCTTAGAAACGTTAATGCTAGGTTCTGCTTTGGATTGTAAGGGTTATTTTTTTAATGGGGAGTGTACTGTATTGTTTAAATGCCAGGTTGCCTCGTTTAAAATCCCGTTATTGTCTCTACTGTATTGCATTCTGAACTTTCAACTCACTCTGCCATCTCAAGGATGGGTCTGTGTGCACGTTAAGGAAGCAACACACACACAATACGCACCGCTTATCGCTCCATTCCGTCCGCCTGGCACTGGTGCAGGCTATAGCTGTGCATACGCAATGCGCCATGAATTACATTACACTCGGTGCAACATAAATATCAGATAAAGTATCGTGTACTGTACTACATACAGTACAGTGCTTTAAATGCGTGATTTGTGTTTGCTTTGAAATGTATAATAGGTACTGTGTTTTATCACAATTTTAGGAGCCCCTATCACTGTTCCATTAATAGTAGAAATGTGTAAATTCAATTATCTGGGTTTTTTAATACAAATTTGCTTATTCGTGTTTTCTCTAGTCCCAATTAACACGGTTAATTGGGAGATTACTGTATATGATTCAACTTTCATAAATTCAACTTTCACACACATTTTCAGGAACACATTATGTATGAAAGTAGAGGACTGTATTATTATTATTATTATTATACTCTCATAGGACCTTTGATTTAATTAAACAATATGTAGACAATGTATATAAGTGTTTAGTTAATGTAGATCCTTTTGTTAATACCAAGTTTGAATCAAACAATTTCTACCAAATAAGATAAAACTTAATTTTATAACATCACATTAACTATATCTATTGCTGTTTATTAACCTTAATTCTCTATATAAATGTAATACCCAAACCTGTAATTTGATTTATCGACAGAAGTAATACTCAAATTTTTATAATATTACTAACTTTGTACTGTTGCACTATGTTTATTTATGTTGGTAGAACTTTTGTAGTAGATGTGTTACACTTTTGTATTGTCCATGTTTTTGTATGTTTGTTGTTTATATTATATGGTGGTGCTTCTTTATTTTTTTAATATAATTTTTTTTGTGTGTATGATTTTTGTTTGTTTGTTTTATTGTCACTTGTTATGTAATTTTTGTGCTGTTTTATGTATAAGTGTACCTCAACCAAGGTCTACAGCCGTCCGGAGGTACTAAAAATATGCAAACAAATTAATAATAATTAAAACTAATAAATAATACTTATTACAATTATTATAACCGTTTTACTCCGGACGTACAAGAGAATGACATAGTGTCTTACATCAATCAAGAACTTAAAACCTCCAATCTAAAAGTTGTTAACTTAAAAAAAACCAAGTATGATTCATGTTCTTCCTTTTATGTATCTGTAGCATAATCAGATTATGAGCCAATTTTTAATACAGTCTTTTGGCCACGTGGTTGTTTGATTAGTCCTTTTTATGGTACACTACAATATGATCAACTTTTTGACTCAGTGAGTGCATTAAAGTCTCCTAGCATTGTGACACCAAGTGAAAACCAGCCAACTATTATTAGTAATACAACATAAGAAGTAATTAATAATGAGATGACTAGAGGAGTTGTTAATGATACTACTTAGATAATTTTGTTCAAATGTAGTTTCTGGAATGTTTGTTTGTTGAGGCAACTGGAGGTGCCGTTAATTAGCAAGTATGTATCTACGGAAGGATGACTTTAATTTATATTATCAAAATGTGAGGGGTCTTTGAACTAAATCTGTTTTGTTTTCCGACAGTATTAACTGTGTACACTATTCAGCCATTTGTTTAACTGAAACTTGGTTTAATAGTAATAGTGTTGAATCTCACTATTTCCCAGAAAATTACTACACATTTTGCAAAGATCGTGATCCTACTATCACTAACCTCTCTAGAGGCGGCAGTGTTCTTATAGAAGTAAATTAATTGAAATACCCTCACACTGTACAAAAATTTGACTTTTGATCGGAAATATTTCTCTTCCCACTCTATTTCAATGACAGGTAATTACTGTAATTTTTTAGATTCTAAATTGTATAGTTATACTCATCACATAATTTTAGTAGGTGATTGTAATGTTCCCAGCATTGATTGGAGTAATTTTCACACACAAAATATTGTTCATTTCTACAATAAACAAAAAAAGGGCAGATCCTTATAGAAAAATCAATACTCTTAATTTGGAGCGGTATAATTTCATGAAGCCGCATAAAGAATTATCGGACTTAGTGGTTTCTAATATCTTTTTAGAACATGTTGTTAAGTCTGTAGATCCTTTTATAGATGAAGACATGTATCATACTGCTTTAGTCTGTTCTTGCAAATTTGATTCTGATAATAATAAAGAAAGTTACAATATATATTATAACCTTATTTATGAAAAAGGAGACTACTTATCATTATTTTTAGCATTTAATTCCTTTGATTGGCATCCTATATACAATATGCAAGATGTCAATCAAATGGTGGATTACCTTTCAAGTAATTCTTAAAATTGTGAATTAACCAATTTATCTCAAATGTGAAAATTTTGAAAGTAAATATACAAATTTGGTTTTCTAAAGATCTTATCAGACTTTCAAAAATGAAAGAGGATCTATTTAGGTTATATAAAAGAAATAAATCAGATTTTAATTACTTTGGTTTTTCTGGAAATATGTAAAATTATGTAAAAATGCTACAGAGAAAAAATATTCTTACTATTAAACAAAACTATGGTTCAAAATCCTCAATCTGTTGCCAATATTTTTGCTAAGCATTTTGCTGAGGTGTATGTTCAATCAACTGACAGCGTGAATTCTCAATGCAGTAATAATGGAAATATTTTGTACTTCCCAATTCTGGTAATTACCGAAGGATTGGTATTGTGGGTAATTAAACAACTCAAGAATAGCAAGTATAAAGGGATTGATGAAATTACTAACTTTATAATTAAAGGATGTGGTGATACCTTCACTCCACTCTTAACTCATATTTTTAATTTCAATCTATCATATGGTACTTATCCTAACTCGTGGAAAAAGCCATTATTATTCCAATATTTAAAAAAGGTAATAAACATGATTTAACAGTTCTAGACCGATGTTGTTATGTTTTTTCTCACAGATTTTTGAGAAGGTAATCCATTGGCATATTAATTTTTATATAAAAAATATGATATCAGACAGTCAGAATGGATTTCAAACTGGTAAAACAACTGCCACTAATTTATTCAAATTTGTTAATGATTTATATGGAGATATAACATCTAGAAATCAGATAGATGTAATATACAGTGGAAACTTTATTCATAGAATTTCAGGGGACTGACATAAAAATTCTATAGATGCGCACATTCTGTAGATTTGGGTTAGAAATATNCTCTCTCTCTCTCTCTCTCTCTCTCTCTCTCTCTCTCTCTCTCTTTCCCTCCTCTCACACCAACCCATTAAACTTTATGTTGAACACATTGATAGGCCAATGTTAGGTATTTGTCAAGTTTAACTAAAATAAAACAATGCAAATCAAAATATTAAAGAAAAAATTCATTATTCAGTAGAACCCTGTTATAAAGTTCTAAAGGGAACCAAGGGGGAATAAAAGCACACAATTAATCCATTTAAATTATTTCCGGTATTCACACTCAAACTTAATAAAAACCGTATTTAAAAACCTCTTTTGAAACCACGTGCACAGAAATAGCTGCTGACGTAGCAGAAGTATTATCGATGGAAAAACTTACAACAGTCGCAGTTACTAGCGACGAAATAAAAATGTCTTGAATATTGAGATTGATAAAGTGCAGTGAATACGGTTTCCTTAATTTTGCGTTGCCTTTTTTGTTAACTTTCCAGGCATATTTATTAGTGTTGCATTTATACATATATACTTTGTAATTTTCATGAAAAAATATTTAAGTGAAAAACTTGCGAGTGTTGTTGGCAACATCATATCACGAATCTATATCTCGAAAATATGGCACCTCTGTTTCTTGCGGTTGCCCTGGTGATTGTTACCAACATGACTGCCACCATAAACATTGCAATTGCTTGCTGAACATCTAATAAAATGTCTACAGTACATATTTCACACACATATGTGCTGTATTTCCACATTTTTCACGTTTTTTTTTTTGTATTTCGTGCTTTCTAAATATGTACATGTTGTGTAGTCTGAGACGTCTATTATTATTTATTAATTTTTTGTTACAAAGTACAGGTTATTTCGGAAGAGGCAAATTACATAAATCGAACTAAATGCAGAGCAGTGAGGCGTAAGCGAAAACAATGTGTGTTGAAAATTTACTTTATTTGTGTTATCTATTAGCATTACTTGTGCATGTGTACATAATGTACTGACTTCGTATGCCATGGTGACTACAGTTGATACTTATACTTTTTTTTGTTAATACTTCATTGTTTAATGATAGGAGGATGTAATTTTCGGCATGCTACACAAATTTTTGTTTGATCAATACGGTAAAAATAAAATTTTGAGTTTAGAAAAAACTGACTTTTTTTTATTGCAATATTTACAAAGGAATTTTGCCGAAACCACAGAGAATTTTCTGCGGACACGGACTTTCAATCTACCCGTGCTCGATGGATTGAGTTTCCACTGTATTATGATTTATGAAAAGCTTTTGATATTTGTCAACACATTGTAATTTTGAATAAATTACAAGCAATAGGTTTACATATTAATTATGTTAATTGGTTTTCTAAGTATTTTTAGATAGAAAGTTTGCAGTGGGCGTTGTAACTTCCCTTTCGTCTCATTTTAATGTATCCTCTGGTATCCGACAAGGTGGTACACTATCACCACTTTTATTTAACATATTTATAAAAGATATAATTGGTGTTATCAACAATTCTCAAGCACTTCTGTGTGCAGATGATTTGAAAATATATAAAAATATGAAATACTTGACGGATTGTGTTCAGCTGCAGAAAGACATTTCTGCTGTGTATAATTGGTGTACTCATAATGTTATGCCACTTAACCTAGAGAAAACAGTTCGTATCTCATTTAAAAGGAAAACTAATCCAATTGTATATAAATATTTGATTCAAAATCATGTTATTAATAGAGTTGATTATGTTCATGATTTGGGTGGTATACTTGATTCTAAATTATTCTTTCATTACCATGTAGATTACTTTATCAGTAATTCAACAATAACTCTAGGTTTAAGTAAATTTATTACTCATTCAGCATTTCAACCTGACTCATTATGATTATATTACACATTAGTAAGACCAAAATTGGAATATTATTCAGTTATTTGGAATAAGAATTCCAAAACAGATTCAAGGAGACTGGAAAATGTACTAAGTAGTATTTTCAAAATAATTATTTTTACATTCTCACAACACAATTTAAATTTCAATTATAACTTGGAGCTTAATAAATATCAAACTCAGACTTTGAAAAATAGAGGTGATATTATACATGCTTTATTTTTAATTAATTATTTTCTTTTGTATTTTTTCTGTTCTGTTGATAATAACCTTGTAGGTCTTAAGATTCCTAATAATAATCATAGAATTATGAATACCCTCTGTACACTCAACAAAAGAAATAATTTCATTAAAAGGGTGTGTTCTAAACTATAATAAATTGTTTCACGAGTTTGATCCCTTTCTGGGAAAAAAAAATCACATTCTTTGAATTATTTAAACATATAGTAGATAAATCACAATCTCAGTACAATCCCTACTTTGCTAATTAAATTTTTTATTACGGGTTAACTTCAATATTTGCTGTTTGTATATTACAGTTGTTTCATTTAAATTTCTTTATGTAAGTTAATTTCTTTTGTATGTTTGTGTAACTCGTGTTGTAGATGTGTTAATTGTGTTGTAGTTGTGTTGAATGTTTGTGTTATTGTCCAATTTTCATTTGTGTGTATTTGTCAATTTCTGTTTTTTTTTGTATGTTTGTATGAATTTTGTGCCATCCTGTTAATGGTCTCTACTGTTGGGTGGCACATTAAGCTCCAAATAAATAAATAATAATAATTATTATTATTATCATTAATAAAATTATACATTCCACTGTGCTAGCAGCTGATGCGGAGGAGTACCAGGAAGTGTATGCGGGCAGGAAAAAAACAACAGAAGAATCTGGGTCAGCAGGAACAAAAGCGAACACGGGCAGCTGTAAACCAGTGCAAGTTATATTAAAGTTGTTTCTAAACCTTTCCATGAAAGATATTTTTGTGTCTTGATTTGACCCTGATGTGGAATAGAATGTTACCGTCTCTTATGTAAATAAAGAAATCAAGATTACAAATCTGAAGGTCACTGAACTGAAAACAAAATACAACATATACTCATATTTTTGTGTTACAATTGCAGAGCCTGGTTACGATGATATTTTTGATGGTGTTTTGGCCGTCAGGATGTAAGTCCTTTCTACGGTAGATTACATGATGATCAGATATTTGTAATACCTAGAACGGAAAAGTCTCTAGTTAAGACAAGGCCAACTGATGAGAGAAACATCAATGAAATATCTGTTGAACCTTTACCTGATGAAAGAGATGCTGCATAAAACAGATGTGTGGCAGCTTTACTACCAGAAACGTCAAAGACCTACGAACCAAATCAAAAATATTTCCGAAAGTGTACTAAGTGAAAATTTTCTGATTATATGTCTAACAGAAGCCTGGTTAAAAGAGCTTTCCATTAGTTTTCAATATTTTCCTGATCAATATAATATATTTAGCAAAGATTGTACCTATAATACAACCACAATGACTAGAGGAGGGGGTGTATTAATAGCAATTAACAAATTATTATGGATGGGTCGGTTCGGTTCTTCGGTTCCAATTTATACCGGTTCTTGAGGTTTGACTCGGAACCAATGTATAGCTGGCCCCTTTCCCCCAAAACAAAGGAAAAACTTTCTGGGGTACCCGCTATATGAAGAAGAAGAAGAAGAAGAAGAAGAAGAAGGAAAAAAAGTGTCGTAGTCATAAACTGTTTGGTGATGTTTAGAAGGAAGTTTAGCGGAAAAGTGTGTTATCTCATGTCTCGCACTTACATCATCACTACTCTCCCTTCTCTCTCTTTATCACTCAGCCCTCTCCAGTAAGCAACACTGCTAGCCTACCAATACATTCCTCCAAGCCTTCTTTGTTTCAGTGTAAGCCAAAGGATAAACAAAATTCCACGGGAAGAGTGGGGAGGGAAAGAGAGAAAGGAAGAAGTGATGGTTTTTTTGAGAGGTGTCACATTCCAGCATAGCAAAACACCCAGCATGTCACTGCATAAAAGAGGAAAAAAAAGGAAGCCGCTGGGTTAATGCCTAAAAGAAGGAAAAATAAAAATGAAGCTGGTCGCCCACCACAGTTGTTGACATTCTTTTAACGACCATTGATTGTTAAAGTACAGCACGCCACAATGCTTTGGCTTTTAGTGCCACGAGTTACTTAATTAAAGTATTTTCCAAACATATCACAATCACCACATATTAATGTAATAAAAGAATAATTTGTTACATATTTACTAACCTTAAATAAATTTAATACAACAAGTTTATCTGTATACATTAAATCTTATCTTCACACTTTGTTATTGCTCAATTCTTCCATAGGTTAAATATAACATTTAATGAATTTGACCTGCATTGGCTTAATAAAGTTGCAAGCAAAAGGCAAGTATTAAAAATAGAACTGAATACTGGAACCAATATTTAAATTGTAGAATCGGTACCGGACCCGGAACCAATATTTTTTGTTATTCGACCCATCCCTACAAATTATGTTTCCCTGATGTACTTCAAAGATATTGAATTTGATGCTCCAAATGTTGATACAATATAGGTTGAAATAAGTAAAGGTATACATGACAGATTCCTTATTGAAAATGTTTATATTACTCCTAATTTTAGCATCCAAGATTTTAAGACTTATTTTACACATATCCAGTCAAAACTATTATCTTATTCTTGCTCGGTAATCTTAATTAGTGACTTAAATGTTCCTAGAATAGATTGGAAATTAAAACATTCACAAAATACTGCACATTATTATAGTAAAATAAAAGGCCGGTATGTTCTTGAAAAATTGAATGCTTTGAACAATGAGCTATTAAATTATGCAGTACCTAATAAAAATTTATTAGACATTATTTTCTCTGATATGAATTGCAAAAATGCTGATAGATACCCTGACCCACTGGTCAGTGAAGATACTGCACATCCAGTATTAGTTATTGAATTTCAACTATACAAATCATCTTAGATAATAATCCTGAGCTTGTCGTGGAGATTACTTTTCGTCATATTTGTATTTAAGAGCTATAGATTGGAAAATACTTTACGAAATGACAAATGTAGATAAAAAAAAGTGGAGTTTTTAACTGATATTGTAGTTAAGGCTATGAATAAATATATCCCGATTGTAAGTAGGACAAAATCCAAATATCCACATTGGTTTTCTAAGGAATTATTCATCTGATTAAGTGCAAAGATCACTTTTTCAGAATATATAAAAAATGAAAAAACAGAGATGATTATGAGCAATTTTCTCATTTCCGACGGATGGTAAAGATTACAATCAGAAAAAGATAAAAATATATGGCTTACTAGAATAAACAACACGGTTAAGTCAAATCGAACTAAATTTTGATACTATGTGAAAAAAATGAAAGATGACTATCAGCAAATTCCACAAATTTTTGACAATCACGTACTCATTAATGATAATGAAAAATTGGCCAATACTTTTGCAACTCATTTTGTCAAGGTTTATAATAGTGATAATGTGACTTTCGAACAAACTAAACATATTGTACATGAAAATAATTTACTACCGCCTACAATTACTAATGATCTTGTAAAGTGGGCCATTAAATCACTAAAGGGCTCTAAACTGACTGGTTTGGATGGCATACCAAATTTTATTATAAAAGGCTGTATGGTTATTTTAGTACCTATATTGGTACATATTTTTAATTACAGTTTAGAAATGATAACCTATCCTTTCATGTGGAAACATGCAGTAGTTGTTCCTATACTCAAAAAGGGCTACAAAAATTGATGCTATTCCCCACCTGTGGGTCCTAGGGTCCTCAGTTAATGTTCAAAGGCACAGACTATAAGGTGCCTTGAAGGTTGAGGGTATATCAAACAATTATTTAATCACATTTTGGGTTTTAAACAGGTTTATTTGACAGGAATTCATTCATACTTTCCCGGGAGTTTATACATACTTTCCCGGCACCTTGTGCCAGGAATTTACTCATACGTTTCGACCCTGCGAGTTCTTGGCCTGAAGGGCTGATTACAATGTTCTGGCTACGTTTCCGACGCTGTGGGGTCATTAGGTGACAGGACACGTCTCTGAGTGACGACATGGTTACTTATCTGTACTTGTTGCAGGGTAGTTGTTCCGGCAGTTGATGGGATCTGATGAGTTGGGTGGCCTCTGTTACAGGCCCTCAGACTGGCTGTGGTTGGCTTGTTGCACTCAGCTGGCTTCCTCTCGACATGGCGCTCCTCGTTGAGGCTCACCATTCGCTCCCGTTCGTGGCGTAGGGTTGTACTGACTCGTTACCTCCCTACCACGTCCCGGCGAGGTGACCCTCGGCGGGCCCCCACCCCGGCTCTTGGTGCGGGGTTGCACTGGACTACTCCCACTTGCTCGACATGGCGCTCCTCATTGAAGCTCACCACTCGACTCAAGTCTTCTTGGTGCGTTATTGTAACTGACTGACTTGACTGACTGACTTGCGTCACGGCGTGGTGAAACTACTCGTCCGACGTAACTATGGTAACTGTTTAACTGATCCTGCTGGGTCCCGAACCCCGGCGTCGGCTGACCGAACTACTCTCTCGGCGTGGAGATATGACTGACTCCTTAATGTTGTGATTCTCCTGACTACCTGCGCATCCCGGTGTGGCGGTACCAAACGCTGTGCCACCTGTCGCTCGTCGCTCTGACTGTCTCTGCGAACTGATGCGGCCGGGGGTCCGATCTCCCCGCCCTCGGTAATGGCTGCACTCACGTCACGTCCTTTCTCGGCTCATGATTCTATCTGACTGGTTGACGAAACTGATTCTCCCGGGGCGGAGTATCGCAGCCTCCGACTTCCCCGATATGACTGACCGATGGACCCGATATCACAGACGTCCTTCAACTGATCTGATACGCCACCCTCCCCGCAAAGAGGCTTATATTGTCTCTTGGCTCTCTCCATAAAACTATACAGCGCCTTCCCTTGTTGGGGGAGGGGTGTGGGGAGGACGACGCAGAACAAAAAATACTTCATGCACGTGCCCTGGTCCTTGCTGATTGAGAAAGGGGG
>NQII01000307.1:832558-862953 GCA_002778355.1 Clitarchus hookeri
GGGGGGGGGGGGTGACTTTCCCTCTAAAGCTTACCCTGTCAGCTCTCCTTCCGTGGTGCGTGTCCAAGTTGCCCCGTGGTTTGCTAAAGGGGGGAGGGGGAGAGGAGTGCCCGTGGCACCACTTCCAAGCTTGTCAGCCGTTTCCTCAGTGCCTATCACTCTTCAGCACGTGTATTAATGTCTCTCGTGGTGGAAATCGCCAGCATATCTCGTCATTCTTCGGCGTGTACAAATTTCACAGGGCTTGCTAGGGGGGTGGGGGAGAGAGGTCCCGCACTGCAGCGACACGTGTAACTGAGTATCCGTCCTCTGGGTTGACCTGTCCTGGCTGTCCACGTGTTCCGCGACGTGTGTCAACTTGTAGGCGCTCGCGGGGAGAATAATAAGGCGAGGGAGGAGGATTGTGGCAGTGACGTTCTCTACTTACTATATGTGCCATGTGTCAACATGATGTCAGCAATTATAGGACTATTGTTTTATTATGTGGTTTCTCAAAAATTATGGAAAAAAATTATACACAAACGTATTTCTTTTCATGTCATGGCTCTTATCAACCCTTCTTAAAATGGTTTTATCTTAAGAAAATCTACAACAAATTTATTTGAATTTGTTAACACAATTTATGGTAAGATAATCTAACGCAAGTAAGCAGACACAAATTTACTTTGATCTAAGCAGACTTTTAATACTTGTAATCATACATGTATCTTATCCAAGCTTGAAATAGGTCTGAATGCAAATTCTGCAAACTGGGTAGGGAGTTATTTAAGCAATATGAAGTTTTCAGTAAGAATAAATAATACTAACGCCTTAGCATATGATGTGTACCACAAAATAGAACGTTGTCCCTACTTTCAAAAAATTCTCATGCTCTTATATATGCTGATTATTAAAAATTATATTGAATTATAAATTCAATAACCGTTTGTATACTGTTTCAGAATAATGTAAACTCTGTTGTTGGTGTAGACAGAATAGTATGACATTGAATGAAAGAAAAACTTAAATTATCAGATATTCGCTTGAGACACATAATATCAATAATACAATTCTTCAAGGAAAGCAGTGTGTAAAGGATTTAGGTATATTACTTGATGCAAAATTGTACTTTCATAATCACATTGATAATCTATTAACTATTGTGAATAGAACTCTAGGTCTTATAAAATATTTAACTCTTTCTGCTGCTAATTATGATTCTTTACTATGCTTGTAATATAACTTAGTTAGGTCAAAATTAGAATATTGTTCAGTTGTCTGGAATTCAATCACAAATACAGATTCAAACAAAATTGAGAAAATTCAATAAAAAAAATGCTTCATTACTAACAAATACATTTTCAAAGGTAACAAAAAATTCCAGTATCAAAACTTCATTAAAAAATTTTAACATATACACTTTGTCATAGAAGGAAAGTGATTGACACTGTGTTCATGATTAACTGTATCACTGGCAATGTACACTGAAGAGCCAAAAAACTTATAGGCGTGCGTATGCAAATAACAGAGGCATGGAACCAATCAGAGTAACACGATGCGGTCGGCAGCTAGATCGGTTACTGCTGCTACAACGACAGGTTATCAAGATTTAAGTGAGTTTGAACGTGGTGTTATAGTCGGCGCACAAGAGATGGGACAAAGCATCTCCGTGGTAGCGATAACATTTGGATGATCGCGTACGACCATTTCACGAGTGTACCGTGAATATCGGGAATCCGGTAAAACATCACATCTTTGACATCGCTGCGGCCAGAAAAAGATGTTAAAAGAACGGGACAAACGATGACTGACGAGAATCATTAAACGTGACAGACATGCAACCCTTTCTCAAGTTGGCGCAGATTGGATTTGTGGACTGCCCTGCAGGATTCATGGTGTGAATTGCCTTCCTGCATACCTTGCATTAGTAGAGTCCATGCCACATCGTCTTGCGGCACTTCTGCGTGCTCGGGAGGCCCTACACGATATTAGGCAGGTGTACCAGTTTATTTGGCTCTTCAGTGTAAATGGTTGTGTAGTATTACTAGAGACCCCAAGAAATTCGCAACCCTCGAATTCGCAAAAAATTTTAAAACGGTTTTACATAGCAGGGAACAACTTGTTATGCATTTTAGAGTTGTTATTTGGTGTTTTTGACTCGCGAATTACTTGCAAATTTCTTAAAATTATATTTTAGCCACAAATTTTGACATGCACTCAAGAATTTTAACGAATTTACAGATATCAAGAAATCATTAAATGTGCGTGCCAACGTGCGGTGGTGGTAGCAGTTGACTACAGAGAGGGTGAAAGATGTACGAGTGTGTCCGAACTCGTGGGTGACTTAGTCGGGTTTGGATGGTTGCGGGTTGTAGAGTTTTATCTGATTTGTTTTAAAATTCCACCAAAAATAAATATTGACGAAAGAGTAAAGCAGTTTTCTCAAGAAAGCATGGTTAAATTTGAAGACGTCATGATATGCCGTTTCTGCAATAAAACAGTAGCGTGGGAAACCTCCGACAGCGTCAAGAAACACGTGCTGAGTTATGGTCACATTGAAGCTGTCAAAAAAGGAAAGTGGCAGAAAACTATGTTGGAGGCAATTGGGGGCGCTAAGACAGCAAAGGCACGGATATAGTTAAAAGTTACATTATCCTGATGAGATTTCCCTACATAATGACCAAAATTGAAATTGGTGTTAAAAAAATTTGATTAAAATAATGTACAAACACCATATTGGCACCAAAATAATTAGGATTAAGATATTGTTATTTATTAATAATGTTAAAAATTTGTTTTTTTAGAACAACAAATTGTTACTATTATTTTTTAAAAGTAGAATTTGCATACTGTATATAATGTACCGTTTTTAAAGTTTTAAGATATAAAGTTTAAAGATTTGATGCGCCACGAGTAGTTTCCAGACAAAAATATTCTTGTGTGTGCTTAAATCTGTGTTAATGTTCACAAGTTTTCTAAGATTCGTCGCCTTTAATTTCTTTTGTTCAGTGTGACCATATAGTCACACTTACCTTCCCCTCGTCAAGGTCATTCCTCCCTCCCCCTTCTTTGTTAAATGGTTCTCCACCCCTTCATCATTTTCATCTTGTCACCTGTCCTGCTTTTTTTTTGTTCAGGGTACCCCACTTCTCATCAATTTTCATTTTCTTTCACACCATTTGTAGAACTTATCCTGCCACGTTCATATTAGTAACGTCAGTCACGTTGTTCCCTTCTCCTTTGTGGTCTAACTCAAGTTTTTGCTGCTATAATTGAATATTTTATGCTTTATCCTTGTAATACATCCGCTTTCTTTGCCTAGTCCATCTCAAATATCACATCCTATTCCATGATTGTGTAAACAGCTTGTTTGTGAAACGGGTGGTTTTTAAATTGAGTCTTGACCCATTTTAGGCACACCCCTGTCCCCCCACCATCCCATAATCTGCAGCAGTAAGAAATTAATTTTATAATTGCACTTACAGTGGAATCAGTTTAAAATTAATTATTCTGACCCAAACTCGTACAAAACTTTGTTAACAAACAGCAATGCATACAGTTGTACTAAAACGCGTCTAGTAACTGCTCTGCGGTGCGTTGCCTATCTTCCCGACACGTCTGCCTCTGTGAAGTGGTGCGACATGTGAGTGTGGCTTGCTACCTCTCCTTACACGCTTCATGAGAGGGAAGTGGTTACCTAGCAACCAGCATGGCGATCTAGCGTCCTCTCACTCACACACTCTTACACACACACACGCACGCACGCACGCACGCACGCACGCACACACTCTCTCTCTCTCTCTCTCTCTCTCACACACACACACTCACTCACTCACTCACTCACTCACTCACTGTGTCTCTCAGCCGCGCTCCTTCCTTCCTCCCCTCAAGCGTTCAAGAGGGGAAGTTGATGCCTAGTAAAAGAAAAAGCACGTCCTTTCTCTCTCAGCAGTGCGCACTTGCCTTCACATGCCGGCCACAGAGCAAATAAACTAAAGTGCTACTGGTGAACGTAGACATTTTATCAAGATTATCCGTCGCTCAAAATAGTTGCACCTATCATCACTTGTATTTCAAAGGTAAAGGTTTCACATGGAAATGTTACGCAATACATTTTAACAAGCAAAACAATCTTATCCAAGAAATTAGCAGCGCCAGATTTCAACTTCTATTTTTAAGAATTCAATCTCTGCGAAACTTATAACTTGATGAGGGTGTACATAGAGCTCATAGAGAAATTGAAGACACACACTAATATAAATGTCTTGAAAGCACTAAAATCCATGGAAGATTATCACAAGGCGTGTGTGGTGGGAGCCCTAACAGCTTTTTGGATGACAGTGTCAAATGTGGACTGTGAGCGATTTTTCTCACAATTTTCTTGTGTTCAAACAAACAGGACAAATCTGAGTCTGACCAATCTTGAACTTCTATCTTCCTATGCATATTAACCCTTCGTGACAAACATCGTTTAGTAGGCAACAGAAACAAACATCGGGATCTAACAGACCCCACTCTTAAATCGGGTCTAGGAAAATTTTCAATGAATACAACTGAAGTAACTGACTGAATTTTAAAAACATAAACAAAACCAACAACATGTTTTAATAAATATAACCTTTTCTTATGCGAATCTGGGGTGACTTACAGGTGTTTTGACTTAGTTTTTTTAGAGTTAGAAAGGTTTTTCAAAATTACGTTGTCGTTTGTTGAGAAAAAGAAAAAAACCTGGAATCAAATCGTTTCCTTTGAAAAACAATATTATTAAATTGCTAGGAACTCAATTGCAATGTAAACTTGGAAAGAAATCGTTAAGTATAAATAAATTTGACCAACTGAAAAGTGTAAAACTAGCAAAACTAATAAAATTTGAAAAGGAAACATTAGAAATAAATTTAAAAGAACTGTAAAACTACTGAATAATAAAATTTGAAAAAGAAAACCCGTAACAATAAGTCTAATATATGACAATCACACTATTCCATCACCATTGAAAAAATAAGAATCTGGGTGAGATGAGTCATCGTCTCACACATGAACTTACCATGATCTGAATACATTTAGATGCATCTAAACAAAGGTCTAGTTCTAGAGGAACTGTGTATAATCACAAAAAAAAAAAAGAGGTTTGTATCACATAATTTTATCATCTTCAGAATCTTAATGACTTACCTCATCCAAACATTTTTTGCACATCAATTTAGCGTGATCTAAACACAGGTGTCTAGACCATTTATCACAGGAATACTTTTTTTTCCTGTCCTTAGACCTTCCATATTAAACACATATTCCTCTTCCTCCTGCCTCGGTTGCAACTGAAGCAGACACTTCATCTTCTTCAACTCCAAGAATTGTGCAAATGTTTCTGCAAAGAGTTTTTGGAAGATTCGGAATGGACAATCTTTGTCGCATATGAGGTTCAACTAGTGAAAGGGCCAGGGCCTAGGTTTCAGAGAGAACAACACATAGCTGTTTACAGCTGCTGCATCGAGCAAACCATAAAAAATCTCATTGGCCATCTTCTACTTGCTCGTTTAGTGGTGTAAGTGTGGCATAATTGATCGAAGACATCGACCCCTCCCTTAATGAAGTTGTAAACCTCTACAATGTCAGGTTTCCCGGATTCAGCGTTTATATCTCCTGTGTCATGCATTGTAGACAATATAATCACGTTTTTATTTGGCTTTTGATTATATGACACCATAATTTTGTCAGATTGGTATAGGAATCGTGAAGTCTTCAGTGGTATACCTTTTACAATTTCGAAGCATGGTGGAAGCTCCTTCTTGTTCTTCCTGAGTGTTCCCACGAGCGTCAATTTGATTTCAGTCAGTTGCTCTGCTAGTTCGTAGGACGTGAACCAATTGTCTGTTGTGATGTTGCTGTGGGTTTTCTCAGTTTGACTAGCTAGCTTTATCACATACTGTGTAGGTTTTCCCAAAAGGGCTGTTTGCGGTGAGCGTATTTCTACCTATGTAGGGAATACCTTTGCAGAAATAGAATGTGCGTGCATCACACATACAGAGTATTTTTAACTCATACTTGTCCGGCTTGTTCGGTATATACATTTTGAAAGGGCAACGCCCTCTAAAACTCAAGAGAGTCTCATCAATGGTAATGTATTCTGAAGGAGTACAGTTGGCTTCACAGTTCACCACAAATTTCTCCCACAGCTCTCGAAATGGAGCAAAAACATCAGCATTACGCCTTTCAGTCCTCGTGTTTTTTGAATCAAATCTCAGTACACACAACAGGAATTGAAATCTGGTTTTGGACATTGTGGCGCGGAAAAAAGGGATACCGAAAGTATCAGAAAATAGATAATCTAAACTCAAATGACTGTTTTTCAATACACCACTCATGATCAGCATACCCAGCAATGCCATCACTTATTTTTCATCAGTAGGACCAGTATATCGTTGGGGTGTTTGAAATGCCAGGATCATTCTTTCAATTTCTTCGTTCGTATAGAGGACAATCATGGCTACCATAGAATCATCAATAAACAAGGAGAAAAATTCCAGTTCACTTGTAGCATTCCTTGCTCTTCCTTTCGCCCCTGGGAGGTGAGTTATGATGTTCCTGTTTGGTGTACGATAATGGCGATGTTCCAGAAGAGCTTTGTCCATCCATATAGTCGCCAAATCTTTCCCCAAAACGAAATCCCTATAAATGTCTTGACTCGGGTTGAATCCATCTTCCTCGTTCTCATTAGCATCTACCTCAAATTCATTGTCAACGTTGGCATCATTTTGTAAAACACCATCCGAGACTTCACTGCACTCACTGACTGCGTCTGCTTCTTCATCAACGTTGTCCTCTTGTAACTGCCTCTCCAACTCCCTTCTTATATCCTCTGCACCTACAAAGTAATGAGTGCTTGACATTCCTGCAAATAAAAGAATCAAAAAAGTCTTCAAACTAGTCAAGTAAATTTATAATGAAAAAAACCTCGAAAAAAAAAAAAAAAGTAATAAAGGCCATCTTCATTGACTAAGAAGCGGGGACTCACTGATATTCGCTGATAAAGAACTAATTTATGCAAAACCTAGGGGTCTAACAAGGAGAAAAGGTACAAATTTGGCAACATAACCAAATTTGTTAGATTTTTTTTTTGTTACACATTTATAAATATGGGGTCTGCCAGATCCCGGCCACGTTTTTCTGCACTCTTATGAGAAAATAGACATCCACTTACCTTTGCAAAAGGATCCGACCTTGCCAACAGCTGGAGAACAACTGGGAGAACAGATACTTGAAGCGCGAGGGGCAGACGCTCACCCCTCACCACGGTATAAATAAAATTGCGTTCTTCATGCACTCTAGACCCCAGTGTTTGTGTAAGGTTAAGGAAAATTATGACATTTCTTGGAATCATAATTTTCTTGTTAGAAACTTATTTCAAAAGATCTCCAAGAACATTTTTTAAAAATAATTATTTTTTGTTAGACCTGCAAGTGAGATGTGTACAATTAGCATGCTGAGCATTATATTTGAAATTACTTATTGCAGGGTTTTACTACAAAACAATTCTAACATCTAAAACCTGTAGAAATGTCTAGTAAGTATCTTAAGTTAGCTTTTTATAAGATATTTAAAAGTATAAAATATGTTTGTGTACTTAGTTTTGTTGTAATTTATTGAATTTCAATGTCCCATTTTTCTGTCTAAAATACGTATTATTGGCACCAAAAAAAATCTGCATTTAACTGAAGAATTTTTGCCTCTCCTACTCAACAATTTTAGAACATACAACTCAAAAAATTCTCGGGTCTCTAAGTATTACATAGTGTTAGAAGTAAAGGCCCACAGTATCATCAAAGATCTCTTTTTTTTTTTTTTTGCTCTTATCTACTCATTGGACCTTTGATTTAATTAAACTATGTGAAGACAATGAAAATAAATGTTTAGTTAATGTAGATCCTTTTCTTAATACTAAAGTTTTAATCAAACAATTTATACCAAATTAGATGAAACTCAAGTCATAACACCATATTAATTGTATTTATTACTTTTTATTAACGTTAATTCACTATATAGATGCAATACTCAAAACTGTAATATAATTTATTGACAAAAGTAATACTCAAATTTTTATAATAATACTAACTTTGCACTGTTTTATTATGTTTATTTATGTTAGTAGTACTTTTGTAGTAGATGTGTTACTTTTTGTCTTGTCCATGTTTTTGTATGTTTGTGTTCATATATTTGTATGTTTGTTGTTTATATTATATGGCAGCAAGTCTTTTATTTTAATAATCTTATGTTTTGTATGTATTTGTATAATTTTTGTTTGTTTGTTTTATTGTCACTCGTTATGTAATCTTTATGCTGTTTTAAGTACAGGTGTATCTCACCCAAGGTCTACAGCCATTCGGGAGCACTAAAAATATGTGAGTAAACAAAATTATTATAATAATAATTATTATTATTATGTAGCCACCCTGGTATGTAACCTAAGCGTTAGCAGGTGTACGTAGGTAAACATTGGCGACCTTGATTGAAGGGGCAGACAGTTATGTGTTAGTGAGTGGTGTCTATTTTTATATATTTCCCCTTTTGGAGTTGTACAGGAGTGACGAAGAGAATTGCAACAGTCAGCAAACAAAATAAATCCAAACACATAGATGAACTAACTGAATGACAATATGGAGCATATTTGGTTGTCCATTCAGGAGGTGGGAGAAGGGATTCCACTCCAGCTGGTTGCACAGAGGTGGTTTTTACAGAGTGTGTATTCCCCCATGCTTAAGCAGACAATAATGCAATTCTTTGCGACATACCTAGCCCTGTCAATTCCCTGCCCCAAACATGCACTGGGCTTCTATGCAATATTTACTCACTTGGTGTCTGCCATTTTTCAGAATTTAAACAGTGTTAACAACACCAATGATTGCTTCCTTGCCACAGAGCATTATGGGAGCACATGAAAAGCATTGTATACTTGTATCCTGTACCATCATGGAACGAAGCCCACACCACTTGCAACACAATATGAATAACTGGGATCACACAGACAAGAAAACTGTGTTTACTGCCTATCTGTGAACTGTAGCCACATTAAAAAAACTAAATATTAAAAAAATATTTAAATTTAAAAAATGTTAACTAATAAAATAGATGCGAACACGTATATGAGATATTAATTTTTTGTTTTACAACTTTATATCACTATGTAATGCCATGTGCCCCAGACAAGGTACACACCACAACTGGCCACCACCAAGGCCAACAGTCTGCCTCCTTGGAAACTTAAGATACCAGGAGAGCGGAATACAGCATCAAAGGAAAAGTAATGCAAATCACCCCTGTCTAGCAATTCGCGGGAGAAGGGATGCCAGCCGGCAACGCAAGTGAGTTGCCCCTAAGAGTGGCGAATACCGCCTTCACATAAGGAAACAAACCCACTTCCAACGGCATTCTATCTCAGCATCTTGCCTTGGTAAAAGTCATGCTAAGGGTCTCTGCTCTCTTCCTCCTTGCGAGGAAGCCCTAGTGATCACCAGTGACAAACACCCCATGTCTCTATACATGCCCTGCAGTCGAGTCAACGTTCCCCCTTGACATTGTTGTCCACACAGTTTACACAGTCTTCCCCAGTCTCTTCAGGACAACAAACTTTCCGTTAGGGTACAAGTTGTTTTTACGGCTACCCAATTGTTGATCATGCTCTTCACGCTTGCTCTTCAAGTCGACAGGCCCCTTCACCTGCCTTTCTATTACCATAATTTACCTTCTGTAGATTACTCAGTACAGTAGAGTATGGGTCAGTTCTATTATGGATGGAATAAAACAGTTGTACGATCTAACCACAGTCTATGTACTTAGTCTCCTTCCTGGTAAGTGTCACCCACGCAAGGGAGCGGCAGGGGATCATGGCTTTACAACAGATTCCTGACACTAGTGTCGGACTACGGACTGTCCCCTAACAAGGACTGTACATATGTCTCCACATCACATATTAATAGGCCACTAATACTGTGGACCAGGTACGTAAAGGCACCTGGAACTGATCACCCCATTGTTGAGTACCTGCGTCTGAGCATAACCACGTTTCTGGGGATTGAAACACACAATAATGCCTGCCTGCAGATCTAGAGCCAGTACATAGTGAGAGCTGTCATCTGGTCACAGCTCGGTCCATGCACCAAACCCAGGTCATCAGCCCACGAGTGCATGTCAGCAATGGGTGAGGTAAGTGCCAGGTAAGCCAAAGACCCTACATACCCCAGCCGTCCGTACGCCTTACCTTGCCCAGCCGGACTACGTGCCTTGCAGACGGCCCACCTGGCCCACCATATTCAACAGACTCTGCCTCACTACAGTTTGTTCTCTAAGCCTGTGTGCCTGACCTGACACAACAAAAAATCGTACTGATGTAGACGTGCCTCTGCCTTTCAGGCCGTCATGCATCAAGTTATAAGTATGTGTAGATGCAACCTACAGTTTTAAAAATAAAACAAAAATGGAAATGAGTTATGTACTTCCATAAAACTTGAAAGAAAATTAAAAATAAGTTATCTCTGTCTAAATGAAAGTTTTGCAAAACTGTAATACAATAATCCTCCAATTAATAATTAATTATTTTAAGGCTGAATATAACATTTCGTAGCAAACTTTATTTTAAATTGAAATAAAAGTTAGGATTTCTTGATACTGGCTCTGGTGTGGTGAGTAATTAAACAACTCTACTAATTTATACAGCCAATCGATATTTCACTAGTTCTGGAAGATATATGTGACTGGATTAATAGATTGTCTGTGCAGCCTTCACCAATAACAACTGCATAAACGTGACATGAAATGTTTCAGTGAAAATAACAGACTTTGGCTCTAAATTCTCTGTCAAAAAACAATGAGCACACAACAGAACAAGACTCTGCAATGCATACTTAACGTCATAATTAAATAAATTACAAACTACAGCGACCCCTAAATTTTACATTCAGTTAAATTAAAAACCGACCAATAAGTGCTTGAAATGCATTAAATATCTACTTTCTCAGCTCATAATACTAAACTTGTACCTATATTAAGTGGTAAAGATGAAGTTTGATTGTTTCCCTCCATTTGTAATTTCCCTTGATTTTCCACCTGTACATGGAAAAGTGTAAAATAAGAGTTCTACTGTACAGTGTTTCACATAAGAGCAGAAATGAGTGATACAGCATAAAAAATATTGATTTCTTAAGATACTTAAATTGACTGCGTCGATAAACTACACACAAATCTGCATGATTCAAAATGTTCAAGTAGGCCTACATGTGATGAATGGCACTTATATACACTGAAGAGCCAAAAAAATGGTACACCTGCCTAATATTGTGTAGGGCCTCCGCGAGCACGCAGAAGTGCCACAAGACGACGTGGCATGGACTCGACTAATGTTGAAGGTATGCAGGAGGCATTTCACACCATGAATCCTGCAGGGCAGTCCACAAATCCATAGGAGTGCGAGACGGTGGAGATCTCTTCTGAACAGCACGTTGCAAGGCATCCCAGATATGCTCAATAATGTTCATGTCTAGTGATTTAGGTGGCCAATGGAAGTGTCTAAAGTCAGAAGAGTGTTCCTGGAGCCATTTGGTAGCAACACTCGACGTGTGGGGTGTCGCATTGTCCTGCTGGAATTGTCCACGTCCGTCGGAATGCACAATGGACATGAATGGGTGCAGGTGATCGGATAGGACGCTTACGTATCTGTCACCTGTCAGAGTCGTATTTAGACGTATCAGGGGTCCCATTTCACGCCAACTGCACACGTCCCATACCATGACAGATCCTCCACCAGCTTGAACAGTCCCCTGTTGACATGTAGGGTCCATGGATTCATGAGGATGTCTCCATACCCGTACACGTCCATCCGCCCGATACAATTGGAAACAAGACTTGTCAGACCAGGCAATGTGTTTCCAGTCATCAACAGTCCAATGGCGGTGTTGGTGGGCCCAGGCGAGGCGTAAAGCTTTGTGTCGTGCAGTCAACAACGGTACACGAGTGGGTCTTTGACTCCGAAAGCCCATATCAATGATGGTCCGTTGAATAGTTCGCATGCTGGCACTTGTTGATGCCCCAGCATTGAAATCTGCGCCAATTTGAGAAAGGGTTGCACGTCTGTCACGTTTAATGATTCTTGTCGGTTGTAGTTTGTCCCGTTTGTTCACAATCTTTTTGTGGCCGCAGTGATGTTGAAGATTTTATGTTTTACCGGATTCCTGATATTCACGGTACACTCGTGAGATGGTCGTACGCGAAAATCCACATTTTAATGCTACCTCGGAGATGCTATGTCCCATCTCTCGTGCGCCGACTATAACACCACGTTCAAACTCACTTAAATCTTGATAACCTGCCATTGTAGCAGCAGTAACTGATTTAGCACTTTGCCAGATGCTTGTTGTCTTATATAGGCGCTGCCGATCACATCGCGTTACTCTGATTGGTTCCATACCTCTGTTATTTGCATACGAACACCTATACCAGTTTTTTTTGGCTCTCCAGTGTATGTTTTCCACTGTGTGCAGGTTGTTGATATGTTCCGTAACATAAGTGGTATGCACATACACCATTACAATGGCAATCTTTTCTTACTAAAAATACACAAGGCTTCCACTTCAACCACCGCAACTCAATCGGAGTGGAGTCTGCTCATGCAGCAAAGTACAGGAAATGCATGTACATCTACGTAGTAGACTGCCATCTGTCTTTTCCTCTACTCGTATACATTTGCAGTTAAGACTCTGTTAAGTGGAACATTCTGTACAAGACAAAGGAGCTATGATATACTTTACTTTAGATAGGCTGCAACATGCTACTCAAGAGAAACATTGCTCGAGACATACACCACAGGTATACACAAATGTTATCAAATGTTGTAGTACTTTATAAAGTGTACATTACCAGCATATTCCATTATGCCTCGCTGAACAAACAGGAAACAAACACATAGTATTTGACACACTCAGCAGACTGGAAACTAAAAACTAACACAGCTCTGTATGTTGATGTGAGAATAACATGTGAGGAGGAAAAAGTTGTGGAAATTATTATTTTTTCTGTGAAACAAAATTAAATTAATAACTTTTATGAAAATTGAACAAAAATGACAAGTTTAGATGATCTCAGTTGTTACAAAAGATGACAATCTAAAGTTTCTGTGGCCTGTTTTTTATTATTTACTATGAAGTACATAGCTGCACATTATCAACTAAACTGAAATTAAATTATGAAATGTTTAAACTTAGTTGGCAACATCAATGTTAGTAGAGTGCAACACTACTTAGTAACATTTCCTTTATGCAACATGAAAATATTTTTGTTAATCGTGTGCAGAGTACCAGTCTCCCTCTCTGGTGATCCATTTTCCATTCCCACAAGGAGGGGTAACATCTATATTCTTGCACATAGGGAACATGACAAATGTTGACTTTGGGCTTGGTGTTTTCCCATTTCCCTCATCCCCCGTAACTCCATCTTCGGTTATCACTCCACGTTACATTTCTGGGACAATGAAAACCTACAAGCCCCACCTCGTACGCCTGTCACTCATAGCTCTACAGTACATCCTCACACACATTATTATAATTCAAATGTAATCAAATATTTAAATGGAGAATTATAAACAATTAGAATGAAAAAAAAAAAAAAAAAAAAAAAAGGATGGGGCAAAGTGAGAATGCACTGATACTGCTATTGGCAACTCACCCTGGCATGAACTCCTGGTCTGATGTCACCTCTTCTGCTTCCTCACCCTGCTCGTCACCCTCCAGAGCTGCAAACACACACAGCTGCTTTTATAACAGTACATACACACTACACATCACTCCAACCTGCATTAAAAGTTCTTGTTACATGGCACCATTGTGACCTCTAAATTACCTATACTCAGCCTTCAAATTATGAAGAATTCCACTCGACTGGTGGTCATTCTGGGTTGCCCAAAACCTTTCCAGCATATTTTTATTGCCTTGTGTTCGTACTACTCCCAGCACTGTCACACAGCTTGGTTGCAATTGTTTAAGTGGTGGGCAATTCAACAGAATGAGTACCCCTGCCTCCTATAGTCTAACCATTCACCCTCTCTTGAACTTTATAAAATGTTCATATCTGTATAAAATGCATCACCAAGGTATGTAAACTACTTACTGACGTTACTTCACATGCACACTGCATATGCCTTGTCCTGTAGCACTGCACAGTATCAGTGTTGTATTGGTGTTAGTACCCTCAAGTGGCAATTCTATGCAGTCAAACAAAGCCAAACTTATATCAGTTGCAGTATTATCCATGGTGGGGCTGTATATCAACATTATTTTGTTGTAGATATGTTCTGGGAATTGCAATTTTTATGGTGGTGAGTGTATTACATTAAATTATAAACCATTGAAGAAATTAATTTTTTAAAGAAAAGTAAAGGTTGTGCTTTGTAATCAGAAATAAATCACATAAAATATCATTACTAAAATATATATCCAGATAATTTGTAGGGAAATTAATTTTATCTCAAGAACAAGAAAAATAAGGTTGTTTTGTTATTTTTCTAGTTCAGTTTAGGTCAAATATTTGCAATTCAAACTACAGTCAATCTTTCTAACACAGGGCTATTCAATCAGTTTTCCCATCAGACCGCTTGGAGACAATTATAATGCTTGCTACGCCACTCTTAGTGATTACAAAACTGAAGCTTAGGTGCTTATTCATGGGAATCTAACGTGAGTAGTAGCATTTTTTGTTCCTCACCTATGTTAAATCAAGTAATTGTACTGAAAAGTAAACATTCCAACAAAAACTAACTAGATAAGTATTTTGTCCCTGAGCAAGTATTACAAGTCTGGCGGGCCGCAAGTGGCTCAGGCTCAGGGGGCACTAGTTGAATAGTCCTGATCTAGAGACATGAACTGGCATCACTAGAGTCCCCTATTTTCACCAGCATTACTGCTAGACTACTTACATAAGATCTGCATTCTTGATAATTTTTACTAATCTTCCATTGACATCCTGACAATTACAATTTTGTTTGCAGTTTCGCTGTAATCAGGTGAAATGGGCAGGTGAGGAATGGCAATGTACTATCTTTAGTGAAGAATCCTGGTTTTGTACAGAGATGAAAAATGTATTAAGGGGCATTGGGCAGCTCACACATCTAGATTTCATTGCTGAGCAACACACAATACACAGCCAGAACTGGTGATTTAACAGTGTGAGGAGCAATCTTCTATGACTCTCGTCTTCTCTCGTGGTGATTAGAGAAACACTGAATGCAAAGCAGTACGTTCAGGGAATTCTGCAGCACCATGTGCTTTATTTCATAACAGTTCCAGAGGGCCATTATTCAACAGGAAAAAACCTGCCCACATACAGCATAGGTTTCTTAGGACTGCCTTAGAGTTGTCAACACCCTTTCTTGGCTAGCTCAGTTTCCAGACTTGTCCCCTACAGGAAAACTATGGAATCAGCTAGGATGGCAGCTTCAACCATTTACAGGGCTACATCATCTACAGCAGTAGTTGCACCACAAATATTTGTAATAACACTTCCTTGACTTTCCCTAATCAAAATTTCAAATTTCCCTTACTCAAAATGAATTTTTTAAAATCATTTTCTTATACTACTATTTGCAATAAAATACACTATCCCCACAGCTGGCCTTGTTCTCTCTCCAGTTCTTTGTTAAAGTTATATTTCTGAATTTTACAAATTAAAAAAAATTACCCAAAAGCAAAAAAATGTACAACAAAATAGTAAAAGTAAATACAGTATGTAATACCTAGGGTAAACATGGAGGATTTTTACAGTCAGCCATTTTTCAGTTATTCAAAACAACTGCATGGAATTCAGTTACATGACATGTCCTATATCTCCTTTACATATTTTCAAGAATTGTCTTCCTGTAATTAACATCATCTTTCTGTCATTCCTGTTTAATGATTTTCTTAATTTCTTCTGGATATGAGCTGTTGTGCAATTTTTCTTTTATATTGTTTTTTTAAATCCTTTTCCTGCATTCATTTTTCTTTTTTCTTTTCTTAATAAGCTTGTACCTTTTTGCAGCTCTCACAGAAGTATACTTCTACCTCATCCATACTCTTCACATGGCATTATATATAATACACTAAATCACTAGAGATTCTTCCAATAAATTTTCAATTATCAGAGCCTTGCTTACTAAAATACCATTTTCGACAAATTAACTCCCATGTAACAAAATGAAACACTGCTTCATGACAAAGCCAAAAATCCTTGAATTTCTTGCAATTGCCCATAAGTTAGTATAAAGTTCATGAAGTCCAAGTGTTCTTATCACATATAAAACCAGAGAAATGGGTCTTCATTTCTCAGAATGAATAAGTGAGTATGACATACATGTTTCTTGGCCCTATCAGCCAGGGCTATGTAAACTATTTTTTCACGCAGTTCTTCTACTACGTCAACTCTCTTCAAACCCAAACTTTAGCTTTGTTCACGTGGTCGGTACCTTTTACAACTTCTACACCCAATGAGCAGCTTTGCGTTCTTATTACCGGAAGTAGTAGATCGTTCTCGAGGAAGTGGAGTAAAAGATGCAGAAGGTGTAAAATAAAGATGGTTAGGTGGGAGAAATAGATTAGGAATTTCAGACGTGGTAATTATTCCGATCATGATTGACAGGGTCGAGAGTAGCGAATATTCAATAAAAACACTTGAAATAAGTAATATTTTGATATTAAATAAATAAATCAGAAATAAAGGATATTAATTGAATTTGTTTAAATATATTTTATGATTTTACACACACAGAGTTAATACATTTGAAATCTATATAAAGGAAATTTAATGAAAATAGTTTAGCAGTTTTGTTCCCAGGCATTCGGGTGGCGGCTTTTACACCCTCTAAGCTCGTCGACATATCAACATGAACCCAGATACACCCTTTACACCTTTGGGTGATGAAGTTGGCAAAGGTACCGACCACACAAACAAAGCTTTAATTGGAACCGAATAATTTAGGGATCAAAGAAAGTTAACCCTCACACAAGATAAGAGTTTTTCTACCACGCTGATAAGAATTTTTTGAAACTCATGTTTTAAGAACAGTTTGATCTTATGAGAACATTTGATTTCTTTAAGCACTTTTCTGGCAGCATATTAAATGTTTACTTTCTCTGTTGGGATGAAGTTTTCACTGTATGAGAGCTATAATAAAGTTATAAGTTTGTATGTCATACTGGCTTCAGCAATCTGTAATGATGCAGTATTCTTAATTTTCGGGACACGTGTTTCATTTTATTTTGCTTTGGTAAGCTTCATAATATTTTTATCGGGCATTCAAAATTAAAGGCGTGGTGGTTTGTTTTTCCGTGATAGTTTGTTTATCGGGCATACGTGTGCTATTTTATGTTTATCAGGCGTCTGTTTACCGTTTTGTTTCGAACGTCGTAGTTTTCAGTTTTTGGTAAGAGTCAACATTAGATTAGCTTTTTCAGACTGTGTCGACAGTTTGTTTGTACAAAGCAGTTTCGATAATGTGTAGAGAGTGTGCGTGGCCAGGCCCTTATTTCAGGAGAGGGGGTGAGAGGTAGCACAAATACTCGTGTGCTGTCACCCTTCAAGGTACTTCAGGTCAGTCGGCGGCAAAGTCAGTTGGAGGTCGCCGCATTTCTTATTTCTTAGAGCCAATTTGTAAGAAACGTAATAATTCGTAAACAACTGTGGCTCTGTTCTGCCCGTGTCTATTTATCTGTGAACGTTTTGTACTCTGCATATTCTGAACTTTGGATATGAAATGTGTCACCTAACTGTTAAATAAAAGTATGGAACAAAATACTCTGGAATTTGACTTTATTTCATCTTTAATTGGCGTCCATTTTACAGAGTCTCATGTTACTCCGTCTCGAGCTAGTCAAGTGATAAGTTATAGGTAGTCTGCAACTTAGTCAACGCTGTAACTGTAGCAGCCAACGTTACAAATCTTTTACTTCACAAATCACATCAAGATTCCTTAAAACTTCAAGTACTGTAAACAAGAAAGAAACCAAAGGTTTTTTACACTGCTGAGCATATACAGATTTTTACTGATACCGGTACCAACCGATACTTCCTTGCCGATACAATGGACGTATGAGTAATGAAATAAGACTTCTACTTCATTGGAAAGCTGATGCAAATATGTTAAAGTCATTGTCACTCTACGTACTATTTGATGCTTGAAGTAAACATACAAAACAATAAGAAAATTAATTTCACATATATTTTCCCATATCGAAGAATAAAAGCAGTACTCAAAAAATACTTTAGTAATATATTTTTAATCTTAGGTCAGGGCAACTTAAACAATTTATGTTTTAAACTTATCAAATAAAATATATTAAACCTACAAGGTTGTGTAACGCATTTCTCAACATAATTCAACTTTGTTTATAATCAGAAAATTAAAAATTATTAATACGTATAGTTTTTAAATTCAGCACACCCTTATTTTACTGGGAGTAAAATTGAAGCACTGCCAGTTGCCAGGTAATGAATGTCAGATTTCACATTGGTTTTAAAAGATTCAAAAGTGTGGTATCAGAATGTTGGCCATTTCCTAAAATGATTTCAAAGTCAAAAACTATAGTTGAGCAGATACCAATACCCGATATTAAATATCGGCCTATAATACGGTATCGGAAAGCAGTTAGTTCCATCAACTGTGTGTAGACCACAGCTACTTATATCATGAAGTAATTTCCCATCTGGATTCATTGCCATCATGTAGTTCACATACATTACATTTTAGCTTTAACATCAGACTGTCTTCATTTGCGCACTTTTGGAATATCAACAAATGAAAAGTTTATACACGTTACTGGAATGGTGTTTTCTTTTTAACTTATATTGAGACTGATATTTTTTCTTTATGCTTGGCCGTAACACCAGAGGATAATAGGTTGGCGACTTTGGAGTAAGAAAGGCTCAACTGCTGTGGTTTTGAGGCAGCAGTTGCCATTCTTATTCTAAGAACTAAACTGACAGAGTAGGAGGAAATTGAAAACAGGCTGAATTTCATAATCCACATTACTCAGTTGTAATGGGTAGAGCAAATAGCGAAATGCTGGGTTGCAAATATGTACTCTGAATATTTTTCACATTTTTTAGTTCCCGTGGTACGAGAAAGAACAGATTGTTACCCCATATTACTAGGGCCCCACTTTTACTGTAAATAAAAAAATTGTTACCATTTCGTGAAGGGGAAAAAAAAACCCCCTTTCATTTAGTCAAATAAATTTTATAGCAAAAAAAAGCATACATGAACATGAATCTGTTGTTTTTGAAACAACTTCAAACAAACTGAATGGAATTAGGTATTTATTGACTTTAATCAGTACATATTTAAGTGGAAAACATTAACAAATATTTAAAAGTAAGGATGAAGGGACAACCTTACGAGAGCACACTTGTCATGTAACGCACATTGTCAGTCTCAAAATAATTTTTATGCAATTAATCTTGTAGTTTATAGAGACATTTAAAAATGCCCAAGAACACTCACTAGAGCTTGAGTTTTACAAGAGTTTTACATCACACACAGCTTTTGTTCATTTGTAGATAACAAAATTTTAATTAAATCCTGTTCATTTCAATATTACTCCAACACAAATCCATAACCTACTTACAAAATACTAGTAAATATTTTATTACTGATAAAATAAAAAAATTTCTTACATAGTAAAATGTTTCTACAAAGTTTCTAATTGTACAGCTGTCATGTTTATCTGAATAGAAGTGGTAGAAACCTATTTGTTTTCTTTGTAATATGAAAATTATACAAATTTGCTTCCAATGCAGTTGTCTGTTTTTTTTTTATATACCCCAACTATTACTAAATCACTAAACATATGGAGCGGCAGTGTTTAAGCACGTGTCTCTTCGCACCGCTCTATGTTTACATTGCAATATTTTCATTTTGTTCTGTTTACAAAACACACAAAATCCTTCACAGTACTGTATTTTATCTATTCTAAGATGCACATTTATTGGAAAATATTTTTGAAAAACAAGGGTGCAGCTTAAAATTAAGTACAATAGAGCACCCCTTAACCGGAATTCCCTCGAACGGAACTCCCCTTATCCAGAACTAATTTTCCAAAAAAAAATTCAAACGTCGCAAAGTTGTGCCATAACTTTCCCGCGCTCGCAAGAGGTCTTTCATTGCTCACACCAGACTGTACATGAACGTTAGGTGGTAAACAAGCTGCAGCACGATGAAGAGACAGCCGACCCAAGTGGCACAGTTACAGCTATGGTGCATAATGACACAAGTGACAGTGACTTATGGCAATTTAGTGTACAGGTGCCGTATTTTGGAGTGTATAGACTGCACCAGAAGTTTTTGATGAAAAATTAGGGATAATTAATATTTCAAGTATAGGCCGCGCTGAATTTTTGTATTCCCGTAAATATTGCCGGGCCTCATCATGCTAGTGCGGCAACAGCAAGCTATGACGTCAAACTAATTAATTTGCTATTGAATGTTATCGTTGCCACACCGCCTGCTGAAAAGTAGCAACAGCGCAGTATTCCGCGTAAATAAAACTTTTGTATTTATGTCAAAATGCCTCAACACTGCATTTAAATTGCGGAACATGTACGCCATGAGTAGCCTGCCAGCTCGGCCGGTTGTTGCCGGGCAGGCAATGGTGTGGTGCATGTGTGTGTGCGGTGTCACACACACACAGCTACTGCTGGCTGACTCATTCAACCAGAGAGAGAGAGAGAGAGAGCGAGACAAACAAAAAAGTGGTCGGAGGAGGGAGAAAGAAAAGAAAGGGACCGAGCAAGCTTGCTTGGTGCTGTATGGCTGATTTTGATGCTAGGGGAAGGGGGGTGGGGTGGTGGTGGTGGTTGAAAGGAAGCACACCAAGCGAGAGGGTGAAAGAAAAAAGAGAAAAGAAGTGCGCTAGCTGAATGGCTGCTAGAGGGTGATACAAAGCAGAACAGTCGAAGACAGGCAGGCTGAAGTATGCTGCGACCCATACGCGTTTAAACACACGTGATGAGATATTCATTTCTTATTATTTTTTTGACTTCCTTAGAAACTAAGTTAAAACATTAGAACGTATTGTTTGTTGACAAATTTCTGAACATGGTATTGGGGGGGAAAATTTTTTTATGACAATATCTCGTAAATAACCTGCACCCCATCAACAAAAACAGTAACATGATATCCAGACCTCGCTTACTCAGGCAGACAGGCGCCCCGCGAAGAGATAAGAATCCCCGCTAGAAGTTTGAGAATGAAGGTCATTAACGCAGCGCCGGGAGTTTTATGACACATTTCATAAACAGAACGTAGTGTTTTTTTTAATGGTTTTGTAACTTTAAGGATAAAACTAATAATTTACACTCATCAATTTCTTAAGTTAAAATTATGTGCCACATATACACGAGTTCAGAATAAAAATGTGTTATATTTCACACCATCCCACCCTCATTTCCCTTAACCGGAATTTTCCCTCGACCGGAATAGCCCTTCCCCCGACGATTCCGGTTGAGGGGTGCTCTACTGTACTAGAAATTTTTTGTCAGGAAATTTTTTTTCCTACAACTGTACTATTTTTAAATAGAGTGGATTCCCAAAAATAATTTTTCAGTGGACCAACAAAAGAAAACGAGGAATGCAGGAAAACAATTAATGCAGACTTAAATTTTAGACTTGAGAAATATTATACATAACTTTAAAATGCATGTTTGTGTGAACCAACAACCTAAAATCTCATTAAAAATAACTTATTGATGTGGTCAAGCTTGGATACGGTGAATTATACGTCCCGTGTTATGAAAGCCAACTTGACCCGCGGTGTTACCAGAGTTGATGGTGTGATAGTTATGTGCCCTGCGCCACAGCTCTGCGGTGAGCTGATGAGATTGAGGATTGTTTCAGGTCGACGGCCTAGGGGACTCGCACGCCTTAATTAATTACAAATAAAACACTTACGAACGATGCTTGTTGAGGTATTTATTACCTGAGACTCGTTACTTCACACACAACTATAATACAAAACACGTGGCCTGAATGGCCCGGAAACTGCGAGCGACCACGTGGTCTTTACAATGTGAAACTCGAATGCACTTAACAATTCTCCGATAAATAATAACGTCGCTCTCCCCTCGGCGCTATACAAGTAAAATAATGAAACAGATAAAAATAATGATTCAAATTGTGACCAATGTCACTGGATACCAATTCAACTGATGATGTCTGTGCCGTGGGCCTCTGTGGAGCAAGAGGCTTACACGTCTGGATGCGTTGAAGTGCTGACGAGAACTGGGCGGAAAAACATGGCCGGCTTCCGTTACCTGATTGCAGCCGACGCCATGTGGCGAAGCGATGGAGTACAAGATACACTAAAAATGATGATGAGATGAAAGGGACATGAATTAAATTAAACTAAGATGACATAATTTTCCCTTCAACAATACACAATAAAAATGATTATACTAATTCTAAATGTTTCCATTGTACCAGCCACAGTATTGCCAAATGTAAAATGTCACATGTCTCTGGCTGTGGCTGTGCAGACTGTCTCCCATGATGACAAAACAAATGATATTAATTATATACACTGACGCTATTATGGTCCATACGGTATAAGAAGGCCGTTTTCTGACAGGTCTCCGAAATTCAGAACCACCAACTCCGTAGCAGTGAAACAAATTTTACTATCATTGCTACAACATTGTATTACCTGACTGGTCGCTTCGTTGTGTATATTGTAGTGTTGGCACCGTACGAAAGAAAATAGTTCATAACAATAAAATTATTAATTTAAATTTAAACGTAAAGTTGTATACTTTTTTTTCACTAAAAGCAATTATTTGGTTTTTATAAACTGTATTGAGTATGTATGCCGATCATCTACGAAATATAAAAACATGTTAATTTTACGTTCTAAGATGTGTGCATACACGGCTTGGTGAAGACATTCGATCTCAGCGACGCCATTGTGCCTTTGCACGTGCTTTTGCCGTGGTCTTGAGATCTTGGCAATTTGTCGTATTGTTTTTGGTGGTTTAGAGTTGTATACTTTATTTAAGATAATTCTAATATAGACTTAACTTATATTATAGTGCTTTTTTTAATTGTAGTATAATTACAACGTAATATTTCGGCACGTCTGTTTAGTCACCTCTACTGTAGTCTTGCTTTTGGGTTTAGTTTAATTTTTGTTAGCATTAAACGTTTGAATTAGCCTGTATTTACTAAGGTGTATTGCACATCACAGTTTTGTCTGTAGGTTAACTTTAATCGTTTATGTATATCCTTTGCCTATGTAGGCCTACTCGTTGTATTAGTTATAAAATCTCTGCATACTATTCTAAGTTTCTTATTTGTACGTTAATTGTGGAATAGCCTCATTTTAAGTAGATTTACTATATAGCTGTACCATAATCTGTAGTCTTAATTTATATTTCCTTTGTATTGCTAACCTAAATATTAGATTTTTTTCCGTTTGTAGCTCTATATAGCTTGTCGGTATTTTCGATTGTTTTGTAATTTATTCCTGCTTTACTGTAACTGCACAGTGTTTCCGTTGCTGTACACGCTTTGTAGTGGATAGTGTTTCTTTAAGTTTCTAGCTTTTAGTTTTCCTAAATTCGGTACGTGGAAAATGAATCGGTCATGGAATCCCATTACGAACCAGCAGAGGCAGGTGGATATTATTCGTGCGGCGAAGCAAGTGAAAGAGATGATTCACACTGGCCAGCTGGAAAGATGTTCTGTCATCAACAAGACTGCAGAAATTCAGGGTATCTCCGCTCGAACTGTCCGCAGGTAAATATAAAGTAACATTGTGTGATATTTTATTGTTTTGATATGGTGTCTTGCCTTGTTTACATGTGATTGTGGGCCATACATAACCTGTAAACATTTATTAGTCTTAGCACATTCAATGACTAACTAAAAATTTCCAAGGGGCATCACAATAGTTCTATTATATACTAAAAAAAATGTGATGGGAGGGCTATGAAGAAGAGGGGAAATTGTTGGGTAAAAGTTATATAAAGTACATATTATTCCTGTCTGTTAACCACATTACATGCAAGAAGACCTAACCTAACTTCACAATATGGGATTGAGGGAGAGTGGGTGCTGACACGAGATAGTCTGTTAGCAAAAGTATAATAAATAACCTCGCATTGGTTTATCCACCCCCTGTGATGTGAAGTTAGGTTTGATTTGGTTGGATATTCTGCAATTTAACTTGCCAACGGTAGCAGTGCATAAAACTTTAATTTCCATGCAACTCTACACGTACAATTAACTACACTTACTTTCCTTGCAAAAACCAGAGTATAAATGGCGTTATTCACCCTTGTGATTGGCGAATGTAGGTCCTTGGAGATTTATGGCCTTTAAGACATGTCTAGGACACGGCGTTGATTCAATTCATGGAAACTCGACAAACACTCTTATTTCTGCACAATAATAATATTTTTACACTTATCATTGACATAATTGCAAAGAAACACCCATCACACAATAATTTGACTTAACACTTCAAACGGAAAGAATCACAATAAAAAATGCTAAATAAGCATTATCGTATTTAACACAATTCAGTTACCTGATAGAAATATGTTTTACGTGTTTTACCATATAAACACACTAGTCTTTATAGCCTACCTCAAATCACATTAGCGATAACCATAATTTGCAGGTATTATTTTCTCGGTTTTCGGAAAAGCCCTTATTGTATATAATTACCTCTGCTGTGTCTCATCTGTAACTACCATAACTATAACAGCAATTTGCGTGTGTCCAGAATGCTAAAGACTTTTCATTCATTCGGCAGGTTCTACAAGAAGGATGCAGAAAATTTGGAAACACCAGGCAAGACCAGAAGAAAGAAAAGAGTGGAAGGCGTTGGAGATGTTGATAATTTTACATGTGGTCTGATTCGTCGCATCATATACAGCATGTATGAAACAGGTATATGAAACCAAGTACATAATTGTTTCCTCGTAGGCTGTTCTGTTTTGTCTGGGACCGTACGTTTGCTAAAAAAAATGTTAATAGGGGTTTGATTTAGTTGGGTTACTATAGCTTGCTAAAAGTACTTTAACAGGCCTGTAAAGTATTGTGACCTCAGAGGTGGCACGACGAACATGCTCCGACAATCCGACACGACATGTCCATCCGACAATTTCTGCCACCAAAATGTGTTCAGTGTTTACAATAAATACTCGGACAGTTCCCAGCCGACAAGCATATCGTAGCTGTCTGCAAATCTTAAAATGGCCAGTAATGTGCTATACTTTCTCGTTAGAATGCATAGAAATCACAATATTTTATTCACTATTTTGTTGTGAAAAAAGTTGAAAGCTATGTATTTTATTTCAGTCACATCAACAACCAGGTATCTTCTACACAATAATCTGTATATACCAGCCACATATTTTTAGAGTAAAATTTCCCATAGCAGTGACATCTGCACGACATAATGTTTTGTAAGGTTTTTGTTTGTTATTATTTATAGTGCCGAGCGAGTCTGACAACGGCAAAAGTAGAAATAGATTCTACTTTTGTCGGCCTGTCGGAGCCGTGATTTTGTCAGAGTGACCTTGTTTCTGATTGGCTGTTGGATTATTTACGCCGGTGTCGCGGTTGTGATGTCTGACTGCCATGGCATTGTAAATCCAGCATTATTATTTTGCACCAACTTAGGTTTGTAATCCATGATTTTGTAGAACAGCAATATATTTATTGGCGTAGGCTATTACAGTTACTGCACACTGTGCATTTGCCAAAGGCAGCAAATTATTTTTTGTTCCAGTTGTAGGTTTTGCAGGGTATTTGTTAAGAATAGCGACTTTTCTAAAGGAAATGTCTTAGACCCACAAAAGTAACATAAATGGGTTCTGCACAGCTGACCTTTTTAATATTGAGGAGGACGTAATGTTAAAATAAGTAGAACGTACTACATAAATCCAACAATCCTCGGTTAGATTGACACCCTGCAATTCTAGATTACATTAACACCTAGAATCCTAGGTTAGATTAAAACCCAACAATCCTAGGTTAAGTTAAAAGACTACAATCCTAGGTTAGGTTAAAAGACTACAATCCCACGTTAGGTTAAAAGACTACAATCCTAGGTTAGTTTAAAACCCTACAATCCTAGGTTTGATAAAAATTGTAAAATAGTNACAATCCCAGGTTAGGTTAAAAGACTACAATCCTAGGTTAGTTTAAAACCCTACAATCCTAGGTTTGATAAAAGGTTTGATAGGTAAAGTTTGGTTAGGTGTTCACATATTACAAAATTTGTACTTGTGGTTTGTAACGGTAATACGTTAATGCGCCTAGTAAATTTGTGTTGTGTGTAATTAGAAGAGCGGAAATATTCCACTTTCCGTGAATTTTTCTTTTTTTTTTAGAAAAGCCTCTATTCTGAATAATTACCGTAGCGTCATTAACGTATCACTAATTGTATAATATGTGCCCACCTAACCTAACAGAATCCACCCCACGATGGGTGAATCACTATTTTACATTTTTTAAACTAGCCTAGGATTGTAGCGTTTTAACTAATCTAGGATTGCAGTCATTTAAACTAACGTAGGATTATAGGGTTCCCATCTAGTCTGTGATTGTAGGTGTTGATTGGAGATTTGATTAATATTCTATAATCTTATATTACCTAACAATCCTAGGTTAGTTTAAAACCCTACAATCCTAGGTTAGTTTAAAAATGTAAAATAGTGATTCACCCATCGTGGGATTAGGATCTGTTAGGTTAGGTGGGCACATATTAAGAAATTAGTCGTACGTTAATGTCCTTAATATATTTGTGTTCTACGTAGTTAGTAAAGTGGAAATATACCACGGTTTGGGTTTTTTTTTATTTAGAAAAGCCCCCAAACTTAATAATTACCCAAATTACTGAAGGGGCACAGCAAAAGATATATTTAAACTTTCAATTTACTTAGATCAGTACTGTCACTAGAAATAAACATTGTTTTAGAATTTTTGTAAATGGAATAATTACAATTTTACTATAAAAAAAATGTTGTGCGCTATAACTACATGTATTCTGGTGATAAATTACCAATGTTTGAACATGACTAACCAGGTAATCTTGTCTCTAGCAATCACGAGACATGTATTTTTCTACTTTTCAGTGCACACCCAGTCCAGTCAATTGCAGGAGTGTGTGTGTCTGTGTGTGTGTCTGTGNAAATGTTTGAGAAGTGGCTGCAGGACCAGCTGCTTCCTCGCCTTCAAGAACCGTCTGTAATTGTTCTCGACAATGCCTCCTACCACAGTGTGCAGGTGACTTTTTTTCCAGTTGTACACCTCTTTGTACATGTACATCATGAAATTTTCAGCTATGCACAATTTTTCATTTGTTATTTAAGTACTGCATGTAGGTATGTCAGAAACGAAATTATGTGAGGGACTATAAGATATTTTTTTTGGTTAAAAAATTTGTAGCCATGTTAAGCANTACATATGACTATGGCTGAGGCCACATACCACTTTTTCAAATACCGCTAATACACAGCCTTATAAACAGATACTTCCAATGCTTGAAACTTATACAAATACTACTATTAACTTTAGAGATGATTTAGTTACTCTTTTAGTTTTGAATTCGCTTCAACAAACTGGTCCTTATTTGAGCACATAACTTGGGGGAAAAAAGGTATGTTTGCTAGTCTACGAACTGTGAATGCTGAAGTTAAATTTTTTCACAACTTGTTAGTTGAAAACACAATTGTAACATTAAATTTAGTGTACATTGTATTGTGCGCTTGAGTAATTTTTATATTAACTAGCTTTGTTCTGGTGACTTTGCCTGCATGTACAACACAAAGTAGCGACTACTTTTGTTTGGTGAAGGATATCTTTGTACACCACATTAGTGGTGCTGCCCTCACGTGCTTGGAATAAGGGTTGGTAAGCAAGGTTACTCTGGAGCAGGCCATGTGAGAAGCAGTCTTCTCTCGAGTCTATATATGCCACTGTTATCAATTGTCTGTNTCAATGCTTGAAACTTATACAAATACTACTATTAACTTTAGAGATGAAAATCAATGAGAAAATCAAAACTTAAGCATTCAACAAACTGGTCCTTATTTGAGCACATAACTTGGAAAAAAAAGGTATGTTTGCTAGTCTACGAACTGTGAATGCTGAAGTTAAATTTGTTCACAACTTGTTAGTTGAAAACACAATTGTAACATTAAATTTAGTGTACATTGTATTGTGCGCTTGAGTAATTTTTATATTAACTAGCTTTGTTCTGGTGACTTTGCCTGCATGTACAACATAAAGTAGCGACTACTTGTGTTTGGTGAAGGGTTGGTAAGCGAGGTTACTCTGGAGCAGGCCATGTGAGAAGCAGTCTTCTCTCGAGTCTATATATGCCACTGTTATCAATTGTCTGTGGACCTCAGCTGTGGTCATAACAAAACAGGACTTGCGGGAAATTTACTTAGCTACTGTTCATTTCGTTATTGATAGAGGGATTAGTTTGTTAGCATACAGATTCAGAAAGTTGGATTCATAACCTGCCCGATGCTGCTTGGCTGTTATTGCAGTTGCATTGCGTGATTCAAAGCGTGTGTGTTCGCGGACGTTAAAACTTCCAATGAAAGTAAATTTGAGTCAATGTACACACATTTCACTACCAAAGATGTTATTCGTGCAAACGTTTTAATAATTTCATGTGTTGGTGGAACATTCGTCATGGCAAGTGAGGTTAGGAAATATTTTCAAATAAACTATGTGGACATCTGTAACTCAAAATATTGGTGATATGACGAAAGTAAATGGTAAGTTTATATAACACAGATGAATAATTTTTTTGCTGAATGTAATTACACACTTAAACATTTGCGCTGCATTTGTATACTCAAATGCTAGTTAATGTTTGTGGGCAGTTTTAAACGTCTCAACAAATTACAAGATTGAATGTACAAAAATTTCTGTGATGTTGCAATGTGTGTTACATGACAAGTGTGCTCTCGTAAGGTTGTTCTTTCGTCCTTATTGTTACATATTTTTTTTGCTAAATGGTGGAATTTTAATTACGTAGTAAGCTTATTTAATTTAGGTACCGTAAGAGTGGGGCCATAGTCATAGTCATTCCGCTGAAAAGTACACTACCATTTGCTTTATCGCACAACACCATTCTCCGTTCACTGCTAACATGACACTGTTAATATGACAAGATTCTGAAAAATTTGTTGCATGGTGGTTTCAGTGTTATTGAGTAATGTACATCATGTAATGTTATTTTCTGTTTTTATACACAGGTTGTCCATCCAAGACATGGCAGGATGACACCATGTAATGTTATTTTCTGTTTTTATACACAGGTTGTCCATCCAAGACATGGCAGGATGACACCACATACACCTGCAAGCGTCGGAACCTTGACCAGGGGAAGAGGTTCATTGTCCTTGACGCAGGCTCGGAGCAAGGATTTGTAAAGGATGCTGGTATTGTCTTCGCTCCGGGTAGTAACTTGGGCGACTACCATGGGACAATGAATGGGGAAATGTTTGAGAAGTGGCTGCAGGACCAGCTGCTTCCTCGCCTTCAAGAACCATCTGTAATTGTTCTCGACAATGCCTCCTACCACAGTGTGCAGGTGACTTTTTTTCCAGTTGTACACCTCTTTGTACATGCACATCATGAGATTTTCAGCTATGCACAATTTTTCATTTGTTATTTAAGTACTGCATGTATGTCAGAAACGAAATTATGTGAGGGACTATAAGATATTTTTTTTGGTTAAAAAATTTGTAGCCATGTTAAGCACTATTATTTTTTTTAACAAATTCCATTTTTTCAGTCTGAGAAGTTGCCAACATCAAAATGGACTAAGGTGCAGCTCACGTCATGGCTCAAAGAGATGGACATTCAACACTGCCCGACAGCAACGCGTCCAGACTTGTACGAGTTGGCCAAACAGCACAAACCAGCCACACAGTATGTGTAACTTTGCAGTACCTGTACCAAATGTTTTTCTCTCTATGCTCAATGGAGTTACATTCCTCCACTGCCTACTCTCTTTAATCTGTTTACATGTTAAGTTTAATACTGGACAGTGACACATAACTTCGGCTGTGTACTTGGCAACATGTGCTGTCAGACTAACAATATAGTNGTTTAATACTGGACAGTGACACATAACTTCGGCTGTGTACTTGGCAACATGTGCTGTCAGACTAACAATATAGTTCTGTAGAATTTCTATGTGTTATTTGTAGATCCAAAACATGTTGTCCACAAATGAACTGCATATCTGTTACTTTTTCTAGACACAGAGTTGATATTCTTATTGGAGAAGCTGGGCATAGGGTCCTCAGGCTGCCTCCATACCACTGCCACTACAACGCCATTGAGTCAGTGTGGAGTGACTGCAAGAGGTATTTCTACAGTA
>NQII01000307.1:864105-919377 GCA_002778355.1 Clitarchus hookeri
GGGGAAAGCAGGGCTTCGTAAAAACCAGTGGAGAGTGTGGTTCCTGGAAAATAGTATGACGGTTCATATTTAAATGTATGCATAACTTATCTTCTTTGCACATGTAAAATGTAAAATAATGTGTGGAATTGATTTGTAGTTGTTACTTAATTAAACTTTTTGTAATCACTTTGTTACCATTGTTTTATTGTGCTTGTTTGTGTTTTTAAGTTGTTGCAATAAATATGACATTTTAATTTTTCCAGTTTTTATCATTTATTAGGATATATATTGCTTTTTACAAAAGTGTACCGTTAATGAGGCAACCAGTCATCTGATAACAGGGACAATATTCATCAGTAGTTAATGGTTTTGTGTTGTCTGCCTCATTGAGCTGTGAAAAGAGCTCATAAAAGTTAGGTTCCAAGACTATCAACTTTCTTTGCATTTATTAGGTATTATGCACCCTGCAATAATTATTGTTGCTTATTTTATGTGAAGGTGTTACTAGAGAGGTTTATTCATTATTGAAACTGTGTTGACAGCACCCATGACTTCTTGCTGAAGTGGTACTGATTTTGCAACTTTATTTTACTGGTACCATAACATTTTAACCTAGTTGAAAGTCTAGTGTGGCAATTTACATTTTATTCAGTGCAGGTCTGTTAAATACGGTGTGTCCTTCAGTAGGTGCAGTTTTTCAATTCCCCCTTGCTCCACAATTGGTACAAGACATAATTTGTAACAAATTTATGTTTTTTGAAATTTGAGGTAATGCCTGTGATTCCACCAGGTGATGGGCTTCCTAAATTACATGCATTAGTATTACATTTATTGTAGATAAGCTGGAATTGTTTGTTTTTGCAGCTTCAGTATCGTTATGTTGCCTGAAATGGGGATGTACGTAAAATTAATAAGTAATTTTCCTTTCAACATCTGCTTCACAACTCATATTTGTAAACAGGTAGTCTTTGGATTCACAATTGATTACTGTAACAGTGGCAGTCGAGTGACGCGGTACTGATTAATGTTAATATTAAAAGTGTTAGAGTACTATATTTACACCCGTTTTGAAAATGTAAATTTACCGGTACAGCTGATGAGAGTGGTTTGAAGCTGTGCTTATCTTATGTTGAGGTCAGAGGGCTGCCTGGATTTAGTTATAGATGCATGTGGCTAATTCCCAGCATCTGAGTTCTGGCCTGTAGCAGGAGCCAAAAGACAGAGATGTGTTGTCTTATTACTTTCTGCCGGAGGAAACTGGCTAAGCCAGCAAAATGTTGCGATTGCACAACCGTGTGAAAAATGTGTGGTCCTTCTTTGCGTGTGTACCTTTTGACAAGTACTAGACTGTTAGTACTTAAATTCCTGTCCTTTTATATAAATGTATTTAAAAAGGTAAATTTCTTATAATTAATGCGTGCTGCATTTTCAGCAATGGTTAATGACAAGTCCGGCAGGTTCGCTAGGTCAATCTGGACGTTAGCATCTAGAAAGCCTTATCGGCATAGCCATTGGGTTTACTCAGGGTACTCATAGTTTCGTACTCCACAACTGCTCCATCTCATCTTACTTCACCCTCGCCAACACTGTAAAAACCATACATACACACACATTACAAGTAGGCAAGTCTGTTCACCCTTGGAGGGTGAACAGACTAAGTCTACAAAGTAGGCATCTAATTTTTGCAGACATGAATGAGCTTCTGTTTTTTTATGACTAAATACTCTCTTCATAGTTCATTTTTTGACAGTGTTACTATTAGCAAAGGTCTGTATTATTTAAAAATATTTAGTGAAATTTAAAATAAATTCAATACATGTTGTTTATGTAAAGTTAGCAATTTCAAAATCAAGTAGTTATTTCATGCTGAAAAAGTTAAAATAATGTAACATGATGCAATATTTTACTGTATTGTTAGGTTCGGTTCAAGTTATTTTATGTGAATTAAATCACATTTCACTTGGGTTGGTGTTTGGTTCACTATATCATCTGTTATATTTCCCCATTTTCAAACTGCGTGTATGAGGTGCCTACATGTACACTTAAAATGGAGTATATCGTGGTATTTACGTTCCTTTCTACCAAGAAGTTAATTGTTGGTGACAGAACCAGAAGTCTCACAGTTGCATATTCGACAGAATGTTTGCCACTTGCAGTGATTCTGAAGGATATTTGTGGTATTTTCCTGTTTTACTTCAATTGCAAAGTAAGTACAGGTGAGTGAAGATTCATTACATATCAATTTCACTGTGTGAGCATGCTGGAAGTTGCAAAATACTGTAAAACTTTGTGTATTACTAATATCAAATTTTACCCTATAGGAAGTTTTCCTGTTTAGTAAGCAAAAATTAGCATTTTTTTTTTAAACTTCCTAACATGGCTTTACTATGTATGATCTTTGGGTTATAGCAGTAAGCAAGTTCCCCCACCCTGTGAAAAACGGTTTTTATGAAGTTTATATTACTTAGAGAATGGGCAATATTGAAAATATGCTGAAAGAGTGATGCTTAAAGTCCTTTAGCCTGCATGCACGTTTTTTTCGAAGTTGATAAATTTATAATTAGTCATTTATATTTTTGACATGTAACATAACTTTACTAATTAATAATTTTAATACATTTTTTTTGTAGTTAGTAAATTTTNCTGTTTAGTAAGCAAAAATTAGCGTTTTTTTTTTAAACTTCCTAACATGGCTTTACTATGTATGATCTTTGGGTTGTAGCAGTAAGCAAGTTCCCCCACCCTGTGAAAAACGGTTTTTATAAAGTTTATATTACTTAGAGAATGGGCAATATTGAAAATATGCTGAAAGAGTGATGCTTAAAGTTCTTAAGCCTGCATGCACGTTTTTTTCGAAGTTGATAAATTTATAATTAGTGATTTATATTTTTGACATGTAACATAACTTTACTAATTAATAATTTTAATACATTTTTTTTGTAGTTAGTAAATTTTAAATTAATTATGTATATTTTTGCCCTTTAACATAACAATTTACTGATTATTTATGTACACATTACTATTACTACAATTGCAGCTACGTATTTCTGAATAGCAAGTTTGCCTAAAACGTCCCATGAACAGTACCTTGACTAGGGGATCAGCTGATAATGACAGCATGAAAATAAACAACATCCTTGCCATGTGGCCGATCAGCTGATGGCGGAAGGATACGTAGTCAGATGTAAACACTGGCGCTACTTTCGCCGAACTGTCAGAAAACGGCCTTCTTATACCGTATGGACAAAACAAATACACTGATGATATTATGACACTGATGAAATAATTACATGGAATAGATTAGAACCACTAATGCACTTGCACTGATACCATTATGCACATCCTCACTCGTGCCCACAAGCTTGTTGGTGTGGTGTGTCTGGTGTGTGGACATAACTGCGGCAGTCATAGTGGGCATAAAGGACTCGTGAACACGCGGTTCACGTCATTATTCAAGTCAATTTATGATTAAATATTCACTTTACATTAAAAACTTTCATTCTTGAAATTGGGCAAAATGTAATTAATTTTTATTTTAATTTTCTTGTCCAGTGTTTCTTTGTCTGCTGAGCCATGCTCAATTCCACAGTTAAAATTGCCACAACTGATTTATTTGTGGCAATTGTCATGTATCATTATTTGACGAGCCATTTTGCAACCCATACTATACTAACCAGACCCGCAACTGATAGTTTCTGATAATAATCACACCCATCAAAATACTGCCACGTCTACAACCTTATTCCAAATTCAGTTTATATTAACAAGACCATTCAGTGTTGCTAAGTCGCAATCGGATTCGGCAGTTATTTTGATTTAAAAAGTTGCTAGTTTGTCGTTAAATGAAGAAGTGTTAAGAGTCGCTAGTTTAGTACATAGTTAAAAAAAATTATGTTTACTATTTATATTAGTAATAAAAAAAAACTGAACTTAGTTATTTGGCATTTGGAACTACGTTGTCGATGTCAACTTCAAATTCTGCCCTCATTGAAGCACATTCTTGAGATGAGGTAACACGTGTGTATGTTGCAGCTGTTCCAATGAGTTTGCAAATATTTTCTGAAAGTTTATACGAATGGCAACATTTATCAAACAGTCTTAAAGAGCTTTGTACAGTGAAAATTGCACTTACAGTTTCAGCACAGAGGCGATTGCGTACTTTTCTTTTAACAATGTTTATGTCACTAAACTCTCGTTCCACTTTGGCATTTGAATGCGGCAAGCACAACACAGTGAAAGCCAATTCCACAAATCAAAAAATTTATGTGTGTCTCTAGCATCATGGTATTGTCTGACCTTGGCCCAAAAAGATACAGTTTCTTTGGTGTTTTCCTATTTCAACTGATGGTGTGTCACTGGTGGATGATCCAATCAATTTGTTTTGTTGGAGAGTTTCTCTAACATTCAGCACTGCAATTTTTTCAAGAACTTAAACGTTGATGGGAGACGTTGCTGTAATTCCTTACACAGCTTCACAGAGAAGTTTATACATCTTGCCTTCACAAGTTGATGGTCTACCTTTGTAAGGGATGATTCAGATAATCTTTTTTAGAAAATGTAGTCAAGGTATGGGGAAGGATCAAGATGTTTTTTATGTCCATAGAAAAAACCTCTATTCTTGCAGTAGGAAGAACCATTCTGTTGCTAACAGAATTAAGTAGACCAGAGTTTCCAGGAGCTCTGTGGGGTCACTTTGCACACCTTTGAACACTTTAATCGCGTTCTGCACCTCGCCTAACACGGACTTCAGATATAGATTATTGTTTTCGTCACAGTTACATACAATGTAACATTTCGGCAGTGTAACAGTTATTTTTTGACCTCATAAAAGTGAAATATAACGAGACCTTCCCATTGGTTAAAAAATCTCGTCACATCTGCTTCAATGGAAAGCCACCTTGATGCACTCATTTGTAGTATTTTCAGTGGCTTCTCCCCACAATTAGTTGTTTCATATATTTGCCTGTATTGGTCTCGCCTATCTGGAGACGTACTGAACCAATTGGATGTTTCTCTAATCATAAATTAAATGTTTCATGGTATGTTATTTTCAGATGCATGGGATACACTCAGCTGTAGAGAATGACACACACAGCAAGATTTTTTAGGCATTAATTTTTTAGCATTTTGTGAATGCGATTATTTACTCCTGTCATCACTACTGCATTATCAGTGCCAATTCCTACAAGGTTAATCAGCTGTAGTGTTCAATTTTTTATTAGTGCAACTAGTGTTGTAGTTATCCCTGTTGCATCAGCACTTTCTAAAAGGGATAATCTTAGAAATGTTGACACTACAGAGTTTTATTTTTCACTGAAATAATGCAGAACCACTCCCAAATGTTTATTCACACTGATGTCTGTGGACTCGTCTATAAGAACACTGAATTTGGCACAACCTAAATAATTTCCAGTTTCTTTGACAAAATGTGGTTGTAACACATTCTTTATTATTTGAGTATATTTGTACAGTATAGCTTCAAGTCTTTTCGATGCAGTAGAATCTGAAAAAAAATATTTTACACATATGGCTTAAGTGATCAAAAGTTAGTATTGAACCGTGTTCCGCACACCTTCGACGTTCCTTGCCCTCGTGTTTCGTCTCTGAGCACAAAACTAAATGTGTTTTCTTTGTGATTAAAAAAAATGTTCACATTTTCTTTGTGTTTTTTTGTAATACTATGTTTCTTTACATCACTTAGTTTTGCATAAAAGTCAATCTGATAGTAAACACACTGGGCTCTACTTGAGTCACTTTCCACAGGTCTCAACCGATTTTTGAATTCTGGCACAGATTCCTACTCAAATTTGTATTGCTGAACATTTTTTTTTTCTTAATGGCAAATTTGTCTTGCATTATGACCCTTCACTCTTAAATAATAAGTAATTATCACCCTGAAACAAAATACCCAAAAGAACTGAACTCATCCGCAAATGCGACCCATATCACATATTCTGTGACCTGTATGAAAGTTTCGGTATCACTGCCAGACTCATACTACCAGTGCCTGATATCACTGGGATACCAGCATTTGATAACACTCTGAAACAGGAAGGGGAATAACATTACCTCGTGTTGGGGAATAACCTAAGCATATCATGTACTGTGTGTTTCAATTTCACTGCAGCGCACATTACCATGTTTGCTTTCTTTTAGTGCGATTACACTGGATATTAATTTCAGCAATGTAAGCTATAGTTCAGAAACTGCTGATGAGTAGAAATGGAACAACAATGATCTTGATGCTCGTCAGCAGTAACAGAACATGGCGCAAGATAAGATTTCTGCCAGTTACCATACTGGAAATAATAACTACAAAATATGAATTATTTGTAAGTTGCTACTTTTGTTGTAAAACATGGTTAGCCAGAAAAAATCACCAGATTTCTCGCAAGGTGCTACAATTTTTATTTTATCATTCGCTATATATAGAGAAAAAATCGCTAAATTGGCAACACTGTCACAGATTGTTTGAAACAGTGTAGTGTGGGAGATTGTATGATTCATTCTCATTTGCTCACCTACAAGTGCAGTAAATGCATAAGAAGAATAAGAAATGGTTTCTCACTGTAGTCAACTTAAGAGTGCAGTAAACATGTAAGAAGAAGAACAAAAGTAGTTAAGAGAACATAAAACACTGCTACGAGATGTAAACAATGCTATTGATAGTACCAGTAGTTGATTATCTGCATTCACATAGTGTTCAAAAAGATTGATGCGCACGATCATTGGTGAATGTGCAGTCTGTTTTGAATGGGTGTTAAGGAAAAACATACAATCAGCAATCATTGAATGCAGTCAGTAATTACAATTGTTTATATAGGAATTTTGACGCCACCAAAATAAATAAATGGAGAAATATGGTAAAATATAAATAAAGGAAACGAATAATCAAAAATTCACTGTTGTTATTTTTAGTTGTTATGGCCATGCCATTCATAGTATATATTTTAGTGAATTAAAATAGTAATCTACAAATTTTTTAAAAATACGGTAGACAAGTTTAAAAAAAATTCAGTGGTCTGGAATAAAATGAAGTAAGGTGTATGTACTATGTGAAATTGGTCATAGAAGTTACTTGTTCTATAGACAGAATTAAAACTTTATGAATATGGCGCTGTTTGTACAATGCGAGTAATAAACACACTCAGAAGGTAAACAATTTTAGCTAAATCAATCTCGCAGTCATTGGATTTTTTATAAAATAAAATGTTATTTTTACACAACAAAACAAAGAGTTTTAAAAGGTACTACTTTTTGGGCCATGTACATTTAGAACATTCTTAATAACTGCTTTGAAATAAATCATTTACAAAACACACAAACGTACTGTTTGTAATCCTAATCTCAACACATGTTGCTGGGGCAATCCTTGGATGATCACTTCACTAAAATCACATTTGTCTGCAACTTATACAAAATAATTTATTTGCAAAATCATTGTTTTCTGAAACCCAACTTAAACCTGTGAACATAAATGTAACTGTGGTGCTTCACAAGACAGTTGCAGAAAATGGTGGATCAAGCTATTCTACAAAGTGGTTGACATGTGCCAATATCACATTTCACTGACGATGACACTGAGGCAAGCTCCTCCTAAGGCCAACTGGGAGGTGGCAGATCCTGGCTAGGATACACCTCCTGGGCAAGAGTAATCTCACTAAATGGAGCAGCTGCTTCCCAGCTCCGAGCAGAGGGAAAGAACAACACCTCCAACTATAACCCCAACCAGGTGAGGCACAAAGCATTTTGCTCTTTGATACCAATTACAAGTGATTACCAAATAAAAGTAAAGTTTGAGTCAGAAATTGGAAAGGCCTAAGCAACGGATAAACGTTCAGCAGATAGTAAGTCTTCAGATAGGTAAAATTCTCCACTGTTGAAAAATGAGGATGAATGATGTAGTGGTGAGCCGATACAGATTTTTACATATACCGGTACGAACCGATACTTCCTTGCAGATACAGCCAATATCCGATAACAAAACAAGTATCACATTATGTACTATTTTATGGTTGAAGTAAACATACAAAACAATAGGTAAATTAATTTCACATAAATTCTTCCATATTATTCTATCCAGAATAAAAGCAGAACTCAAAAAATAATTTAGTAATATTTTTTAAATCTTAGGTCAAGGCAACTTAAATAATTTATGTTTTAAACTTATCAAATAAAATATATTAAACCTACAAGGCTGTGTAACGCATTTCTCAGCATAATTAAACTTTGTCTATAATCAGAAAATTAAAAATTATTAATACGTATAGTTTTTTAATTCACCACACCCTTATTTAACTGGTAGTAAAATTGAAGCACTGCCAGTTGCCAGGTAATGAATGTCAGATTTCATATTGGTTTTAAAAGATTTTAAATACTGAAATGACAAGGTGGTGGAGCTGCAATGTGTGGCCTCCAAAGCTGGTATACTCTGTCACATATAAGTTGGCCAGATTCTGACAGGTCTGCGAAAGTAGCGCCACTGTTTACATCTGACTACATATCCTTCTGCCATCAGCTGATTGGCCACGTGGCAACAATGTAGTTTATTTTCATGCTGTCATTATCAGCTGATCCCCTTGTCAATGTACTGTTCTTGGGACGTTTTAGGCAAACTTGCTACTCAGAAATACATTGCTGCGATTGTAGTAACAGTAATGTGTACGTAAATCATTAATCAGTACATTGTTATGTTAAAGGACAAAAATACAAATAATTAATTTAACATTAAGTGACTACACAAAATGTATTAAAATTATTAATTAGTAAAGTTATGTTATATGTCAAAAATATAAATAACTAATTATAAATTTATAAACTACCAAAAAAATGTGCATGCAGGCTAAAGCACTTTAAGCATCAAGGTCTAAAACATCACTCTTTCAGCATGTTTTGGATATTGCCCATTCTCTTTTATTTTTTTATATCACACGTTGGACATTATAGTTAATATATTCAAATTGGAAATATGTGACGTGGAATAACGTTAGAATTGCTTAAACACTATTCACGCGTGTCCCACTTTCTGCTGAAACAAGGAAATGGGTTTTTGGAGAACAATATGGCATATAATTTACGTAGACGAACAATACCTGCCAAAAATAAATTACTACTATTCAAAATCGCTCTACACAAAATATGTATTACTTTAAAAATTATGCAGAGCTCGCGAAAAATAAAACTATTGGTATCTGTTCGTAAATTTGTTATATACTGCACACAAAAGGACGGAAACTTTTTTCTTCTGGCTGGTAATGCTTTGGCAAAGATCCCATAGATGGCGCGCACAAAATGTCAGCGCGAGGTCTGAGTCACTTCTTTTACTCAATAGATCGCATATTTTTAAAGTTGACTGTTCTATTACTGGTTCGAAACAACACGAATTTGAAATATATTTCGTCAAATTATTAGAAAAAATAATTCAACAATATTATGCAATATTTCTGTATGCTTTTGGAATTAATATCAAGCACGTAAAGAAAGTGGGGTTGGAGAGGGAGGTAAAACGTGAAAAAAGGTTTTGAAATCGCGTTTCATTTGGATACGGATAATTTTATTGTGCATTTCATTTTGAACACCTATACATTTCTACTTTAGCACAAAGTTTAGTTTCCAACACTAAAAACCGCTGTTTTATGTCCACGTAAAATGAAATGTATTAATTAATCTGGGAACTCTTTCTCATCTCTTGCTTGTCTAATGTGCGTCGGCAGTGCACTCAGAATAGCCAACGTAATATTAACTTTTGTTCGTTCATGCATCAGATGATACAGGATTTTGTAAATGGCACTTTGTTTGTTTCGTATACTTCAAGTTGCCACTCACTGACTGTCAGAATCTGGCCAACTTATATGAGACAGAGAATAATTTGGAGACCCCTCAATACAGGATGTAGATGATTCACTCTTCCAGTGCCTGTCACAGCAGGCCACAGTGGGGTGGGAACGGTATCTCCCTCTCTCCCTCACACTTCCCATATAGTCTGTTCACGACTGGAAGAGACTCTTTCTTGAAGCCCTGCTAAAGATCTACTTTCAAGCCCATTTCATGTCCTTCTGCCAAAGGGAAATAAACATTGCCATGTGACTGCCATGTGCCAGTCACATGGCAATGTTTACATGTAATGTTTACATTCCACTGTGTGTGTGTGTTTGTGTGTACATGTGTTCGTACATGCACGTACCCATTATAAAAGTCATGTATATATTATTAATGGATATTCCACAAGCGTAAAGTTTTTAATCTTGAGAACTTCACACAAAAGAATATGCGATGCCAGCGAAAAACATTTCATTCTATAAACCCAAAATGCTAGTATTTTGATGAATCGATAGTTGTTGTCCATTTACAATCAATTGTTAGTGACTTTCGATAAATTCCCGTACATCAAAGGCAAGATCTTCAGTACTGATCGAAATTGCTACAGACTTTAAAATGGCGTAGTGGTATACTGAGTCGGATGTTTCGTGCAATTGTAAAACGTTATTTAAAAATGGTTGTGACGGTTTTTGACAGGACGGCAGAGTTTGCGAGTGAAAGATTCTACGTCTTCGACAATGTGAAAACAATTCTTAAGTGCAAATACTGCAATGTTAGAATAGAGTGGCAAAGGAAAGACACGTGCACGAAACACATAAAAACCATACAACGAGAAAGTGAGCACAAATTAAAATCATACGTTATTAAAAATCAAATAATAAGGAGCGAATATTAGTAAAACAAGACAAATAAATGAATTATTATAGGTTAAACAAGATAATCGCACAAATTCTCTGGCACGTGTATCAACAACACGAGGAACGAAGGTTAGTAAACAAATGGCCGCGTTACTTTCACCTTGAGCGTGATCATGTGACTATGCAAGAAACGTTGAAATCTAAATACGTTAGCATCACGTCATTAACAATTGGCATAATAAGATACAAGTCTTTTCGACACCTATTTGTAAGCGATAAATTAACAATTACGTTAAAACTTTGGAATTATTTCCTCTCTTTGTGCTGGCATCCTAACGGCATAACTGTATCCGCGCTCGCTGCTGTTTGTAATGTTATATGCAAGTCGCTAAAGGCTAGGGTGTTTTTTCATAGGTTGATTTTCAAAAGTTTCTTCCCGTCGTGAACCGACTATAGATGATTATCTCACAGCAGGGTAGCTTCTCCCGCCCCAGCCCTTCATCATTGTTGAGTGACAAGTCTGTCAGTTTGGTTCTTGAAATAAGAATGACAACTGCTGCCTCAAAACAGCAGCAGTTGAGCCTTTCTTACTCCAAAATCGCCATGCTATTATCCTCTGGTGTTAAGGCCAAGCATAAATGAAAATTTCAACCTCAATATCAGCTAAAAAGAAAATTGGTTTAGAGGGGTTCTGATACCCTGTAATATCAGCGGATATTTAATATTGGGTATAGGGGATCGGCTCAGCTCTAGATGATGTCAAAAAGTTTGAAAAATTCATCCAAGTTTTTGCATCACTATCAAAACATTGCAGGTTTATTTTAGGGATAGCAATGTCACAGTTGCCTGAAATCAAGTTAAGACAGCATGAAATTTGTGATACATATTGATCCGAATATAGGCCTATCTTTCTTGCCAGTCCTGAAAACCAAGAAATCTAGAGTTGGGCTATAACGAGACACTTAAATGAAAATAAATACAAATGGACAGTTGTAAACAATAGACCCATGATTTCACAAAGTGACAGGTATCCTGTGAATGAATTTGTAATATCACTACGCTTCTAAAATTGGACCTAACCAATTTTGAAACCTAAAAATCTTAAATTGCAGTTTTTACCTGTCAAGTCCATGATTAATCATCTCCATCATAAAACCAACCCGATGGCTGCTAGTACACTTGCCTACCACCACAATGATCTAGGTTCAGTTCTTAATGGAGCCATAGTGGGATGCGACTAAGAGCATTGGGCTTCCACCACAGCATTCCGGGTTCATTTCTTGTTGAGATCACAACCAGAGTTTTCATGTCTAAAACGTGGTGAATATTGCAGTTGACGGCAGGTTTCATCATGGTATTCCCACTACATTTTCCATGGCATTATGTTGCTGCTCCATTTTAGGGTCTGCACCCTTCAAGAGATGATGTAAGACTGTGTGTCCCTCCTCAAGGACCATCACTCAGTGGGTGTTCCCCCCCCGCCATCATCTAGGATGAACCTCCCCACACTTTATTATTACTGGTGTGAGTGTGTTGCAGCATCTTACCCTCTTTCTTCTTGCGGCCGTATGCCCTCTTGGAGGTGACTGGTGGCTGGTCTGTCTCTCCATGCACCAGGCTGTTGCGGTACATCAGTAGTGGCTGCCAATCCTCTCCACGGCTTGATGGCATCCCTGCAGTTATCCTGCGATCCAGGAAGTTCAGCCTGCAATAACCACAAACTGCATACTGCTGTGTGCAAAACTACCCACACATAACTTGCTGCAAATACTAGACAAGGTAGAATATATTTGTGATTTTGTATTTTAAATACATAAAATATAGGTGGAACTTGATACCTGTAGCATTCACACCTAGCTATAGTATTGAAGTGTTGGGTATCAACAGTTTTACACAAGCATTATAGGCACTACTCAGCATTGCAGGCAAAAACTCAAGTATGCTTAGTGTCCACTTTAAAACTAGTACAATTTAATATAAACAAATATTAATACAAATTAAGAAAACCTAAGAATTAAAAGAGAATTAAGAGTTTTTTAAAGACAAGCATGGCAGGCTGAACATGTGTAGTACGTAAATAGCTGTTAACACAATACAATTAAAAACTCTTAGAAGACACATTTTAGATTTCCAAAGGACTAAGACAAGTAGCAAATGCTGTTCCAGTAACTAATCAGCTAAGTGTTGGAGTTCGTCGTTCTAGGGTCAATAAGTGTATTTAGAGAGGGAGATGGAGAGGGGGATAGTGGAGGAGATGGAGAGGGGAGAGGGAAGAGAGAGAGAGAGGGAGAGAGAGAAAGAGAGAGAGAGAATGACCGCACAGGTACGTGGTGAGCTATCTTCCTGAGGAACGTTGGTAATTGTTTCCATCCTTAAGGCCCCAAACCTGCTGTGTACAGACTCGGGTCGTTTGTTGTCTGTTTTGACCAATAAACTATCTTGTGTGACCAACAATCCAACTGGCGTATTCGTTAGGGAAGACACCTATTATAGTTAAATTCCGTTTGGCCAATTGTCTGGTAAATACTACATGCCCCGTTTCTCTGGGGACTGGAATGGAAGGAGGGACCACAGTCTCGAGACACCACCTGCATCGCAGCCACCCTCAGTTGCAAACCCACCTCTCCACTGGTAAAATCAATGAAACCTCCTACCACTCCCCCACAGCAGAGGACGACAGCCACCTTGGTAAGACCAAGTATAATAAGTCTCCTCCAAATTGGCTCCGATGATGCCTCGCCCATAAGATTGCAGAGAACAGAGGGAAAGAGAAGGATCACTACCCGAGGTTTAAACCCTCGACACCCAAGTCGCCAGTAGTCGGCAACAAAGAGGTAACTCAAACCCTACGAGTCACCAGTATATCATAGGGAGCGAGTAGCGTCAACTTTTTGTGCACGTTTTGAATGGATCTTACTTCAATAAGGCCCAAAATGCTAAATTTTGTTCATAAACCAAACAATGTGAAATTATGCGATGAATTCTTGTATTTGTTTATGAGTACTTCAGTGTAATAATAAAGTGCTTTATAAAACGTACAGATGATGAGTGTGACAGGCCTATGGAAAAACAAAATAATGAAAGCAAAATATGTTAGGCATATGTAATACATACAAACATTAAAATTTTTTGATGAAATGCAGTTATGTATGTATAAGAATTTTTTTAATATTTCAGTATTGGTTTTATGAACCTAAGTTAGACAAACTACAGTCAACTCTCATTTCAGAGACTCCTGGAATAGTAAACCTCTCAAAATAAAGACCCTTTATTTGGGGAACAATGAAAACAATATTAACGGAAAAGGTTTTTCCAATAACAACCTCTTCTAAATAGCAACCCTTTTTCTGGAAACCATGAAACGTCTTAGAATCGAGAGTTTACTGTATACGGGGACAATTTATGATGTCAGTGTGTTTGTCTTTCGTGAGGATATTTATGTTTATGTGGTGTATTTAAAACGCCATAAGATTGTGTCTAATGACACAAATTGCCTGTGGTGAATTTATACGTTAGTGCTATTCTGTTTTGAAAATAACTTAATGCAGATTGAAAAGATGCTGTGTCAGTCTGACTGTATGTTACTTTTCATGAAAACTTCTGCAAATTGTTAATATTAGGCAAGGACTTCACATTTTATATATTATAATAACTTTAGTGCTATTAAATCTGACACATCTAAAAGTAGGCCTACATACTGCCTGCAACAATTTCTTTATAATATGATGCGAAGGTTAATCTATTCTCAAAAATAACTTAATTTTGTAGGTAAAATATGCAAAGTAAGTGACTATATGTTAAGTTTTATGAAAACTTTTGCAAATTGTTAATCCTTTCTGACTAACTTTAAATTACGGTTTCACATGTTGCAAACAAGAGATTTTATGATGTATGCTGTAGTTAAGTCGACACAGCGCTTGTTTCGTTGTCACAGCCAATGAGCTGTAGACTATATATTTGGCTACAGTTATATGAACCAATTATGACCTAGACCAGTAAAATCTTTTGCGAATCATTTACCCACAGATAAGATCATTGGTCATCGAGCTTAGCAGTGTGTAGTACAGACCAAAAAGTAATTTACACAATTGCGTACATTGGGTCTGAATAAGTAATATGAGGCAATGACTTAGCATTTTATAAACTACATTACGATTTCACTGTGGAGTATCTTCTTTTCCAATAAGCTGTAGTTTTATTTGTTACGTGTATGTAGTAGTATGTTACAAATCCACTGCAATTGATCACAACTGTAATGATTTCTAGACTGCTGTCGTTTCTGGTATTCAGTTTTAGTTTCAGGATTCCACTCTCAAGATTAGATGTCTTGTAGTATTAACAGTTTAACACTAAAAGTATTAGACTTTATATTGACTTATGTACACAGCAACAAATACGTTACATGGCTAATTGATGTTTATTAAACAAAATTACACATCACAATATTTTTGTCAAAAATTGGCTGCTTTTTCAGTTCTTAACTCATGTTTGTAAATAGAGATGGCCGATAAATCATAGCCTACTACTTTGTAATAGATATTTCCTTGTCACAGGATATATCTGTGACCAAGTCATTGAAATATCTGTGACTGGGATATTATATAATGACACACGTTCATACGTTTGTGAAATGAACAGTGACAAGCGAAACAGCTTCAATCTTAACAGTTTATTTTAGCTACCTGTGATGTGTCACAGCTAGTTTTCTACTGGAGTTTGCATGTTTACTAAGAGATGGCAACCAATTGCTTTTAAACAAAATATTCAATAAGTAACAAATACTTTTGTTTAAAATGGTAATAAATCTTTTCACAGTAATTCCTCTAATTTCAGTTTTATTATGTTTGTTCCGACTTAATGTAATTTTTAAGTTAGTTTACAAACCATAGCAGTATATGCACTTTTATGTTAGTTTTGTAAAAGGTTTTTTTTGCAAGGAAATAATCATCACGTAAAATAACAAATTCTTACAAAAGTAACATTTATTATAAATTGCCACTTTAATACTAGTGAAGAGCTTAAGACTCGTCTTTACCCGTCCAACAGAAATTCTTTGTTTTTGCATCATAATTTCAGAATATGTACGGTAATAGAAAACTTACATTTTATGAGTTATTTAATATTTTTGTGCTGAATTTTAACTATGTGTTGTTTGCTTATTGTAAAATAATTTATATTTTATCAATAAGTTCCTGCCTTTTTGCAAGCAGGAAATAACACACAGTGAAAATTAGATACAAAAGTATTAAACAACTAGTAAATTGTAAACTTTCTATAATCAAACATTTCCAATAATACCTCTGAAACTGAAATAATGACACAAAAACAAAGAATTTCTGCCTAAAAGGCTGAGGGATGCATGACGGCTTGTATCTCTGCGTCAAGTTAATATTTTTATATCTATGATTTTGTCACTGCAATAAAACAAAATGCACATACGTATTATATCACTAAAAAGCATATTTCCAGTTTTGATTTTAAAACACCAGCAGGTAACTATAGTTATGATTGCATTAATGGTGCTGATTTGTAAACAATGTATATTTCTAATAAATAATCCTTTTATGGAGACTTTTGTTGTTTTAAAAAGTCAGTTTTCTTACTTTCCAACATTTTATCCATTATGTAACTGCGCCATTAACTTGGTGTTCCTCAACATGCTAACATAGAAGTGTATATAAAATAAAAAAAATTTACTAATGCTATAGTTTGTAGACTAACTAAATAATAAAACATTAAGGCAGGGCAAACATAATAAAAGTGAAATTAAAGACATTCATGTGAACAGATTTATTACCATTTTAAACATAAGCTTTGGTTACTCCATGGATACTTTGTTTAAAATCACTCAGTCGCCATTTCTTGGTAAACATTCACACTCTAGTACTGTATACGGCTAGCTGTATCGCTGTGACACGTCATGAATAGCTGATATGAACTGTGACAAGCGAAGCAGGTATCACAAAACTGTAAATGTGTGTCCTTAAACAATATCACTGTCTCAGATATTTCAGTCACTTTTTCACAGATGTATTCTGTGACAAAGTAGTAAGCTGCAACTTATTGGCCATCTCTATTCTATACTGATGTTTACAAATTAACACTGGTAATACATTTATAACCATAATTATATACTGATGTTTTTAAAACATGGTAATGCTATCGTCATCACTGTTACATTTGTATATTTTATATACTTTCGTTACCGTAACAAAATCACATATATAGGTTACAGATATTTATCTGTCACAGTAACAGTTGTCACAGAAGATAGATGTAAATATGGTTTAAGATAATCTCTGTCCGTAAATACTGTATAATGTATAATAAGTCCTCAAGACACTGTACACTGTCAGCAGTTCCCATGTGGACGCATAATTTCATTAAAATAAAGTACACAACTTTTAAAACACATTTTGTAACATGTACGCATGATTTAGCCATAACAGTTGCAGGTGTTCATCTCCCCGATCCGCTAGGATGCCATTACTGTTGCTTGTTGTATTCTAGCATGTGTTATTGGTATAGAGCTATCCAGTATACTCACTCATTTTTTTCTTTCATATTTGATGGAATGCCAGAGATGGGGACAGCTGGCAGCGGGCGATAGCTCCTTGACAGTACTAACACAATAAATAAAATTTATTCTGTGGTTACGAAGTACTGGTTAGAAGGCACTAGTTTAGCATGGTATGGAATTCAATGCTGCATTGGCACTTTAAAATTAAAATATTTCTTAACATCTGAAGAACAGTAATTTTTTACAATATAATAAAATCAAATTATTTATCTACAAACTCATTAAGTTTATAAAATATTCGATCTGCAGCATGATTACCATTTTTCTCTTTAAAGATCTTTAATTTGAAATCTATCTGCCTTATAGCTGCTTATGAAAAGCACTGCACCAATAACAACATTAACTCATCAATAAATTACGTGGTGATAAATATCCACTCAAGAGTTTCTCTAGTCTCTTCTCTTACACAGAATAAAACACCTAACCGTCTATTGCTGTATCCACTGCTCGTAGTAGATCTTTTGCTCAGTCCTGCTCTAATGACCATCCCCCTTAACTCCTTCCAGTAGGGTGACANGATGAGGGTGCTAGTTTGTTATTTACTTAAAAGTAAATAACAGTTGTAACCACTATTTAGAATGTCCGTTATTAGGAAGATTCCTCCTATAAGAATCTAAGATTTTTCTGTCGGTGATTTGAAAAATTTAAGAAGTGTCGATTTTTTAAAAGTTTCACTGTACACAATTCAAAAGAAATCTGTCTATTAAAATTAATTAATATTTCCTTTTAAAAACATTATGTTTTTGTGATTAGATACAAAATTAAAGCTGACTTAACACGAAAAATGCCATTTAAATGTAATTTTTGGGGTTTTGGGGGGTCAAAATCGGCCGGATACGATTTTACCAGGTCAGCGATTTTGCGAGGTCATTTTCAAGCATCTTGAGGCCTCGAAAATCGGGGTTCTACTGTATAAACTTATTTATCGCCAAAGACCCAAAATGAGTTCATCATGCTACTTGGCAATACTGTGAAAGAAATAATAATTTGTGATATCAAGAAGGCTCTATATTTCGGCATCCTCTTAGATAGTACATATGATGTTTCACATGTGGATCAAATGTGTGCGATTAATAGGTATGTCCACATTGATTCTGGAAAGTTCAATGTTACGGGAACCATTCTTAGGTTTCTTCCCTCTAACTGGAAAAAGGCAGATTGCCATTACAAATGAAATCCTTTCAATTCTGGAGTGGGCTTGACATCAACATACGTGCAGTAGCCAAGGTTATGATAATGCTTCAACAATGTCAGGAATTCACACAGGGGTTCAAAAAGAATTTGTAATACAAACCCTAAGGCTTTGTTTATACCATGTGCCAATCATTCGCTAAACTCTATCAAGGCTCTGTGTAGTCCAGAGGAAAATATTGATACTATCAGCCCAGGTGTTGCTGCTTGCCGTGTGAGATTTTGTGTTCCTCATTTACCTTTACTTTTGGAATTAAAAGCTGGACGAGGTAAATCATACACAAAAGTACCTGCAAATAGCTGAGATTGCCCTGGACAAATGTGTGGTAAAAATAAAAGCATTAAAATTATTTTTGGAGGAAAATCGAAATGACTTGGTAGAGAGTGTATGATAGAATTAATATTCCCATAGAAAAAGGGAAGAAAATTTAAAAAAATTGAATCCAGGAGAGAATGCCAAGGATGTTTGTCTAAAACTCTGAAACAAGATCTTAAGAGAGCTATGTTTGAATGTATAGATTGTTTCCATGCAAAATTGGAGACACATTCCCAAACAATGGAAAAAATTTCATCAGTGTTTGCTGTAGTTCTGCCACAAAATTTAACTAATGCATCAAATGAAGAAATTGTACAATTACTACCAAACCTGACCCTAACATTTGACGAATTCTTAACAGATGATATGGTCATCGAGATTGGTCGACTGGGGAGGCACCTACACGAAGATGAAGTTACGAAAGAAGAATAAAAATTTTGGACATTGTTGAAGTTTGACATTTTATTGTCAATTGGGAGTTTCTAGCATTAAACATTTTTTGACCACATGTGTCTCAGTGAATTTTTGTGAACAAAGCTTTTCAAAGCTAAAACTTATCAAAAACTACCTTCGTTCCACCATCACTCAGACAAGAGTGTTGAGTCTTGCTCTTCTGTTAATTTAAAGCAAGTAGACAAACAAATTCATTTTGGTGATGTTATCAGTCAAATTTGCCAAAACAAAGACTTGCAAACCAAAATTTTAGATTTGTATTGCATTGTTGTTTTGCAAAAGAGGGACAGCGGTGGCGCAGTGTCCAGGGCGCTCGCCTCCCACCACGGCGATCCGGGTTCGATCCCCGGCGGGTTCACTCCCGGATTTTTGCATGTGGGAATTGTGCTGGACAATTCCGCTTGCTAACGGGTTTTCTCGGGGTACTCCCGTTTCCCCCGCCGCTCCATTCTAGGGTTTCATCTCTGTCATGCCCGGGGATGACGGTCACCCACGGGTCCTAGCTGGAAAGACCGTCACTCAGAGAATGTTGCCTTGCGCTGGGTGCATTCCCCACACGCCATTTTTTTTTGTAAAAGTGTTTAAGAGCAAGATTTCTATATATTGTTGGTTGCACAATTTTTTAATATTTTGTATATATAAATATTTATATCTTGGTCATTTTGAGACTTTAGTACTGTAATATTGATTGTTCTTTAAATGCAAATTTTATTAATGGATAAAGCACCAACCTGAGATTTAAAAGTGTTAAAAGTGGTATGATACACTTATTCATACAGTCTGTATGTGTTTGTTTATATTACACTAGCGAACCGGCCCGGCTTCGCCTGGGTACAATTGATTTTTACAGTGATACACTAATAAATAAATTGGGAAAAGACAATTCATTTCTGTGAAAACAGAATTATAAAATTATACTATGTTGGCCTAGGTTTTTAACTGATTGTGGCAACCCAAAAGGAAGGAAATATTTTTTTTACCCGATAATCAAGAAGTAGGGTAATGTTTTTGGAATGTAATTGAGCAACTATCGTGTAGTTACCACATTTCCGCTCTCTAGCGTCGATGTATGAAAATCAAAATGTGAGTTTCATTAAGTTGTAGCTTTAGAAAAAAGTGTACCTAGTTACTATATTTTGCGCCTTAATCAATCACCAAAGTTAAGCAACGTTCCCAGCGGCACACATTTGGATGGGTGATCGTTTAGTGGCATAACATCTGAGCGCTTCCGGGCTTCGGAGGTCACGTTAAATATACGGTCCCAGTTGTTATTAATTGATAGCAGCCGTTAAGCCATTTCAGAGGCCCTTGGGCGGCATATACAATGATTACAAAACTTTATGTAAAAATTTTAATCTATGTGGAACAAGTTTAATAACTTAATAATAAGATATAATTTCGAAAAAATTATGTTTTGCTATTTTACATCTACATACATGGTGGTGGTGTTAGGGGGAGGGGGTGACAATACTGGGGTTTACCCCGGGTACCACAAATGGTTGGTATGCCACTGAGCATGTGATAACCAATTACTGACACGCCACTTCATTTGTTCTTTCAGTCTTTCATGACAAGGGTTGAAAGAGAAACATAATTGTTTGCAACCTGGGAGCCACGATGGCTGAGCGGTTAGCCTGATTGCCTTCCATCAAGGTGCACCGGGTTCAATCCCCAATCCCGTTTCCCACGCCCCTTCATTCCGGCGCTGCTCCATACTCACCTCTATCATGTTCGTCGGCTCTTTGAGACCTAGCTGTTAAGAGCCGCCTAAATTTCTTCACTCACTCACTCACTCACTCAACTCCACTCCACTCACTCACTCACTCACTCAAGTAGCTGCATGTTGAAATTCTGTCCACCAGGATTTAATTTCGTTTGTCCAATTTTCAGCTAGTGTATTCTTGTTAACCATATGAAGTAGGCTACTGTAATTTTTGCAATGTGATTTAAATAATTACACTGTGGGATAGACCTCTAAACATATGTTGTAGTTTTAAGTGCTGTGTCTGTATATAAATGCAGTTAGTCATATAATATAAACCAACAGGATACTTTATTGTTTGAATTTTTAATTACACACACTATATAGAGCTTAGTTTTTTTTTGTTTCATGTAAATTATAAAGAAAGAATTTTATTTAGTTACATAATCATGAGACAAAAATTAAATTAGTCACTTTTGCCGAGAGCCGAAGGGGTGAGCGCACGCGCCGATACGTGAAGCAGGTTTATAAACAATCTCTGCCATATCAAGCATATAATAAACTCATGAATTATTAATCAGATACATTTCTGCAGACTTTTTCTCCTCAACAACATGTTTTCTGGCCTGAAGCCTTACAAAATGTTACCTGTTATATATAAAATCCAACCCCAGAGGGGCATTAAGCTACGACATTTTATTAAAAATAGTGGTGAAATAATGCATTCCTCTTTCATATACAGCAGCCAAAATGAATGCAACAAACTTAGTGTTTGCCCTATTTCCTTCAAATTTTCAATTTTTTTAACTAAATTTTACGGTTTCCCAAGAAATGGTCTTAATTTTGAGGGATTCATTACCAAGGTAATTTCGTCTACATTTGACTATACAATGCACTTCAGATGATATTGGTTTTGTCGCCATTAATAGGGTGTGGGTGCATGCCATCATATTGTATACCAATTCTGTAACACCTATGGTGCAGAAAAAGTGCCCTAAAATGCAATTGGAATGGCAATTGTACTGGCACCATGAACAGGGTTTGGGTGCCACCAAGTAACAAGTAGCTAACGCCAATGGTGCAGATACTGTGGCCAAATTTGCTTTTAAGATGACACTGGTGTTGGCACCATGAAAATGGATTGGGTGAATGCCCTAATTCCGAATACCAACTCCAATGGTGTACAAACAGTGTCTGACAATGTACTTATGGGGAAAACCTGCAAAATGAAATGCAACTGCCCTAAAAAGCATATAAAGATTAATTACAATGTGCCAATAACATATAAAGGCAGGAGTTGCACACTGAAATGCAGTAGTCCTTAACACATATAGCAGAACCATCATACTACAAAATCAGATTTTATGAACACAGAGATTTTGCAAAGTGATCTTTGGAAACAGTCAACAATCTCAAAAGTATATGAAAAATACCTGTACATACATTACAAAACAAATAAGAACAAAATTACAAGGAAAGAATAGTTTTGAAAAATGGTACTCTACAGCAACAAAATATAGGGGTTGCAATGTCACTGCCATTATAATTGGTATGCAAAAAAAAAAAAAAAAAAAAATATATATATATATATATATATATATATATAAAATTGTGAAAATTTGTTGACAGTTACAGCCAGTGTGCTGTTGGCCTCTTATATGGTAGGCTTCATGCAATATGTGACTTTACAAAAGATGCACCCCTGTCCGTCTCCTTTGTTATCCACCACAACAGCTTTCCTACACACCAATCCGTTTTGCATAACAGAAGGAGCCAATAATAGCGCAAGTTCAACATCATGCTTCTAAGCCCCAACAGCACCTTCCTTAGTCTAGTGACTATAGAATGCTAGTTTGGCTTACTATTTTATTTACAGTTTCAAATTTCTGCTTTGTGCTTTAAATTTACTGACTACCTGTGCGTGGTAGTACCGCTGCTAAGGCCACGTAAAATTTTTTTTGGCTACTCCAGGAGCATCTCAAGAGTGTGTCGTGCCCATTACAGAATGGGAAGCGAGTGGTTGAAGGGAAGGTACTTACACAACACGCTTGTCTTGCTTCAGCAGCTTGTTGGTGAACTCTGTAAGTATCTCGAGGAAGGGCAGGTTGGGTGGCGGGCCCGTCGGGTCTTCTATGTTTTCCACAGGGTTCACTGCAAACAGGATCCCCTCCCGGTGCATTGCAGTTATCGCCTCTCGGTTCTTCACTGCATCCAGCCCAAACGACAGCGCAAATCTCTTAGCCAGCTCCTGCAGTACAGCAACCATGATTATTCACTCTCTCCTACTGATTAGTACGTAGTTTCAAAAATTCAGTGTTTCCTACAAGTTTCCAAAAGCAACATGTGCTATGGTAAGTTTAAATCACTGAGCTTGGTCAAAGTTGTACGATGGTAGTAGATTACAGTCACAGAAAATACCATAGAAGTTACAAGCTGGAAACTACAAATTAGAAAGAGATGGACCTTTTAAAAAATTACTAACAATTTTTTCGGCCGTTGGCACTGTAATAAAATGCTGCTAGTAGTTTTCATGAAGTTCACTGCAATGTCACATTATACTGTTGGTGTTGGCACTCAAAAGAGTTTAAAAAACAAATATCAAATGTTGACAGTACTAACATATTAAAATTTTTAACCATTATGTAGTACAATATTTCCAGCATAGTAGGCACTATATGAATGTGACACACACACGTGCGCACACACACACACACACACACAAAAACACGCACACACACATACACACACTCCGCAACCATAAAAATACTAGGTGTATGTGCTACAGCTAAATTGCACTAGAGAACACCTTGCGATGAGATAAGAGATTTGGAGGATGCCTACTCGGGCGAAGTGAAATAAGGCAATGACATAGTACAAATATATATATGGAGCAGGATCCCCTCAGAAAACCAACTGGTTAAAGGCAACTTGGTTCCTGCATGTGAAAATGTGAAGTGACTATTGGGAACAATGGCAAAATCACCTCAGACGGAGGCTCGTTGCACTAGCCACATGGCTACCGTGGCCCTTATGAGTAGTTCTGGAAGCTGTGCTTTTCTCCTTCTAGCCCAGTGCGAGTCCTTGAAAAGACATGCATACATATTAACCCTGCCGGGGACCTGGTTGCCACAAAGTGGCACTGTGAAATTGTCACAAAAAGTATTGATGACTGCCCAAGTATGGCTTAGGGCTACATAGAGTCTTTTCACTTTCGGTGTGGACTACCAACACATTGTCCTTACTCGAGCATAGGGGCCATTTTGGGTCTCAAACATAGGGCCACAGTTACCTGGGTCATTGAATGATACGTACCTCTGGCTCTATCCAAGGCCCACCATCTTAGTAGGTGGAGAGAACAGTCCTCAGAGAATGGCTGGCTATAAGGGTAATGTGTTCCTGCATTTTCTTTGGGCTTGATCGTGTTCGGCCTTGAAGACATATTGAATTATCCGAAGTTGCGTTCGTTCAGGTGTGGTCTGCAGACTGTGGACACCTGGGGTCTTGGTAGGTGGCTGGAAAATCTCTGGTTGATATCAAGGGGGTTTGTTGACTTTCTGCTGCAGTGCAAACTTGGCAAGCTCCCTCTGTTTCGTATACATCACCTGAGCTGGCGGTCCTTATGGTATTCACACTCTGGTTACTCGTCATACAGTGACTTCAACCTTCCTTCCTCCCTCTCATTTGGAGAAAAGCATCGGTAGAGATGGGGTGGGTGTTGGTAAGTGCTACAGGGATCTCTCTGTGGTAGCAAAGAAGTGTTCAAGTATTCCCCTCCCATGAAAGATCAGGATCAGGTAGGCACCTGGTAAGAAAATCACAGTAGAACATACAGATGTGGATGGGTAGACTCAGTGTCTATCCTTTGTCTGTATGTGACAGGATCACAGTTACTCACACCAACCCTCCAATTCCAACACCTGGTGGCAAATTACAGTGGATGCTGGATTGTTGAGGGTAGTGACAGTAGCTTGTGTGTGATCTAGCAGCTGGCTTCAAGGTACCGTGCTTGACATTTGTGTATGAAGGAGCCAGGTCTAACCAAGACAGATGGAAATGACAAGTACCAGGCGTCATGTCGTGATGGGGATCCTTTCCTTGAGGCACTATCACCCGCCACAGAAATTGTTTTGTTCTTGTCTAAGCACGTATGTCCGGTTCCCCTATTCCTCACTGAGAAGTCCCTGTGGACGTGTCAGTTTACTGGGTAGATAGGGACTACAGATAATGACAAGTTAAATAGGGATAACCACCTTCCAAAAAACATCCAAAACTCTGGAATAAAGGATTGCAGGGTTTATTCAGAAAAGTCAATATTTTCCAGTGGAAAGCTCTTCTCTCTCTAGTCTTTATTGCAAACCTCTCTAAAAAATCCCTTTCGGGTCTGACCCGGGCAGAAATGTGGCCTAAGCAACGTTCAAATTATAGTTGCCTATCTTAATCCAACTGCCTAGCAAACTAAGGCACGTGAATCAAAGTTGAAGATCAAGTTGCAATGAGGGGGTCAGCATAGCGAGCAAGGCCTCTGAACACCTTCAAGTATAACTCAAATGCTAATGCTGCTAGTACCTAAAGGACGGTTTGCTTGTGGTTGCAAGTGGCGGAGTATCGCTGTGCTTGTAAGAGGGAAAAGTGTAGGTGATGGCTGAAGAAGAACAACTGCCTTTTTTTGGGGCTGCAACTCAATATATAGCAATGCGGTGGATGTCCTGAGAGTCAGGGGCATATAGAGGAGACACTGCTCCTTCTTACCCTCCACTTTGTGGGAGCTGTACAATGTTGCTGCGTGCGAGAGGGGGTGGTATGGGTGGTAGAGGATGGCGGCCGAGCTAGACGAGGTTGTGAAACGCTAACTGGCAGTTGGTCGAGTGGAATCTACACCCACTTAGGGCAGACTAATCCTTTTTCAAATTACCTCACATCTTTTAGCTGCAGTGGGAGGAGTCCAGGCAAGGTATAACAGTGGAGATGATGGTTTTAACTCAGCCAGCATATGTCAGCATACTTAATTATACCATTAATTACTCTAGTATACGTTCACAGAATATGAAGAAACACCTTTCAGGGAGCCATCACTTTCAAACAAGACACTTTTAATAAATAGTTCTTACCGATTTAAAAAGTGCTTGATAATAGAAAGGGTTGTGCAGGTACTTTGATATTTCCAATTTAATTAAATTGCATGAGTATTTAAACATGGAACAGTATATATAACTAGGAATAGCCAAAGTCAATTCTCAATTCCAAATAAACAAATAAAAAGGAATTAAACTCTACAACAATTGGAAAACTAAGTGGTAGGACCACACAAAAATGTCAAGTTTTAAATTCCACAGCTTACAAATCACAGTACAAGCGAACGCCCAGATCAGTTGATTTCTTTAACATTATTACTAACCTGCAGATTAATGATCTATCACAAATTGCTTCCATTTTCTAATGATTATTGTCACACAAAATTTAAGATTTTGAAATTGAGTCATTAGCTTGATATACACATGTATTTATTTCAACACAAATTAAAGTGACACCACAGGTGTATCACTGTCAGAACCAGAAAATTAATCAAATACTAATCTTTAATAAAATACAAACACTTTGCAGACAATAAAAACTTATATTCTGCAATACTTTCATATATGTTTGTGAATTAAACATTATTTGGAAGTTTACCACATCACCGTACAACTGCAAATTTTCACAATGGTTTATCTAGTAGTGTAACCAACCAAACACATTTCTCATTAGTAAAATAAAATAGCAGATTCAAATCCATGGATTCTCAAAATCACTTCAGAAATCAATTATTTTAACCCCAAAATCACCCTTTCCCCCACAAAATTTCCTAAAAAGTGGACATTTTTCAGATTGAATAATTTTTCTTTATTTTCTGCACAAGTCCTCAAATCAGCAAGGCAGGGTCAAGGCTCCTATCAAGTCCTGCAAACCAGGAGAAACAGTGTCGTATCTGTTTTCATTATGAAGCCAAGCTGCCATGTTTATTTACATTATGGTCCCCGGTCGCCATGTTGGCTTTCTGTGATCTTTGACTTTGAACTCAGGTGACCTAACACATGAAAAACCAAAGAAAATCACACATTTTCTTTAAAATTTACATGTAGGGGGGGTCTGGGGTTTGATTTTCTAAAAGATGGCAGAGTACACATCCTATCTGTATGGCAACCAGCAGACGACTGATCCCAATCACTATATTTAATAGGCTATTTGGTCGACCACCACCGAACTACACTACACCCCCTCCAATGTATAATTGGCTTTAGACGACACTCAACCTCCATCTCCTTCACTCCTCTCCCATCATATAACCACTATAGTTCGACCCCCTACACTACCACCAGACTGTGCTAGTCATTTAATGTTGATGTCATATTGCTCATTCGTGATTGGCTGTTGGTGAAGCGACATATCGATCTCTACAGATAAATTGTGTGGTCATAATCGCACCATGTCAACGTTCGTCTGATGTGAGGGCAACATATTGTTCTCTCTTCTCTGGCCTTTTATAGCATTCAGTATGGTAAAATATTTTATTTTGGACTCCTCATCCCAGTTTGTGTTATAGTACTGACTGTGCTCATAATTACACATATATTTTCCCAACCAAGGATAATAATCTGCTCAAATTTCAAGAACCTGCTTACAACAGCAAACTATTGGAGTGTAGAGATCAAGATGCATTCATTTAAAGGTGGGCCAGTGACCAGTGTCCCGGCGACTTAGCCATTAATCGTACCATCACTTAGTCCAGCTGGACTGACTATGTTGAAGATGATGCCATTAGCAAACCATTGGGGTTAGGCCCTTGAAACGTGGAATGTACAAGGATGTCCCAAGCGAAATCAACTTGGTATACGCCCTTTTATAATAAGCATAGTTAGCTTAACATACTGTCAATACATTAAAACTGTTATATATTAGTCAATCTAGCATACCATTACTAATTCAGTTCAGTGAAAATGCTTCAACGTCTTTTATACTAACCATAGTCACCATGGCCAACATCACAGTTATCAAAAACATGCAAACATTCCACCATACATGTAGGTTACCAACCAACAAGACCGGCCAACCACACAAACTAATATCAACACTGACCAATCATACAGACTGTCCATGACAGATGGTCATACCAAAAACAATATACCAGCTGACTAAGTCAACTGACCATATGGTAAACTAACTAACAGGCCAACCAGACTAGGCCAACAGACCACTGAGGCTGACCACAACAGCTGGTCAACCAACACCCATACCTATCCACCAGACCAACCGAATGACCACACAGACCAGAACCTACCAGCCGACCATACAAACTGTCCATACACATAAATTTTTTTTATAAAAAAAACATTTTAAAACTTAGTTACCACCGGCCATCTAGGCTGACCAAGCAGCCATATCAACCAACCAAACCATCCACCAACCACCAAATACCTATACAAACCAAACTGAGAAACATATAACAGACTATCCATATCAGCTGACCATACCAAACACCCAGACCAACCAGCAAGATCAAGTGACAAGACAGACCAGACCAGCTGACCATCAGGACTGACCAACAGGACCAAACAGGCCACAAACACTCCTCAGTCATTCATTCCTTAAAAGATTCCTCAGAACATTCCTCAAAAGATACACCAAAATCCTCCTCAAGAATATTCTTCAGCCATTCATTCTTCAAAACATTGTGAAAAACATTTTTCAGTAATTCCATCCTCAAAACATTCCTCAATCACTCTTCCTTAAAACCTCCACAGTCCATTCTTTCCTAAAAAATTCCTCAGAATATTTTTTGATCAGAACGTTTGAAAGTCATTCGTTTTTCTCAAAACAATTCCTCAGAACATTCCTAGGACATTCTTTTTCAAAACATTCCTCAGAACATTCGACAATCATTCTCCATCAAAACATTCCTCAGTCATTCGTTCCTCAAATCATTCTTTAGAACATCCCTCAAAATAATCCTCAGTCATCTATCCTCAAAATATTATTCACTTATTCATTCCTCAAAACATTCCCAATTGTTCATTCATCAAAACATTCCATTGTCCATTTATTCTCCGGTTCATTCGTCTATAAAATGGACATTAACAGACTTTGAACAATCCTATTGTAACAGGGTGGGCCCTAAACACATGTGTAAACATAATTTGAACAATTAGCAAAAGCAAATGGTAAACCTAAAAGTAACAGCTACGACATTTAATTCATATATTTGTAACAGTGTTTATTCACATAATGTAAAGAACTGAGATTTCACTGAGCCCTACTTTATCCTAATATAAACAAGAGGTGTTCGAATCACAAAAAACTGGCAAAGGTTCCAAGTGTAGGAATCAGGAACGAGAGTCAGTAAGGGTTACATGAACTGAGATATACAGACCGTAGAAATCAAATGTTGAAAGACTCTCTTCACTTGACTCCAGGCCAGCATTTCGCAGCCGAGACACGTGGTTGCTTGAGAGGTGCCAGCGTCGTGTTAATGCTATTCCGCCAGGGTGGGCCAGCTAGGCGTCACAGAGAGAGCCACCGCAGGATGTAAGCGACGGACAATTGCCTCCGCAAAAAAAATCTTTACTAGCAGATTGTGCGTGCCCGTGTTGAGGACACCCACGTGACTTGCTTTTTCGGTAATGCCCAACCTTGCTGCGCTACTGAATATCAATTCCGTGAAAGCATGCAGGATGTCACGCAAGCTGGCCATTATAGATGCGGTAAGTGGCAAGGAGGTGAGAATTTTGGCAGGAGCCAGCACACATTATGATGGAAGAGGGAGACTACATAAGCTCTCAACAGGCCTGCCCCGAAGTCCCGAAATTCAGAGCTCTTGTTTACTAGGAAATACATGTTTTTTATAGGTTAGATTACATTATGCAGTAATGCTAATGAAGCAACATGACCTAGTTATCAATAACTGTACCAGTCCCACATTGCATAATTCTTGCAGAACTAGCCATTTAAAAGTGCTGTAGCTTGTTTTATTTAGAAGTGAAAATAAAGTTTATTTTAATGTCACTAATGTGTAAAACATTTCAGGTACTATAAGAGAGATATTGAAGCTGTGGCCACCCCAGATAAGAAGAGAAAGAAGAGGCCACAAGAGGGAAAGTCCGTTGAGAGTGTTGATAACTTCACAGTTGCAGCGATTCGCTGCACCATTTATAGGATAAATCGTGAAGGTATGGACACATGGATAATGTGTTATTGTTGATGTATATTTACATCATAATGTTTCCACTGCATATGCTAATTTATTTCCTTGATCAACAAATTTCATTTTTAAAAAATGCTTAAAAAGTATATAATTAACTCTAGTAACAGCATAAAGTTTTGCAACGGTACAATATCAAACAGAGAATTTTTCAATGAAGAATATAATGTTGTTGGTGCATGAATTACAGTTATTTTCCTAGTTGACAATGACACAAAACTGCAGATACACACTGTGACTCACTTTATAATTGCACAACAAAATATTAAGCTATTACATCTCTTAAGCCTGGTCTACAATGAATTTGTAGTACATTACAGTCATGGAAAATGCAACAGTATTCACAGGGCAGTAAGAAAATCCATGTACAATTTTTTTTGTTCGTAACACTTTCTAAGAACTAATCACAAACCACCATAGAATATTTTGTATGGAAGAGTTCCAAATTAATACAAAAAATTATATTGTCCACTTATTTGTAAACATGAAACCAATTAAACTGTTGTAATTGAGACATATAACAGTCAATGTACGTTCAGTCCGCTGTTATCAATAATATGTGAATTTTCATGGTTGAATTGGTAGCAATCTGCAAACTCTGTAGTTTGGCACTCAAGGTTTTTCTGCTTTTTGCATTTTAATTGAATGAACAAAGCCATTTAAATTTAATAAATTACGTTAAGTTTCATAAAGTAAACCAAAAACCGCTTTATAAAATGCTTGTAACAAACTACAGTTGCACTCCTAGCACTACAATTTGGCAATATAATGTTTTTTTTATGGCTATATTCAGTTTGGCCATTGTTTGAAACTAAAATTTCTTATACTCAAATATACACACTTCTTTGTGCATAAATCTGTTGTTATGTAACGTAACACCGTTTGTTTGCGTCACGAATAAAGAAAAGATGATGTCCTTTGTATTGTAATGTATTTCCATAAAGAAACAAATATTTATATTTTGTGTGTTTTGCTATTATCATCCCTTATCTACAGTCTTGTTGATGCTGATTGGTTAGTCATAGCAATCATAGTTGCAGGACTTGTATTTTATCCAAGTTGTACAACTAGCTCTCTATGACTCTGTGAACCACCCTGAAACTCCTGTTACGACGTATGACTATGACTTGTGACTGCCATTGTAGACCAGGCTTAAAGCTAGGTTTACAATAAAAAGATTATGCGTTAAGAATAATGCAGTAAGAGCTGATCTGACATATGGAAACATGCCTTCTGTATTTGCAGTTTCCAATTAATGTTTTAATTCTTAATTCCAGCCAATAGAAACAGGCGAGAAGCCAATCATGTTTACTTTTGTTTCTAACCTAACCTCGTTTATCAAACTCATTTTTTAACAGATCATACTTCAAAGGCGACATTGTCTATCAAAGTGCACAAACACGCCGTTATAAGATTTTTTATACTTACATTACTGTAAATAACAGTTACCCACCAACAACATCAACTGCTCTGTTCTCATCGATCGCCGCCTCATATGCTTCACTAGATATCAAATATAACTATTTATTTTAACACTTAAGAAAATGCCACCAATGCATGTGATCTAAGTTCCATTGGAAACAAATAAATAAGATGACAAACACACTTTCAGTTCTTCTGCACGTGAAATAACACATAATTTAATGCTTAATTTTTATATTGTAAACACAGCTTTACGATCTGAGGCATAATTTGCTGGATCTCACATAACCCATGCTTTTGTGTCATTAATGTATTGTGTAAATAATACATAAATTGCAAAATAATGCAGGTGTATGACAACTATTGTATTCTTTGTGGTACCATGACACCAAGAGCAATGACATTATTTAGCTAATTAATAATTGATTACCACAGGATGTATAGCATATTAGAAAACTGGGAAACCCAAATCAGTAAGGGAATCTTACATTTCTAGAAAAGTAAGGGAAGTATTAGTGAATTGTATGTGAAACCAGGGAATTATGATAAAATTGTTAAAATTTATTTAATAAATAATTAAATATGGAATTCTAGCACTTCCTGCTCCATTCCACCTGATGAATCATAGTGCACATTCATTGTAGGAACATGTAAAAGCTTAGGGACACCAAGGTTTCTTTACGTATTTTACAAATAACTCTTATTGCAGTAAAAACCAACTGTACAGGATGTCTATGCTGGTTCTACCTTAACAAGAAAAATCTCATTTTTAAGGAAATAACATAATAATATTTCTAATAATTTCCATGTACGTTGGTCAGAGAAAAGTAACATCATACATGCTCCCGAGTGACAATCACAGAATTATTTTGGTAATTTTGTAGAACTTAGAGCATTTTAATGCAAACACATTGAAAAATATACAATTTCGGCAAGTGATACAGCGACACTGTTGCGTAATAGTGTCACGCCAACACTGTACTAGTTAATTTGGTCACAAGCTAGTTGCGAGCGTTTACAATGAAACTTTTACATTAACAAAGCATTTCATTTACAGTAATCAAATTCTATTACAGACTCAGGAACACACTAACATGATACAGCAAACACCTACAAACACAAATACCAGACCACACAGAGTGTTTGCGGAATCTTCTACAGATTCAACCACTAAAATATGCCTATTAAACTTAACGGCTTCACACATGTCGTTAAATAGGATGCTCACTGAAAATAAAACAGGTAAAACCACAACACCAACGAAATTGTTTCCCAGTAAAGCATTTATTTTTATGGCAAAGAACGTTGTGTTATTTTCTGACACCAAAATGTATCTCTGTTCTTCCCTGTAACAATAATGAATGCACATTACCATAGTTTCCTCACAGCTTATCTGTCAATTGTCATATAAATAGTGTTTGTAATTTAAGTTGCTTAGTGTAAATAAACTTGCCGACCAGCAGAACAGTTTCTTGAATATTTGTAAATTACCAGCTGTTAACATTTTGTGTAATATGGAGACATTTGTTGGCAAAGACACCTGCTAACTATGCGTCATAATTTTCATAATAATTTTTTAACTGATCTTGAAAGGACATCATATCACTTTGGCGATGCTACTGAAGGAGGTGAAAGACAGCAGAATTGATTTCTAAAGTGGAAGAACCCAACTCTACTACTGCTTGAAGAACATGGGCTTCGAGTGGACAACTGTGAATGAATGACGTGCCATGCTTGAAAAAAAATTATCATCATCCAACAGGCAATTTTTTCGAGGAAGTACGTGGACGCAAATATGTATATGGTCATACACATACCAGTATAACTCATTCATATAAACCTGAGTTCATAAAAAAAAACATAAAAAATAGTTAAATAGGTAGAGTTATTCAAAAAAAGTACAGTAAAACATTTCAATCAAGTATAGCAGATCACAGATGAACATCTAGAAACAGCCTGTTAGGATATTATTGTTGTCATTACTTAATGGTTTAGATAAGACAATTCTTCACTGTTTGTCTTAACTACTAAGTTACATAGTTTGGGTCCAGATTATGAATAAGTAGACAACCCATAGCTGGTATAGTCATTTCATGTTTACTTCAAACTTTTGTGAACACATGCTAAAGTGCGCATTAACATTAACATTGTGCATGAGAACTATTTCTTATTACACATTACCAACACACCTTTTTTCTTTTTACATTCATATTAATTATGAATGAAATATTATAATTTATATAGTATAAATGCTTGTCATACATTACATATTTAGGAAACAACCAACAACATGGGATGATTTTTCAAAGGTTTGGTTCAAAAAGTGTGAAGATACCGCGAACACACCATATTGCCATGTTTTTGGTATGTAGTTTTTAGACCTTAAATTGCAGTGTTTATGAGGTTGTCCTGAGTTATTATTTTGCAGCATTTTATGATAGATAATATCTTACTCCCAGTACCCGGTACATGTCCCCAATATGATAATACCTTGGTAGGGCATAAACAAACTTTTATTGTTTTATTTTGTTCAATCAGTATTGGCCTGGTCATATACTGTTTAGCTGAATGCAAACAAGTCTGTGATATAGAGAATGAATATGCACTAACTTTGTTATTGAGAGTTAAGTTTTCATGCTGAAGTGGACACTTGCATGCATGTGTTCACACACATGCATGCACCCATACACACACACACACACGTGCATGTGTACGTGTGAAACCTAACTTTCAATGCAGAAATAATCATGACCCCCTCCACCCCTGCTGTAACAAAGAGAGTTATTAAATACACCAAAATTCTGTACAGAAGTACGCCAAGAAATTCCATGTGAAAGGGGGAGCTGATATCAGAGCACACAACCTATAAATGATAGCAGTACATTTAGTCTTGGGCCAGAATAATAAAAGTATAAGTTGGCACCCTTAATTACTAGTACCACATCTACTGACATAATTCTGTCCTAGGCAGCATATTTACTGATTGATGTCAGATATACTGCCACTAAATATACTAACACACTTCAATACTCTCTTTTTATACATATCAATTGCCCAAAGACTCAAATCAGTCTATCTTATGGTAGTCACTTCACTTCTGTGCTCCCTAAAGAGCAAAAACATAACTTCTCCTCTCATATTTGCTTCACTTTGCAACTTTGCCAGCCGATCCATAGATGCTTGTTTACACTGTAACACCAACAAATAAATAAAAAAATATATACCTTATGATAATTCATCATCGACATTGGCTGAATCCATATAAAAGCGGTCTGATTATGAGATATTGACACAGCAAATGTATCATTTAAATACATTTACTAATTGAATTGCCATAATGTTTTGGTCTAACAACTACATCATACACATCTCTCCAATGACAGCATATTTGCAGTATGAGATAGCCTGGTAGCCTATAAATCTTGACGTACTGTGGTATTTCCTGCATGTCGATTTACAATGAGTTAACGACATAATATAAATTTCAGACCTATTAACAAATAACAAAGCAAATAAACATTTTTCTATGTCAACTTGTTTCTTTTTATGAGGCGAGTAATCATGAAATTAATTTAGAAACCTGAAAATATGGTTGTCCTCATTATACAGAAGAAACACTAACACTTTAGATGAACATGTGGGTTTGAATGTCACTTGTTCGTTCAAATTTTTTTATTACAACTATTTGTTTCCATGGCAACAATATTAATTATTTTCTTTAACATTTTTGCAATATGATCTGTTATTTAATCTGCAATTGTGTTATTCTTTTCTTAGGTAATAATTCGGAAAAATGCAAATTTTGGCAAACTGTATAATTGTACTATTATTATTATTATTATCATTAATATTAATTAAAGACGCATATACTTTTAAAAATTTGGTCAACTTCATTGTTAATTTTGTGCATAGTTAAACCACTTTCCCATGTCCATTTTGCTTCATATAATCAGCCAGACACACAATAAAAATGTTGGTATCTATCACAATAGCAGTTCATAGTATGGTAGTATTATTGCCTGCATTACTTGATTGCAGTAGATTGTACATAATTTGTTTTTTTTTTTTTTTTTTTTTTTGTTTGGCAAGACAAAGTTATGCAAATATTTATTTCGACTTCACATCTTATTTATTTTGAAGACAGCAACTGGCACTGCTCGTCGCATGTCGTTGCGTAGTGTCACCTGTTGCCGCCATGGTCTGCCTGGCGAGCAGCGACGGACTATCTGGTACAGATGGCGACTTGGAGCACATTGGAGCGAGTGGCGTGGTCGCAGTGGCACTACTTCGCGGTCGTGGGAATTGACCTGGACCTCCTACTTTCAGTTGCGGTCGCTACAGTGGCATGCCACATTTGTGTCGCAGCGATAAAAGTCTGCCCAACGTACTGTTGTAGTATTTCTGAGCGAGGTATAAAGAATATAATAAAATCCATTTTTGAAAGGTACAGCAAACGAAGTATCTCTAATGTGTGTAAATGTGTTTACTCTTTTTTTTTCTTACTGACTGTGTTTATATCAAATGGGTTGTAATGATGCACAATCATAAAACTGATTCACCAATAAGTTACTACGTATATAAATTATTCATAAATGGCTTCCAACTAGTGCAATTCCTTCTCTATTTCACTGCCAAAACTATCCTCTAACACATAATCTTGGAATACATCACAAAACATCCAACAGAACCATGTCTTCTGCAATTGAAGGCCATATTATTACCTAAAATACTATAAATTGCGGTTTATTTAGTTTTATGTTTTGGCAAACTCAAAGTGATAGAAGAACATTCAAATTCTTAATTATTTCCAGTAGGGCAACAGGCACTGCTTGTGTTACGTTGTAATGTTCCGCCTCGTTAGTTTTATAATAATGCAGCCTCACAGGTGGGCGCCATGTTGTTAACGTTCGGCACTTGTTACTGCCCGAATGTTTACGTTGCCACGGCTTGCTCAGAGGTAGAAACACGAGACTCAGTGAATGGACACCGTATAATTATGAAATAAAGTTAAAGTTCCAAGTTAGTTTGTTCTATACTTTATTTATCATTTGAATGATACAGTTCACATACGAATGTCCAGTATGCAGAGTACGAACCGTTCAGAGATAAATATACGAGTACAGAACAGCGCCACAGTAGGTTACAATTTATTAATGTTTCAAAACTTGCATCGCAAGACTAAGTTACGAAGGCAGGAGGGATGTTCGTTCCCTCCTGGCACCCTAAGGACCCCCCACACCGGCGGAAATAAGTTGATAGACTTAAGGTTAAGTTGAAAAGAAATGATGTGAAAAGAATTAACGGTCGCGGGTGCTTGCCGGCGTGGGTGAAATACTTCACGCCTGATGCGTCTTCGACGGTTGGTTACTTTTTATCCCTGAGGCGATAGACGCCACTAGTATTTATATGCAGGCCTATCGCCCCCTTCTCCTAAGATAAGCACCTAGCATCCAGCATCTGCCACATGCCACGCACGCTCTCCACAATGTTATCATAACGGACTGCTCCGCACGAACTAATCCTGCGCCGTCAACATAAATGAACCTCTCGTACAACAAAAACTTGTTGACATTGCCTGAAACTGCGCCGAAGGAACTAAAACTTGCCGATGTCGCCTGACTGTATCTAATTAATGCTGACGCTTCCCCAAAAAACCAAAGTTCGAAACGAAAACTGTAACCAGGACTCCTGATAAAACGTAACAAGCATACGTCCTCCCGATAACCTACAAACGCACACGTCTGCCAGATAAACTAACACGGGAAACGAGCCACCACGGCTTTAAACTTGAACCTGATAAAAATATTAAGACGCTTTCCAAAGCTTCATACACACAAAAGAATTTTACACCAGTGTCCCGAAAAATTACGAATATTGCGTCATTACAACGTGTCGCTGTGTAGTGTCACCAGTCCACCGCCATGACCCGCCCGGTGAGCAGCGACGGGCTATCCGACGCTGGTGACAGATGGCGACTTGGAGCGCTTTGTTGAAGCAAGTGGTATGGTGTAGCGATGCCACTTCCTGTCACGGGTTTTGGCCCTGTTACTTTCAGTAGTAGTCGCCTAGGCGACACGTTTCATTCATGCGACAGCGACAGCACATATTCCCCACCCTTAATCAATATACAGTTGTATTTTTTCCGCAATTGTTTGTTGAGGTTTACATGATAGAAAAATGTGAGAAAATGAATATTATAGCGGTAAAATGTTTATTTTTACAAATGAATTAGCACTACAAGTATTGTAAGTTGAAATAAATTTAATTTTATGATTTTCACTAAGTACAGCTTATATAGAGATACATGTGTAGCAGCACCAAAGCCAGCTATATCTGAATCTCTTTAGTAACTTCAAATCACGTGATAATAAAAGATAAAAATAAAATCAAGAAGATCATTTTTTGGTTGCAAAAATAAAAATACTTCGTTTGTGAAAATATGTTTTACAAGATAACCTAGTTTCTGTAATTTCCATGATAATTTAATTCTTTGGGTTGATGAAATGATTTGGTTGGACCATGGTCAATTGTACCAGATACACCAATTTTGGGTTTATTGGCCACTGTATCAGTATCGGAATCAGTATCTGTCCATCCCTAAACTAATTACAAGAAGTTGCACATCATCTCACAAAATTCTACAATATGACAATTGATGGCCACGCTGTTTCGCCAGCATGTAGCTGCCCCGTGATCCACAAGATAGTTGCGCTGTTACTCCACGCATAGTTTTTAGATTTCCCACTACAACTAGATCGCTGTGTTGTTCAATACAGGTAAAGATACTGTTTTGTCACTCTAGATCCTGTTCCCCCAAAAACACATCCGTGCAATCTGCAACTATGAAAGATTCAGTTATTTTCTATAGGATGTTTTTCATGTTACGGAGTAAGTATGCAAAAATTTTGTAACAAAATTGCTTCAAAAACCATATTTCACGTCTTGCATAAAATTCAGTCTGTAGAACAAGTAACTAACATCTATGACTAATTTCACGCAGTCCATACACCTTACTTAAATAATTTTTTTCTGAACCTTCATTAAATTCTTTTTAAAACTTATCTACCTTATTATAAAAATTGAAAAATAAATAGTACAATTTTTAAGATATACACTATAGAAGCACTTTCATTGTGCTCTTTAGTTTTTTCATTGCCACAGAGTAAAATTATCAGTTCTCCTCTGAGCAATATGCTGATTGCTCTGTAAGAACATGGTCATGTAAAGCTGAGTGATCAACATGACTTCATTATCATACAGTTGCCATGCTTTTTAACATGCTGTACACAGAAGTGGCAGTGGTTGCGATTGTGAGTGCTCAATATTTTATAACAAATGAGTTGTTGTTGGATATTTGTTGTAATATTGTTGATTTTGATGACCATGAAAGAAAATAGAACACAGAACTTTAAATTGTAATTTAAAACTTTAATTATACCAACAACATTTATGGTTTATATTATGTTTATAAAGTAATTTGTATTTGTTGGCTTTAAGCCTTCTAACATTCACATTTTTCTGGCCTCGCAGCCTAACTAAATACGTTTCAGCCAAGCTGTCAACGCATTTCCGGGCAGTATAATTTCACACAGTTCCATACAGGATGTGTATTTTAAAACACTACATATTTTTCATGTTGCAGTCGCATTCGGCTACAAGTTTTTTTTGCAGTGTTCTTCAAGCGCGGTAGATTTCAACCTCCGTTATGGGTAGGTAGTGTTCTACTGCTCTCCTGACCCAGTTTCGTGGTAACTGTGATTTTTCGTATTAAACCGTGCCCGACCTTTACAGAAGTCACAGCATCACCGATCACAGTTTCGAAGCTTTGCAGTCCCATTTGCAGTATCACAGATATCTGAGTATCAGTTTCCGATACCTCCGTACCAACCAGTAGTATGGGAAGACTGCTACTTCGCAGTCTAACCTGGTATAATGTATTCACGGTAACTTCAAGATTTTCTGAAGCCCTGCTAAAGATCTACTTTCAGGGAGCCGATTATGTATCCTTCCGCAGTATGTAAACAAAACATTGCCATGTGACACCTGCCAAATGTTTTGTAAACAAACAGAGCCATGTGGGAACTGTCAAATATTTTGTTAACAGTGTCCATGTGGGAACTACCAAAATTTATTTTTGAAGAGAAACAATGCCATGTAATCCTTAACTGTCATACACTTTAATAAAATTCTTAAAATGTCTAAAAAATGCTAATCAATTTAGCAAAATATTGTAATACATACAAAAAGGTAGATTGAAGTATATATCGGAACTGTTAATTATATAATTTAATTAAAGTTTACTTATTGTATTAAGATTTATTTACATATTTGCTGTAAGGAAAAAGTTAAATTTTACATAATAAACTTTTGGAAGTAGCACTCAGGTTAAAGATTTCACTGTGATAAATGGTACCGTATTTTATCGCATATAAGTGGCACATTTTATTTAAAAAAAAATTTATTGAAAACTCGGGGTGCGACTTATAAGTGAAAAAAATTCCTCAAGCCCCGCACTAACGTTTCATTTACTACGAATTCACGGCCCGCGGCTCGATTTCCAAACTCTTCAGCGAACAAAATCACTTTCATTTTGAAACCTGCGGTGTAGGTACATCTCTGTTCCATCAAGAACTGTCGCGCTTCTTCACTGCAACATAAAAACAACACTATGCGGTGTGCAGCGCAAAGACAATATAAGAGAAATACGTGTAAGCCAACGCTACTGTGCTGCTATCTCTTACGCTCCACAAAAAGCTTTCGAAAATAATCGATTATCAGTTATTGACCAAAAATGGATTCCTTTTCATTCTTTTAAAATATTTTTTTCTGTTAAGCATTGCAAAGGGAATTACGTAACGGAAATATTCAAATGCCTTTCTATATTTTGCACGTTTATTTGATAAACTGCAGAAATAACAACGCTAATACTAAAATTACATCTTAACCTAGAATTATCTTGTAAGTAGAAAGGATGTGTTACGTTAGTTTTATAACCACAATTCAGCGTCTCCAATATCCAATATGGCGTGGTTATACTTCTGAAAAAAACGTGCCCAAATGGACAAGATGGAGTGTATGAGTCCGCTGGACAGACACTGAAATTTATTTAATTTCAATTAATAACAGTGAAATCTTTACCCATGAGTGCTACGTAAAAATGTAAATATATAGTTTAGCAATATTGACTTTACAATTCGGGGCATTAAATTTATACATATTAATATTTAACCTACGAACTATTTCTTTTCAGCTATAACCAACATGTCCCTTCAAAATCCGTTGTTAATTCGTACGGACTTTTAACAAATTATTATAATTTATTGAAAAAATATACTTAAAACTTAAAACAACCAATTTATATAGTGCTTCAGTGCTAAAAGCAAGACAAAACCTTTTTCTATATACAATTTTTTTATAACCAATTGAACATGTAACTCCTAGGGTGATTTTTCAAAGGTTCTTTTGAAAAGTATCGAAGATACCGTGAATGGATTATAGCTGTGACGGGGTACTCCTGAATACCATGTCACACTCAAGGAAGAATGGCCATGGCACTTTCTGCTTTTTTTTTCTCTGCCGGCCATCTACACATCATTTCCATTTTGATTGAATCCACAGTTTGTAAATATTCAGCAGTTTGTAAACTTTCAAATTTTAAAAATTAACTATCAAATTTTAAAATGAAACGTTGTTCATCATCCTAACAAAGTTATAAATGTCTCACAAAATATTTTATGTTTACTAAAATATTAATGTCCTGGTACTTAAATACGCATATATAATAAGCAGTATTTGTAAGGGGCCCCAAATGGAAACCCCATATCCAGAAATTATTTGCAAAAAATTTCAAACGTAGCAAATTTGTGCCATAACTTTCCCGTGCTCATGAGAGGTCTTTCGTCGCTTGCATCAGACTGTACATGCCCGCTAGCCGCACACAAGCGTACAAGCACAACTCTATAAATAGCCAGTCATTCGCGTCGTGCACTAGGGATGAGTTGTTTGTTTTGAGTCGGCATAAAGTAAACATATCCGTGTTTATGTTGTAAACCTGTTAATAGTTTCACAGATTATGTTGAGTAAACAAAACATACTGGCATCTAGCGATACAGATAAACGGCAAAGAAAAATGCTTTTGATTCAAGAGAAAGTATACATGTTAAAAAAACTTGACACCGGAAGTTCTATGAATTCTATGTGTGAATTTTATGGTGTAGGAGTGTCTACAGCCTATGGTATCAAAAAGAAAAAAGATGAACAATACAAGTTTTACGTGGTGATGAATCAAAAGTGGGAATGGAGTGTTGTAAAACATTTCTCCTAAGTAAAAATAGCAAACTTGACGCAGCTTTAATGAAATGGTTTTGGCTAAGGAGAAGTGAAGGACTTAACATTTCTGGCCCAATACTCACTGAACATGCTAAAATTTTTCATACTGAACTTGATTAAGAATGTGACTTTTCATTACGGTGGTTACAAGTTCAAGAAACGACACAGCATTTCTTTTTATTCACTGAGCGGGGAGAAACTCTCTGCTGACACAGAAGCAGCTGAAAAGTTTGTTGTGGAGTTCACGCAGCTAGTGTCAGACAAGAAATGTCTCCCGAACAAGTGTACAATGCAATTGAAACTGGATTGTACTGGAGATGTATGCCAAGAAATACTTTGTGTACTCCAGATGACGCACATACTGGAATGAAAGAAACCAAGGAAAAACTAACTCTGTTTGGTTGTTCCAACGCAGCTGGAACACACAAGCTCAAACTCCTGGTTATCGGTAAAAGTATGCGACCGCGGAAGTTAAAAGACATCAAGGTAATGCCTGTTGAATACATAGCAAGCAAGAAAGCCTTGGTAACCACAAAAATAACCTCTGAGAGGTTCAACAGTTTTGTACGATAAGCTAAGCAACATTGCAACAGCGTAGGCTTGAAGCAGGATTGCAAGATTATAATTGTGATGGATAATTGTTCCGCCCACCCACCAACTGAAACCCTGTCGCAAGATAATGTTGAAGGCGTGACTTTCAGAATTGAGTGTTCTAACGTGTTGGTGTAAATGTTTTATTGAACTTTGTCTATGATACTTCAGACACGTTTTTGTAAATGTATATTGTGCCAACGTGCCATGCGGTAAGGGAAAGACTATCAACGGAATTGACTATACTTCGGGGAGTTTTATCCGTTGCACGTCAACAAAACCGGTAACATGACATAACTGTGCTGCAGCACTAGATTATCTCCCGTTCTCGCTTACTCACGCAGCCACGCGTGCAAAGTGATATGAACCCTCACTAGCAGGATGTGAATGAAGGTCATTAACGTAGCATAGGGAGTTTTATGACTGTAAAATTTTCATAAACAGTACATAGTATTTTTTTTTAATGGTTTTGTAACTTTAAGGATAAAACTAATAATTTACACTACTCATCAATTTCTTAAGTTAAAATTATGTGCCAAATATACAGGAGTTCAGACTAAAAATGTGTTATTTTTCACATAATCCCACCCTCATTACAAATAACCGGAATTTTCCCACAACTGGGATGCTCTACTGTAGTATATACAAGTTTTCACCATATCATTCAATATCCATTTTTTATGCCAGCAAAAGATATAATGTTTACTATTTTTATTTAAAATATATCAAAAGTTTTATTTCCTTACTAATAGTGGAATTATTTACTTTTCTCCCCTCCGGATCATACACAACTTATATTCACATTGTTCTCATTATTCATTAATTACTGTTCACCTTTTGTATCCAATACACATATAGAATGTTGTAAAAAAAAAGGTAACTGAAAATTATTTGTGTATTATGTTAAAGCAATTTAAATGTTTGTGTGTATTATATGTTACAGCAGATGCTGTGCAACACCGGACATGCTACAGTACACCATCCAGGAATGCGCATGATGCATGGAACATTATGTCAGTTCTGCACTTTGAGAAGGAAGTTTTTAACATTAGCATTCTTATTTTTAAGTTCATTTCAGATTTTTCAACAAAATTAACACAATCACTACAGACACCCAGGCCACCATTACTTCCAGGCCTTCCAGTCGCATAGCTCAGGGCATAATGTTAAAGGCACCATGTACGTTCCTGGATGGTGTACTGTGGCATATCCAGTGTCACACAGCATCTACTGTAACATATAATATTAATAAACATATAAATTGCTTTATTTTTAAAAATAATACAGCAATGATTTCCAATTGCCTTTTTTTTGCAACAACCGTTTGGATACTTAATTTTTTTTTGGTAGCAGTGTACTAAACAAAAGCAAGGCCACATTGGGTTTGCATATTGCAATTGCGACTGTCAATGTGGCATTAATAAAACAATTAAAATGGCGTGATGTTGTTTGGGCGGAATGTTTAGGTGTGTTTCGTGAATATGTTATCTACTATTTGATTTCTTAGATAATGCTTTGTGTTAAATAACAATTATGCTGGCATTCTTTGGTTAAATTGAGTTGCAGTGCTGCACATATTACATTTTTGAGTGACTACAGAATCTGGATATCACTAATTCTATTATACATAGTGTAGTGCCCACCACCCCTTCATTTTTTTAAAAATACAATTTCTCAGTGTTTGGTATGTAGGCCTGTACTAATTTTTGTACTCTACTGCACGTACGGACTCATCTATCCGGGGTTCGGGCTCAGTCTGCAACATTGTGTTGCCATCCAGCACTGCATCACTGCTGGGCTCTTCTCTCGGGGTGGTAAGATCTTGGAGAGGCATAAATGGGCTTGGGACCCCGTCTTCCTCTTCGGGCAGCTTCTCCATTGATGGGTGAAGTTGGGGTGGCATTCTCTGGGGTTCCCGGTCAAGTGGGGAGCACCAGAAGTTCAGGGACCCGCTGGCTCTTTAACTGCCTGGTCCTGTGCCTCCTCTGTGTTGGGCATATTTGGAAGGGGTGGACGGAATGGAGTCAGAGGAGGCATATCTTAACTGGGGTTGATTGGTCCTTGAGAGTGCAGTGCTCTCTTGTTACCTTTGTTCCGGTTCCCTCTCCTCCTTGGGTGGCATTCTCTGAGTCCTGGGTTCAGTCTCTTGGGAGAGCTGTTTCAAACTCCGCTTGGGGCTTGGTACGGTGACGTCATGTTATTCTGGTTTGGTGGTCGGTCCCCAGGTTTTGCTGTTGACCTTGGTGCGGCTGAAGTATTCTCACTTGCAGTTGTTGCACGTGTATTGGTCCTTCCGAACCTTGTGGTTGAGTAGGGGGAGGGATTGCGTCAACTTGGCTAAAATCCAAGTTGATTGTCTCCAATACAGATGCGGTGTTGCACAAAATCTAGGACGCACCACTGCTGTTGCAGCCAGGGTTGCCCCAAGATTATCTTTTCCTGATACATGGGGCCACTAACAACTACGCCTGGGTGGTTTTGTTATGGATCCAAACTGTCAGCCTTAATTTACCTTCCACTTGGAGAAGGTGGTCGGGTTGCACAATCTGAACCCTCTTGTCAGCAGGTGAGATGGGCTCGTTGGCTGGGTGTAAGGAGTTCACTTTGGATGAAGTTGTCTGTGGCTGCTGTGTACAGAATCACAGTGGCAGTTTGCCGGTTAACCTTGACGTCAATAACGGTGCATTAGGGGAATAGGGCTCTTTGGTCAACGTCCTTCCCTCGGTATGAAACATTCTGTCTCTTTCTTTGTCGGGCAGATTATATTGAAATGTCTCACCAGGCAGAACCAGTACTTAGGGAGTGCTNGCAGGGAGTCCACTCAACCTTCGGTCGGTCTTGCCCCTTCTCTTCCCCTGCTCCTCTTTGGACGGTCTAGGGCTGCCTGCGATTTAATGTTTCAATCCATTTCCCGCACACTCTTTACATGTTCTTCAATGGTTTGCGGGCAATTTGTAGGAAGTTATGGAGGTTGGGTAAGAGCATTCATGTTCTAGCTCGCACACAGCTCTCTTCATTCCATTCGGGAATTTTGCGTTTGTACTTTTGTAATTTTCTACGTATAAATATTTAAACTTCGTCGTCTGTGGCTTAGCAGTGGTTGTGGAATTCTGAGGACAGACGGGCTAGAACTTCCACGCAGGACAACTGGGTTGCTAACCTATTTCAAAGCTGCAACCATTCGGTTATAAACTTGCCATACCTTGCCCACAACTTTGTGCTTTACCACACATCTACTTACGTGTCCGGGTGACCCATTGTTTGAGTGGTATGTCGTTAGCCTTTAGGTTCCGTTCACACTCCTGTGTGAAGGCAAGGAGGTCCTCCAGCGTCCTCTTGCGGTTTGCCGGTGGATTCGGGTAATCGACGACCGTCATAGAGTTTCAGGTAGATGGTGCACTGGGGGTATCTGGGTTACTAGGTTACTTCGGCTGACACATTGCACAAGTCCGGGGCGGTTAAGACTTTCGTCAGGCCACCCGATACAGCTGTGAAAGAAAGTTTGGTTACATGTGATACATCTCACCATATTAATTCCAAGAACTGGACACACAATCCAGTTGCAGTGGGCGGTTTGCTGTTGGCAGCACTGTTTGCACCTAAATTCTAAGCTGGCTGTGTAGCGGAGTTCGCCATTCCACCCCAGGCAACGGCAGTGGAAACGACCTAGGCAACATGCATTGCTCTCGCCATTGCATGAGGCTATGCGACACCTTGTTTCTGAGCTTTCAGGTTGCATGACAGTCGTGGAGGTTTGGCCAGTAACAGCTACGTTATCTCCCACTTCGGAAACGTTACTGGTAAACTGGATTGGATGCCACGGGGTTTAAATAGACTTCCAGAAGTCCGGTATTTTCTGGGGTTTTCTCCCGGCCTTTCCCTTAATCTTAGTGTTGTGCTGACCTGGTTCTGTAGAATTAACCTTGGTTTATTAGGCTGTGGCCCTACATTGAGAGCCACAGAAAACTCTATAGTATTGATGCGTGATGGGCTGGAGGGCATTCACTTGGCTTAGGAGTGTGTCAGGTAAGGCACACAGGCTCGGTATCAGATGCTAATGTGGGGAGGGTCTGTAAAATATGGTGCTTGGCCTTAGTTACATCCTTGATAAGGATCGGATGGGTAGGCCATCTGTAAGGTATGCAGTCTGGCTGAGTGTGCTAAGGCCTATACGACTGGCAAGGGTAGGTAGGACTATTGGTTTACCTTGCACGTGCCTCACTCGTAGCGGTTGAGCACTCTCCAGCTAAGGTCCGGAGTTCCGTCCACTAACCAAGCAGGTCGGCGGTGGTGTCTGGTGGGTAGCTCTCACTGGGTGCTGGCTCTGGATCGTCGGGAAGACGGTCTCTCTGCTGTCGGCGCCTGGACGTGGCGAGCAGGAGACGTCTGCAGGCTCGATCTCCAGAACTAGGGGCAGGTCCAGGTGCAGGTACTGGATGACTGGATGAACAGCCCCGGTGGTTCTCTCCAATGGACCAAATAAATTAAGGAGGAGGACGGAGAGGTGAGACCTTAACAGTGGCGGGCGGTTCCAGGACAGTCGGCGAGGACAGTGGCTGTCTTCCAGTAGTTCTACTTACTCCTCTTTTTGTAGGTGGCAGGCAACGGTTCCCCTAGCTAATATGTGAACCTGAAGTGGTAGGTCACTCCTTGTCAGGCCTGGCACTCCATCTGGCGACTCTATGGGTGGTGGATCGAGTAGGTTAACTGACAAGAGTGGTCTAGTCTCTTTGTTTGTCTCTTTCTAGTGGTAAGGGCTCTACCCTACGTGTGCACCAGGTGTCTTTGCGTCCCTGGTTCACAGTATGGGTGGCCGTTGAATCTGTGGTGTAGATACGTACGTCAAGTCATTGTTAAGAGTCAGTCCGCAGTCCTATTATCAAGCCAGAAATATGTTTATAAGCCACTGTTCCATGCCGCTCCTTTGTGGGGTGACACTTATCAGGATATAGCCTAAGAACAATTGACTCAAGAAAGGACAGACTGTGGTTGGTCTGTAAAATGTTTTATTCCATTCAGAATATAACACAGTGATACATACTCTCCTGCGTAGCATTACTGTACTGAATAATCAACAGGAGGGAGTTAAAGAATAAGAAAGACAGGTGAAGAGGCCTGTAGACTTTAAGAGAAAGAGCAACAATTAGGTAGCCATTAAAACCACTTGGACCCTAACTGAAACTTGGTTGTTCTGAAGGGGGACTTAGGTGGACAGGGTGTACAGTGTTGACAGTAATGAAATAAAGAAGGGGGGGGGGACCCATTGACTCTTAAGGGGTGCAGCGCGTTGTAGCAGGGTAGAAACTTCTTGGTAAATAATAACGAGCTTGCTACAAGTTGTTCTGCACTGCACCTGTCATATAGGATTCTGGCACAGAAACTCCAAACACCAGTGGGATACCGGTGTTCGGTGCTCCACCAAGCCTAACACCATTCCGAGGGGTGCGGGAGGGGAAGCTCCAAAAGATATAGTTGTGTAGGTGTGACCCCAATATAACATGGAGAAACACATACATAATAACAATAATAATAATTATTATTATTATTACTACATACAGCAATAAAGCAAAATATGATTTAGAGTAAAAAGAAAGGTGGTTGTAAAGAAAGTAGAACTTACATTCATGTCACCAAAATGAGTTTTAATTAAAGTAAAACAACGTAACAATAATAAAATATTTTTAATGTGTAATAGTAACAAAGGCTTCATATATAATATCTTTGGTATTGACCACGACAAACTGTTGAAATAAAATAAAAGTTTTTTATAAAAAAAAATATTGTTAATTTGTTGGGATACAACAATAAAAAAAATTAAAGTCACAATTACAAAATATGTCAAGCTAAGAGAAAGCTGTAGGGTGTGTTCCGAAAATACCAGTGACTATCACAGATATCAAGTGGCTTGACACAAAAACAGTGATACTATCCTTTTTCATTACAAGGTATTTACATTAATACCCTGAATATTTTATAAAATTACATTTGCAGAAAAGAATTTAAATATGAAATTCACAAACCAAATACAGGATATTTCATTACAAAATTTACAGTTCTTTTAACTAAAGATATTTTTATCAGTTGACACAACAGCTTAACCTGATCAGAGTAACTGGTACCAATAAATTTCAAAATGAAAAAGTAACAAATTATTGGCACATTCCTAGTTGAATAAACAAAATTACAGAAACGGTGACTAAAACATTAGCAATACGGCTAAAGACGTTGTGCGTTGGTCAATGTAGATCACTAGGTGTTCCTGACGAGGAGGAAGAGAGAGCAGAGAGCCTTAGCACGACTTGTGCTAAGGCGAGCTGCTGAGTTAGACTCAGGAGTTTCCTCACGTGGAGAAAAGAGCAGAGAGCCTTGGCATGACTTGTGCCACGGCAAGCTGCTGAGAAAAGCTGCAGTTCCTCGTGAAGGGCATTACACCTGGCCTGGGGTATGTCTCGGGTTCAGCGGTGGCTCTTCCCTTCATGTGCGGTGAGTGCCAGCTGCAATCTTCCTGGGAAGGCTAGAAGCAGAGTAGTATCCCTGTGTATGGGCGGTATCAGCTGCTTGCTTAGGGGCAAGGAGGCTTGGCTCGTGTTGCTGGCTAGTATTCCTTCTCATAGGAATTTGCTAGACGGGGCGACGAGCGTGACTATTCCTCTTGAAGTGCATTCCGCTCTCCTGGTATCTTAACGCATCCAAGGAGGCGGAATAATGTCCTTAATGACTGCCAGTTATAGTTTGTACCTTCTGTGGGGCACGTGGCATGCAAGTGATGATACAAAGTTGGAAAAAAAGAAATTGTGCAAATACACATAAGGCGTCAACTATTTAGACCATCCATCACTATAAACTCTATTTCTGAAAACCATGATGGGGCATTAAAAGTGGGGTTCTATTTTACTTAAATGCATGACATAAAACTATAGAACATTGTTTATTATAGATGGCGGATTTGGTTTAATATCTTAAATAAAATGATGGTACATAATTGTGTTTATTGTCAAGAAGCAGTTGGATATTACAGCATTTTCGTGAAGTTTGGAAATATTGGAATTTCAAGGAAATTGTTAGAAACCACATTTTCTTTCAAAATAATAGAGTATTTTGTGATTAAAAGTGATGTCTGCTCATTACAAAGATAAGGTCATGGGCTTGATTCTCATTTACTTTTTTGTTTACAGGAGCAGGTTTACATTCTGGAAACAATAAGCGGTGTTGGAAGATACCAAGTGTAGTGGTCACCTGCCAAGTAGAATGTCGTCAACTCTACTATGCTTGATTAACAATGCTCATGCACACTGCCGTACAATAAAAAATGCGCAAAAAGAAGTATATAATGGATGGTACTGAATCTTCATAGAGGTAGTGATACAGATGAGTAATACACATGAACACAAATCCAGAGCAGCAGGACTATTACATATGGATCTGTTGTAAGCCAACCTGTCATCTTCAATAGGGTGTTGCACCCCCTCAAACTGCAATACACAATGCAATAGAGTCTGGTATGGAGTCCAGCGGATGCCAGATGTCCTGAGTGAGATGGGTCCACAATTGTTAGACAATGTAGTATTTGGACATGACTGAAGCAATCATGGATGACCTGTGCCATGTGCGGTCACGTGTTATTCTGTTGGAATATTGCACCTGGATTCTTGGCAAGAAATATGAACGGATGGGGGCATAGGATCTCATCCATATACTGATGGGCTATCAATGTTCCATGTAACACAACTAGAACAGATTGGCTATCAGAGGCTATAGCTCCCCAAACTTCTGTGGGAGAAGTGTGTTGCTTAATAGTGAGATTGGGACTGTAGCTTTCACAGGAGCCCTCCATATCCAGGAACAATGATCGTTCATCCCTGTAACGAAGCGGCAGTCTTCACTAAACACCACACGTTGCCAGTCTGAGGCATTCCACACTGCTCTGGCCTAGCACCACTGCAAACTGTACCACCGCTGTTGCAGAGTTGATGGCAGCACACCAAACGTAATGGGCGTCGAGATTGCATGCTCACCTCCGCAAGACATCAGGAAATTGTTTGTGGGCACAAGTCTATTCCTCACGGGAATAAACATGTTTTCTATCTATCCTCCAAGTACTTATTTCTAGGGTGATTGTGACTTTTATCCCCCGTAGACATCAGCCCACTTAAGAAAAGCAGGAGACAGCATCATTACAACCCATTTGCTGAACCTAGAGTAGGACTGCGGGCTCCCTTGACCGGGTGCACATACATCTCAAACAAACATATTAGATGGCCACCCATACTGTGGATCAGGTACGGCAAGATACCTGGTGCACACATACGGTAGAGCCACTACCGCTAGGAACTCAATCCACAAGGCGGCTAGTCAGCCAGCCCAGCTAATTCACTCCATCCACCGCGCTGTACTGTCGCTGGAAGGAGTGATAATACTGGTTTTGTAGGTCTGGCCCCCTTTGGACCACATCTAAATTGCTGTCTGACATCCAGGATAAACCCACCACTCTAACAACTGCGCTATAATGTCGCCGGTTGGAGTAATCCGGTACAACTCTGGTATGCTCAGCTATGACTGGCTTTACACCTAGGTAGAGATTCTCGTCGCCTGTTCTTCACTAGCATGGACGACCTTAGTAACTTCCTTTATGCCATACACCCATAGGAGTGGTGCAAAGTGGCGAACTAGCTACTGCCTCAGAGTCCAACTTGAGCTGTAACCCAGCACCAACTGCTCTCTGCTGTGTAACCCCCTGGGAATGAGCTTAAGCCACCCGACAACTGGAGAGGCCTCACCTCCCAGTCCCTCCACACTCCTTATTTTAGCCATCCTATAAGACCGTCGGCAAGCCACATCAAGACGTCGCTGGCTTCCGCCAGGGACTCCATGTACCATTGGGTATATCAAACCCTTGGTTACAGTCCAGCAGGACCAGCAGCCCTCCATGGGCTCCCACCAGCACCGCCAGCCACAGCACCACCTCTGTCCAAGATCTGAGTACGAGTTCCAACCGGCACCAGCAGCAACAGCGGCTGAGTCAGGAACTAAGCCCACTCCAGGTAAACCAGTGTTGCAGAGGACAGTTAAGCCGTCAAGTCACGTGCCCCAGCTTATATACCAGCCGGGGTCCGATTAGCAGCCAATAAAGTCAGCCCAGTCATATCGCCCCTCTCTCTGACTGATACACTAAAACCTTGCCCGACCATGATGTTGTCGTCAGTCACCTGACGTCACATGTCAAAGAGTTTTCATGGGGCCACAGCACTATATTAATTAGCTAATAAAGCAGAACCAGGCCAGTACGACCCCGAGAAACAGTTAATAGCCAGGAGTCAAACCAAAAACCAGCCACACTTCGGAGAGTTTGTAAACATCCCGTGGCGCTCAATTGTAACTAGCAGAGATGTACGGATCCAATTTGAGCCTTGCTGACCAAGGCGAAACTGCCACTACAATGGGAGTAACCATTGTCAACCCAATAGAGAGCTGCAATACAGCCACATGCTCCGGAGAGGGCGTTAACTTCATTAGTTGCACATATTGCCAGAACAAATACCACTATCTATGTTTGGGGTGAAATGATGAACCCTGTTACACTGGCGGGCTAGAATACCACTGTAATGAATGTTGGACCGCCAGACTGCCTACTACAGTTGACTTACCTGCGCTGGACAAGGAATTAACACGGTAAGATTGGATTGTATGTGCGCAGATGTTTCCTCATAGGCTGGCCAGGCGAAAGAATCACGAGATTGGGTTTAGTATACAGGTGTGAGGTTTGCAGACGTGCGGAAAAATAGAAACCAGGTAATCCCGGCACTTACCGCAACATGACATCCACCCGGGGAAGTGATGGGCTACAATTACCAGAGTTTGCGGGAAGACCACATGAAGACCTGGCAGCGTTTACCCAGGAATGCGAGTGAGAATTTAACGAAAACGAAGTCCCTGTATAATGGTTTGTTAAAACCCATCTAGAATTGAAAGGAAAAGCGCTAGACTAGTGGCACAAGTACAGAGAATTCATTACTGAATGGGGGAAACTTTGTTCGCGCCTAGCCACCCAGTTCTTGGGCGAAGCACTTAGCTGCAGAGTTCCAAAACCAAACCCAGACCACCGAAGAAGAAGCTAAAATCTTCATTCGAAGGAAGGTGCAGATGTACCGCCAAATTTTCCCGGAAGAGGACGAGGAAAACTGTGTACGCAATGTTATGCATTTGCTGCTCCCAAAATTATGCAATCTTCTTCAACTTCCCAGGCCACGATCCATAGAAAAATTAGTTGAGAGAGCTCGTGAGACCAAGCGAAATTTCAATGCACAAGTCATTATGGACAAAACAAGCAGCAGTAAGAGCCACAAGGTCATTAAGCCACCTGAGCCGAAAGAAAGCCCTACCCCTCCCCTCCTTTCCCTGACGCTCCTAAGTTCTGGTTCCTGTCCGGAACAGCACTTTAACCGGGACTGCCCGGTTAAGCAGGCAAGCCGAGGCGAGTGGGAGAAAGAAGGAACTGAAGTTAAAGGACAGAGCCAGGCAGGAAATGCCGGAACCAGGGTGCGAAGCGGAAAACCACCACAGGAAACATGAGCCTGTCTACATACAAACACTAGCTGAAGAATTTGACCCACCCGAAGCCCTTCATATAGAAGTTGAGATTAATGGACGTCGGGCACTCACTCTTTTAGACTCCGCCGCTAAGGGGAATTTCGTGTGAAGCAATCTGCTCACCCCTGCACAATGAGCTTCACTTTGTCCACAAACCCACAAAGTGCGTATGGCACAGCATGGTCGGACCCTAAGGTCAACGGCCGAACTACTGACAGTAGCGATATACCGTCACGTAAACAAAACACAAATCATAATCTTGGGGAGATACTGGCCCCCCACTGACATGCATGTTTATAACAGACCATACCGCGTGTCTGCCTGGAGGCGACAGACACACAATGACGCAAGTCCAGGCGATGAAGAAACAGGGGATTGTGGAATAGTCAGACTCACCTTACAATACCTGGGTAGTTTTAGTCCCGAAGAAGGAAGGGCAGCTAAAATTCTGTGTGAATTACAAAGACCTAAATAACATTGCGCATCGCACCGTCTGCCATTAACCTAACCCAAACTCTCCGGGATATAGGAGGAGTCAAAATATTAAGTACCCTAGATATGCAGTCTGAGTACTGGCAGATTTCAGTACATTCCAACAGCAGAAATTACACAGCTTTTACTACTCCAGCGGGCAAAACCCTGCAATTCAGAGTAATGCCATTCAGGCTCAAGAATGCCCACGCCCCTTTCCAGAGGCTAATGTCCGCCGAGGTCCTTACAGGTTTAATAGGCGAGTTTTGCTTCACCTATCTCAACGACATAATTATGTAATCTAAGTTCTGGGAAGAGCACTGCGGACACTTCCAGAGAGTACTAGAGAGACTCGAATTGCATGGCTTAACCTGTAAGCTTTCCAAAAGCCATTTTGGAAAGACTACCATTGACTACCTGGGGCACGTAGTCACACCACAGGGGAACTACTCCCAGGCTGCCTCGATATGAGTCATGGAGGAGGCCGAAGCACCCACCAAAAAGAAACAACTACTTTGCTTGTTGGGCCTGTGGAACTGGTTACGTGACTACGTACCAGACATCGCTCGACAAGGAAAAATGGCACCCCTCACCCCCTTCTAGAGACGGAAACACGTTGGCGGTGGGGAGAATAACACAGCAACACATTTTTTGACCTGAAGCTTCCAGAACATTGAGCAACTCCACAGACCACAAGGAGATAGCCCCCTCATATTGCCGGCTGACACCTACCAGAACGGGCTGGGGGCGGTCCTATTCCAAGAGGACAGCACCGGGCAACCGTCTATTGCCTATACCAGCACCCGTCTTAACGCCACAGAACAAAGATACGACGTTAACAATCAGGAATGTCTCGCCATGATCAGTGCGTTGAGAAAATACTGATACCGCCTAGAAGGAAGACAATTCATACTCCGCACAGACTGCAAGGCCCTCCAATGGCTACGCAAGTCAAGAAATGTCAAAGCCAAATTAGGACGATGGGAAATGTTCCTAACCGAATTTGACTGTGGTTTTTCCCGGGCAGTGATGTGCTTCAATGACCTGCCTGACGCTTTATTCTGCCAGCCAGACCTTGACAAGAGCACCAAAGTAGGCGAGGAATGGGAGAAAATGATCCCCTCTCTGACTACTACCAGAAATTCCAAATAGCACCTCCGGCTCCTCCAGCTGTAACTCAGCCAATACTAAAGCAGTTACCATCAGCAGAAGGACCCAGACAACTGGCGTCTCCTCCAGGACATACCCCAAAGATTTGAACTTCGAGACGATGTTATCTGGTCACGGAGAGGACAGCCAGGGCCCAATGGAAGATTTTGATACCACGCAACCTGAGGGCAGACCTATGCCGACACAACCATGACCACCTGCAAACCCTCCGAGACATAGGAGAATGATACACGTGGGATGGGATAAGTCGGGACGTACGGCAGAACGTAAACAATTGCGAGGCATGCTGTCGTGATAAGGCCTATCCCATACCACAGCTAACATGAAAACCCCATCGAACTCACACAGCCTGAACCCTCTTGGCAGACCAGTTTTCCCGCTGGGTAGAGACATTTCCCCTACCTAGTCTGGAAATCCCGAACATTACGGAAATTCGAGACGGAATTATTTCCCTGCTGGGGGTACTACCCGCAAGCCATATTAGCAGATAATGGCACCCAATTACAAGCCACAGGTGGCAGACCACGTGCAATTCATGGGGGTAGAGACATAGATGACCCCCCCCCCCCC
>NQII01000307.1:919433-1032921 GCA_002778355.1 Clitarchus hookeri
ATATTACTTGCAAGCAAACCCCACTGAGCAGAGAAATCAAGAGCTAAAGAAGAGTCTCCATCTCAGTGTGATCTCCATCTCAGTGTGGGAGAAGACCACTGCCATTGCAACAAGCACCTGTCTAAGATTCTATTCACCCTCAGGAGAAGAACCAATGAGGCCATGGACACCAACCCCAGCCAGCTCATTCTGGGACAAACTCTCTGCCACCTAGGTGACTGGCAGTGAAAACAAGCTCCCACAGAGATGCCACAACCCGAGGACATCAGACTGGCCGCTCTAGCTCGGACCACTAGGGCGCGCAACGCCCAAGACCAGTACATTACCAGAAAATATCTGCAGCCCAGTACCAGGGTGAGAAGCTTCCGGATGGGCGAGGCCGTGCTACTCTGCAGCCACCCTTTTAGCAGGGACCGCGGTCAGTTCAGCACAGGCATCGCTGACAAGTGGGAAGGGCCCTACATGATTATGTGATGCCCGGAGAATGTATACTAGGCAGAGAACGCCAGAGGACGAATCCGTAAAGCAACCAGTGGGAAGAAGCACCCTTGCCCTGCCAGAACCCAAGACTGCGAGGCCGAAGCACTAAAATCAGAGGGAGAAGAAGAAGAGTAAGGAGTGAAGGACGATCCCAACCACAGGCACCCACAGAGATCGAGCCACCTGCCTTCTGAGACCCAGAAACATGCTTGGATGCCGACCAGAGGAGAGTCCAACCAACCCTGACCAGGGTTAAAGGACCAGCACCTCGAGGAGCAATGTCCGTCAGGACATTGCTCTCGGCCCCGACAAACTTTGTCCGCAAGATGGCGTGGCCGCATGACCTCCACCGGGTCTGAACTGTCATGGCGGAGCCCTGCAGACGACCCCAGCAGCCCAACCCCCTCCAGGAGAAGGTTGAGTCCAGCACAGCCGACGGGGCAGGAGTGCCCGAAGAGACCCTGCCTCAGATGGCAACCCAGGTCACGTCCATCCAGAAGGACATGGCTATCCACCAGGCCTTGACGCCACATGGCGGCGAGATCAACACCACTGCACAGCCTTACGCACGGGAGGACGAGCCCAGCAGAACCGAGAGGGCAGGGAAAGTAGAGGATTCCCGGCCTCTGAAGACTACCCCAATGCCATCCCTGCAGGAGAAGGGGATTCAAATTTGTGCCTCGGTACCTGGTGGCTCCGAGCTGGCCGCTGCCGAGCACGACACCCACTGGCCCAGCAGCCAACCCACAACCAGCCGGATGAGAGAAGTGCCTCCCTGCACCGGCCATCCCACTTCTCAAGGTCAGCCGGGGTGGTACCGTTAGTTGCCATGGCGAACCATGAAAAAATTCACGTGGCCATACCCACATCATCATGCCTTAAAAAGAAAGCAAAGCCGCTGATGCAAACGAAAGATTCCCAAAACCAGTGAAACCCAGTGAGACAAGTTGAAAAGACAGCCTTCAGTGTACAATGGTACACCAAATTTTTGTAAATATTTGAAATAATTGAGTGCAATATGCTTTTTACTTGATTGTAGAAGGCCCGTAAGCCAATTTTGTTCCTACAAATGATTTCACGGGTACTCTTGTTGTAAATACAGTGGAACAGCGTTAACGATAGTCTACAATGGCAAAATAAATTTTCTCTATAGCGAGTTATTGTTATAACAAAATTTACCGAGCCCTGTAATTTTTTAAAATTGTATTTGCCCTTGTCGATCCTGTGTTAAAAGAATGCTGTAAATTGCCAGTATGCAGTGACAAGTTAGTACAAGAATTTTTAAGTCTGACAGCTGCATTATGTAACGACCAGCAGATGCAACGTTCCTTCTTCCTCCATTCATCCCTTTCACCATATTTGCAGGCGGGCGGGAGGGAGTGAGTGAGTTAGTTGCCAACCAATCAGCGCGCTACTTCATTCATTGTCTCTTTCTCTCTTTCACACACACAAAGCCTGGAGATCACTGAACTCCCCCTGCCTCGGTCAAACTTTGACTCCTGTCTCACCCCTTTGCAAGATACTTTCTCTCCTCCCGGCTCTCATTTATGCTTCTCGACTCTCTCCTCGCTACCTCTTCTTCTCCTATCTCGCCTCGCTACATGCCCCCCTCTTTGCAACCTGTTTCTCGCCCCTCTGATGGCTTCCTTTCTTCTCCTGTACCTCGCCACTCCTATCTGTTCCACCATCCACAGCAGTCACGTACGTGCATCCTCAAAGCTTGCATCCTGTCTCGCCACAAAGCAGAGCTTCCACATGTTTACGTTTCCCCTCCACTCCCTCCCTATCCCATTCAAGTTGCCGATCGAATAATTCCTCCAAGTCTTCTTTGTTTCCACGTATGGCAGAGGATAACCAACCTCTTGAAGGAGGAGAAGGGAAGAGGCAACACATTTTTTTGAGGAGTGACATTCCAGCACAAAAAAAAAAAAAAAAAAANAAAAAAAAAAAACAGTACATCACTGTGTAAAAGAAGCAAAGAGAAAAAGAAAACTGGCCACCCACATTGCAAAAAAAAAAACCAGCACCTCACTGCACAAAAGAAGCAAAAATAAAAAGAGGAAGCCGGCCACCCACCCACCCACCGCAGTTGTTGGCTTTCTTCTTTTAACGACCGTAGGGTACCGTTATCTTACAGCACGCCACAATGTTTTGGCTTTTAGCGCCACGAGTTATTTAATTAAAGTATTTTCCAAACATATCACAATCACCACACATTAATGTAAAAGAAGAATAATTTGTTACATAATAACAAGGTGCACAAATTGTTGGTTCAATTTTATTTTAAAAACATTTCTTTCTGGTACTTGTTGCAAAAATCATGGTACGTACTATACATGAGTAAATACAGTATTATAAACAATGTAGCATTGTCTAGTAACTGTTAGGCGTAATCATGCTTTTCCCCTTGCACATAGCGATGCGATGACCTTGCAAGCGGTAGTTTTCCTACCCCCACAACATAAAAGGAGCAGTAGGCTGCTAGCATCTCGCCGCCCCCTTCTACATTCAACAGTACGTACCATTCCCCTCCTCTTCCTATTCTATATCCAGCGTACCCCCCTTTTCTTGGCCTCGACCAGCTCTACTCCCATTCGTACCTCTCCCCTCTGCTATCATAACCTCTTCCTTATTTTTCTTTACAACACCTGCACAGACCTCTTCACACGCTACTCTAACACGAGTGACGCCATGCAACAGACTAACAAAGGCTGGCTCGGGTATGGCAAATGGATGGATGCCACTTGCGATACAACGTGTTGAAACATTTTAAAAATACGAGTTTACAAATGTTTGTATCGCTATAGCGAAAGGCTACATTAAAGATTTGCGTTATAAACAAAATTAAGTACCTTTCAAATGATAGGGCAAATGACAGTGCATTTAAAAACTATCGCAACAGCGGACGTGACACTATAGGCCATACTCGCAATAACGCGGTTCCAGTGTATTCGATAGATACCTGCCAGCCTAAGTCACGGAAGACCTAGAGCCGGCACCACTAGAGCTTTGTCACACGTAAAATTACCTGCCATGCAACCAGCTAAGAGGCTACAGAGCAGACACACTTTAAAATGCCTTCAGCACCACAGCAGGTAAACCAGTAGAATTGAAACAACCCTCACGAGTGGGACTTGAATATACATTATTGCTCAATTATTTTTTCCATGCCCATCTGTACATTGGTTTTCTTCCAGGTGAAATCTGTTAAAAGACTTTGGTAAATAAACACGGACTTCAGCTGATTCGCGTGAGCGGCGTGCTTATTACGTAACGAAGAAGGGACATGTACAATCACCTGACACCGGGCCATTAAAGTGTGACAGCTATCTTCCCCAGGGGGTAGAACACATTAGCTTGGTCGCTCACCCAGCCAGCCGGCACACTAGAGAGAGATAGTGTTACATCACGCCTTGATAGAAAGTGGCACACCACGAGCCAGATGCCAAATGAGCACTGGTGAGCTTACTACTAACGCATGATGTCGGGTGACTGATGAAGTTTGGTAGGGCAAGCTTTTGTGTGTAGGTAAAGATACAGGCGATATGACTGGACTGACTTTATTGAATGCTCGCTGGACCCCGGACGGTATATAAGCTAGGGCGCGTGGCTTGACGGCATGGCACAAAGTATGATGTGGGTTTAACTGTCCTTCGTACTACGGGTTTGCAAACAGCCACTAGTTTACCTTTATATGGGCATGGCCTGGGGTAGCTCCTGACTCAGCCGCTGTTGCTGCTGGAGCCGGTTGGAACTCTTACACAGTCTTTGGGCGGAGGTGGTGCTGCGGCTGGCGATGCTGATGGTAGCCCCCGATGGAAGTCGACGACGACTTGGTGCAGCTAGCCTGCGGTTTTGTAAGGTGACTGAAATAGGGAGTGTGGGGGAACTGGGAGGTGAGGCCTCGCCAGTTGTCGAGTGGCTTGAGATTGTTCCCAGGGTGTTATGCTGCAGAGGGCAGTTGGGGCTGGGTTACAGGTCAAGTTGGATTCGGAGACAGTATCTGCCTTCGCAACTTGCCACTTTGCACCACTCCTATGGGTGTATGGTTTAAAGGTAGAAACTAAGGTCTGCCACGCTAGGGAAGAGCAGGCAATGAAGGTCCCTAGGCAGGTGTAAAGTCAGCCAGAGCAGAACCACCCAGAGTCGTACCCGATTACTCCAACTGGCGACAGTTCAGCGCGGTGGTAAGAGCGGTGGGTTTACCTTGGCTGTCTGACAGTGACGTGGGTGTGGTCCAAAGGTGGGCAGACCTCCACGATCAGTCTATCCCTCCTTCCGGCGACAGTTTAGCGCAGCGGATTAAGTGAATTGGCTAGGCTGGTTGACTAGCCGCCTTGTGGATTGAGTTCCTAGTGGTTGGGGCTCTACCGTACTGTACACCAGGTGCACAGTATGGGTGGCCGTCTAATGGGTGTGTTCGCGACAAACGTGCACCTGGTTAAGGGAGTCCAAAGTCCTACTCTAGTTTGGCAATGGGCAACATGCAAATTTTGCAAATATTGTTGAAAATGATACAAACACATTTGTATATGCGTATGAAAATAAAAATTCATCTTTTTTTTGCATAAAAATTGGGTTTTGACAAAGCTATTTTAATATCAAAACAGTAACTTTCACGGCCGCTGTCACGTGAATGCGGAAAACTCTCTCATTGGTATGACATCACTAGTCGTACGCCGGCGACCGGCTCCAGCACGTTGCAAACACACAGCACTAAAATGGAAGGCAACTTTGTGAAAGCGCAGTTGGACAATCTGTAGATTGTAGATACAGATATGCTACTTGATTACTTAAATTCCCATTGTTTTGTGTAACCTAAAATAAGAGGTGTAAAATTACAAAGGTAACAACGTGTCTCATATCAGACAATCGTGACCTTCAAAGTGACTGTAGGCCTACATCACATGTTAAAACTTATTTGTTTGTACGTTTTATTGATTTACATATTATTATTATCATCTGTGTTTATGTTTGCGATTGCTAAGATTCATGGAAATTAAAATATGGAATAGGTATTACATTCACAAGAATAACACAATTGTAATGGCGGAGACTGCAGTGAGCATACTGTGTTGTCGCTTGGCATGCTTGATGTCTATGATAAATTAACTACATAATTTAGAAATGAAACATAATGTTGTGTTGAGAAAGAAGGTTACAAATATTTCCAGATTCTAAACCACATTTCAGTATTCATAAAAAACTTTTTTCGCTTTACAAATGTCAGATAACAAGCATTATGGTCACAGTAAGCCTAAAGTTAGCATGCTAGTCACTACCAGACACCACACGACTTTTCTAGCAGCTGCGGGCTGGTGGTGGGCAGAATGCACTGCCGGCCAGCAAACATGTATTTCCGCGTTCCACCTTGTTTATAATCACTATATTGAGGCCTCAAATATAGTGTTTCGAAACTAAAAAACTATTTAAAAAATAACTTGTTTATCTTATTGTTTCTTATATTTTGTGTACCTAACATACCTTTTATTATTCTGATGTCACGATAGCTGTGTCTGCATTTTATTTTTAAACCGTAAGAACTGTGCACATAAGCTGAAAATATAGATATGGTAGTTTGAGAAACACTTAATACACTGGAGAGCCAAAAAAACTGGTATAGGCGTGCATATGCAAATAACAGAGGTATGGAACCAATCAGAGTAACGCGATGCGGTCGGCAGTGCCTATATAAGACAACAAGCGTCTGGCACGTTGCTAGATCGGTTACTGCTGCTACAATGGCAGGTTATCAAGATTTAAGTGAGTTTGAACGTGGTGTTATAGTCGGTGCACGAGAGATAGGAAATAGCATCTCCAAGGTAGTGATAAAATTTGGATTTTTGTGTACGACCATTTCACGACTGTACCCTGAATATTGGGAAATCTTCGACATCACTGTGGTCGGAAAAAGATTGTGAACGAACAGGACAAACGACGGCTGACGAGAATCATTAAACGTGACAGACGTGCAACCCTTTCTCAAATTGGTGCAGATTTCAATGCTGGGGCATCAAAAAGTGCTAGCGTGCAAACTATTCAACGAACCATCATTGATATGGGCTTTTGGAGCCGAAGGCCCACTCGTGTACCGTTGTTGACTGCACGACATAAAGCTTTACGCCTCGCCTGGGCCCGCCAACACCGCCATTGGACTGTTGATGACTGGAAACACGTTGCCTGGTCTGATGAGTCTCGTTTCCAATTGTATCGGGTGGATGGACGTGTACGGGTATGGAGACATCCTCATGAATCCATGGACCCTAGATGTCAACAGGGGACTGTTCAAGCTGGTGGAGGCTCTGTCATGGTATGGGGCGTGTGCAGTTGGCGTGAAATGGGACCCCTGATACGTCTAGATACGACTCTGACAGGTGACAGATACGTAAGCATCCTGTCCGATCACCTGCACCCATTCATGTCCATTGTACATTCCGACGGACGTGGACAATTCCAGCAGGACAGTGCGACACCCCACATGTCGAGAGTTGCTACCGAGTGGCTCCAGGAACACTCTTCTGACTTTAGACACTTCCATTTGCCACCTAAATCACCAGACATGAACATTATTGAGCATATCTGGGATGCCTTGCAACGTGCTGTTCAGAAGAGATCTCCACCGCCTCGCACTCCTATGGATTTGTGGACTGCCCTGCAGGATTCATGGTGTGAATTGGCTCCTGCATACCTTCAGACATTAGTCGAGTCCATGCCACGTCGTCATGTGGCACTTCTGCGTGCTCGCGGGGGCCCTACACGATATTAGGCAGGTGTATCAGTTTTTTTGTCTCTTCAGTGTACTTGTGATGAGACTAAATAGAGTGAAGAAAATCCATAATAAAAGCTTAAGAATTTGTTTTCTCAAAGTTGTTTTATTTCTGTTTATTTAAGGGAAAGGGTTATAAAACTAACACAGCTTACTTGCGTAAAACACGTAAGCTAATTCGTGTCAATTTTGTCGACCTAATCTCGTAATTTCTTGTGACGTCCAACTCAGTAACTTAGAAAAAAGGAGAAGGGTAAATATGAAAGTCAGATCTAGGGCTGAGCCGATACCGGTACCGATATATCGAAACCGGCCGATATAGTAATTATTCGAGTTGTATGCAATTCATGTTTAAATCGCCGATAATATAACCAATATTTTGTCCTAAGAATTTAAGATGGTGCTGTTTTCATCTTGCCATAATTGGAGTGGATTAGCACACTATTTGGTTTTATTAAAGTAATAACCATTTTTAAATTGGCTTTTACTAAAGTACCTAACTGGCTGTGTTTATTTCTAAAGCAAAATTAGGCACGTTTTGCATGATTGTTTACAAATCATGTATACAACATAACAATAGTAGCCACCATTTGCGTTTACTGAATTTTATCTCTGAAGGCAAGCTTGCCGCACGAACAAAACTTAACATACAATTAGTCTAACACACATTTAATATTACCAATAATTAATATTTACGATTACCTCCATAAATATTTTGTCTTAGTAGTTTCATGTCCAACCGCAAACACGGCGACACATAAAAAAAATTATGTAATCTTGTAATGTTGTTTACATTACTGCTGACGCCGTTGGTTTGTTTGCTGTTGCTGTAGTAATATGACTGTGTTAGGTTAGGGAACGATCGTGGTGAAATTATTTACATGTGCCAGCAAAAAATAAATAATATGGCTGGAAGGAAAAGTGACGTGTGGAATTTTTTTACCCTAAGCAACAAGCAAGAATGTTTGCAATATTTATAATTTTTGGTTTTGAGAGGCAGTACATCATCGTCGTATAGTACCACAAAATTAAAACGGCACCTTGAGTGTACGCACCCTTTGAAGTGGAAGAGCTTCAAATTACAACAGTGTACTCCTAGGCCTGTTGTACAACTCTCAACACAACTTTCTGGCAGAGAAAACGCGCCTAGCCATGTCATAATTGCGAGTACTTCACAAATTTCAGATAACGATTATGTGGCTACATGTTCATCTAGCCCTGATGTAAACAGGTCCAAACCCAAATTGCATAACGTGTATGAATTAATGGAAAAAAGTAAACGTTATCCTTCATCACATGCCTGCACTGTGAAAATAAATAGTTTCATTGGAAAAATCATTTGCAAAGACCTTTTATCACTTAGTATTTTGGAAAACCATGGTAGGTTAATACTACAAATACATTATATGCATAATTCATAGGTGCATCACATCTTGCACATTTTTTACATCAATTTAAATTATTTTCGTCTTAAAAATATGCTTAATTACTAACTAGTAAGTGGTTCCTAGATTTTTATTTATCTGAATAGTTTGACCTATCACTGAAACAATAAAAACAACGACAATAAATATTTTTTTTAACTAAATGTTTTAAAAATAAAGTTTCTAATTTTTTTTTAAACATGAAAAAGCGTTATTTTTTCTTGTTTAGGCAGTATTGGTATTGGCAATATTGGTAAGTTTGTATCGGCAATATCGGAGAACGCTCAAAAACCATATCGACTCACCTCTAGTCAGATCATCATTGATAAACATTTCTAAAAACATGCATTTTAGTTTTTTGAAAGTAAAAATTAAGTTGCTATTTAACTTAAATTGTTAGGCTTATGAAAGCCAACTAGAAAAAAATCAAAACAACATAAATTTATTAGAAATTGCTATGTTTGAAAAATACTGTACAATATAAACACAACTTTTTGCAAGAGAGACTCTTGAGCCCATCCAAATAATTTGATGATTAATTTTCATGGCTTAACATTGTGACATGTTATTATTTAGGCATACAATGTGAATATAGCCTTAATATGATAGCTGAGCTCTTAAAACAAATGTTAGAAGTAATATTAAATTAATAAAAAATATCTGTACCAAATTTTGTATGCTAGGCCTAACTTGGAATGTATACTTATAAAATGTAAAATTTATATTGTGTGGCTAAATTTTTGTATACATATTAATAGGCTTTTACTATTATGAAACACGTCAACATATTTTTTTATGCTCACGTCTACATCACATACGAATTGCTAAACGCGTTGTGGTGCGTATTAAACAATACCATAGTACTGTAATGAAGGTTAGGTCAGATGTAAATAGTAGATATTATGAAGTTCAGTGTTAAAACTGCCTAAATAGGAGAAACATAAACACCTTAAATATAATTACGTATGTCAAAAAGGTCTTAGCAAACAGAAAGAACTGATTTGGCGAAACATCTTCAATGTCTCGTCTAACTGCGTTAAACTATGTCTTCCTGTTTGTTTTGTATTTTGTAACTAACAAATACTTTCAGGTGTTTTGCAACATGTGCTAGTACACTGCGGTACAATAAACCATTTTAATGATTTTGGCATACTTGGCTATTTATATTTTCTTTTCATTACTTCAAACAATTTCTATTTAACCAAATACGCATCACCGCTGAAGTTAACAAACGCGGTGGCCATGGTCATATCTGATTTGTGATGTCACGGAGTGAGCAGGCGCGACAGACGCGTTTTGGCAAACGTTTCAAATGTAAAACTTTCATTCAATTATAACTTTTTCAAAACTTATTTTTAAATCATTAAATTTTGTAAATCAATTTCTAACCCATAAATTAATGAAAACCAAGTGCTAGCAAAAAATGTGCATGTTGCCCATTGGGTTGTAATAATGCAGTCTCATGCTTTTCCCTGGTGAGCGGACGTCTACGGGGGATAAAAGTCACAGTCACCCTACAATTAGTACTCTGAGGTTTAAACGTGTTCATTTCTGTGAGGAAATAGACATGGTGGCCCATACTAACTCTTTACGAACAAGGATTGTAACGGAAGTAGACTATGATAAACCAAGTGAAGGGGACCTGGGTCTAAACTAGACAAGAGTAGATGCGACTAGGTAGTTATGATTTTAAGTCAATGCTGTTGTTCAGAAGGGACTCAGGCGGCACTACCAGAAGCGTAGTGGGTATTCAAGGGGTGAAGATTTCTTTGGGTGTTGCTGGTGAAGGTCTTAAAGATTTCTGGTAGGTAACGGTGGTTCTACTGGAGGACGTCAATGTCTGCAGAGAGCTCCAGCACATGAAGCGGTGTAGCGAGCTGTGGAGAATGAACTGCCGTTCTGCGGCTGTGCACCGACATATATTCCACCTGCCCACGGGCTCTCTGTGGTGCGGGGGTGGCAGGGGTTAGTTCCTCCTCCTGGTGGAACTGCGCTCTCTTGTGCCATCTCTTGGTTCGTAACGAAAGCAGGCGCCTCTGTCATGCGGGGTGGCATCGGCGGCGTGATCTTAGGCGCTTAGCTGGGCCACTTGGCTGGCTTCTATCACACTTGAGGGGTTGGTGTGACGTCTGAAATAAAGGCAAAATGAACTTGGATAACGTGTTTGTGGGTGCCCCCACATTTAGCGGTGTGCTGGTAAGGCTCTGGTAGCAAGTAGTTCACGGTTCAAACCCCACCTGGGGTGACGTGATGACACATGAAGATAAGGCTAAGTCGTGTTTAAATAAATGTCGGTAAGTGTCACGCATCACCACTTTCATGTAACGCAGTGTACACTCTGTATTATTTCTGCATGATACAACACGCACACAACTGAAAATCAAACCACGCAGGATGATGGAAGAGGAAGGAAGTATTGCATGCCATATGGTGGAGTAGAGTTACGGAATGGGGGTTGGAAAGAAACGGAAAGTATTGCGCGCCCATTAAAAATTATATGTGCATTAAAGCAACATTGGAAACCAAATGGGATGAGACACATATGCATATAACATGTTTTTGCCTATAAATTTCTCCTTTCACCTCCTGGAATAATGGCCTATACTCCTGGGACATCTAGTAAATGGAAAGAAGTAGATAAGGAAATAAAATGAGAGAGTTGGTGTGTGCTTCTGAAAGAGGCCTCTGGCACAACTCATGGAGGAGAAGTGAGAGTTAGACAAAACAGTGACAAAATACCAGAGTGGAGGAAATTGGAATATACTGAGAAAACTTGCATGTCAAGAAAACATCTCTAATGTTTCCCACATTCAAAAACTGGGAGTGCCCGTGTTGGGAATGACACCTTGGTGGGTTTTGGTGTGATAGCTACGGCTGTCAGGATAGCACGAAGTTGCAGAGAAGTGCATGTGCTGAGAGGGGAGCTGCTGTACTTTGTATAGAAGACTCTGACACAGTTATAAGGTCCTTTCACACCCAGAATTATGAATTCTTTATATCCCTCTGATTTATGATTTCAGTAAAATACTTTACAAAATGTGTCAAAAGTCCTTCCACTGTTTACGTTTTCCTTCCCTTCAGCACACACTCAACATATGAACAAATCATGTACAATTGTGTATAATATAATTTCAATGTGTACTATGTTAATCGTACCATAATTAGATATGTACTAATATTAGAGAAATTATGTCCATATTAAATGGTACTATAAAGATAATTAAATGATTGTTTTTATTTTTTAAAAGTAAAATAGTGAGCAAGGAAAGGCAGTCACTGTAAAATACAGATGTAGGTACGTACCTTAAGGCCAACAAAGTCCTCGCTCTGTCGGTTGATGCGAGTGCCATCTCGCTGCAGGTCCTTGAACAGCATGGTGAGGCTGAGGACCATGGTGCGGGCACAGTTTACTTTGTTGATCTCCCGTGCCTTCCCCAGTGTTGCCTTGATTATGTCCCCGTAGTCGTTGTAGTACTGCACACACACACAGTACGTCACTGTATGCACCCCTTTTTCATGTCGCACACTGTCCACTATGAGCCTCCTTCCTCAACACCTCACAGCAAGAGGCATAATAATCATTATTACTCACCACATACTTTAAAAAAATTGAGAAATTTTGTACCTCACCACAAACCCATCAGTAATTTCACCATTTCAAAATGCTTACCTGGTAAAAAAGTTTACATTTTTCACTTCTTCCAGAAACATCCAACAAGAGTTTACTCATGGGTTGAGAGATAGCTATGCTACAGAACACACCAGTAAATAAAACTTACCAGGCATTGACAACATCCAAGATGTATTTCATATGTGAAAATTCAGGTTCAACTTTGCTGGGAATGGAACCCAGTTTGCCATGGTGACATTTTAATAATCTGGGTGGTGCACCATTGTGGGCTCTGGAGCTTTACTACAGTTACAAGACTTGCTATGACCCATGCGACTGCCCATCTACTAAGAATGCAGGTCACCTACATGCCATATTTCACAAGAGAGCTATCAATCTGTACTTCGCAAGCTTGATATTTCCAAATCAAATAATACGAGTGGCAATCAGGTTAATGTAACAACCAAGTCTCAAAAACCCTTAAGTTTTATAACATGGTTCTAGTGGAATTCCATTCCAGCTTTATATCAAACTGAACTTCATTTCTGAACCTCAAATGCATACTTGCAAGAGACTGTACAGCTACAGCTCTGTTGTGAGTGGATGAAGGCTCAGAGGACACAGTTGGAAAAGTAACCATACCTTGACGTAGTGCTTGAAGATGTCGGCAGCCACCTTGGTGGGGATCATATTGTAAACAATGAGCTTGCAAAATGATGCGAGGAAATTCCTGCGCTTATGCAGCTCCTCGATCTTCGAGTGTTCATCCTGCTCATCTGCCAACACAAACATGATACAGTATAATACAATCACTGATGAATATCTAACGCTTATACTTCACATTAATTATGCTGTACATATGTAAGAACTGTTAGCAAGAATTAATTAAATTATATTATTTAAGACAATGACATACGTGGTGCTTGAACTACATTGCAGAGAATTTGAAAATTATATGTTTATACCACACTATGAAACCTGTTCCCAATATAAGAAAATAAGAGATTGTCAAGCTCAGCTAGCAGGGATCTGCAACTTATTGAGGTGAAGTCGTCTTAATTTACAACGCGTTTTGCCAGTTGCCATCAAGTGTCTTCTGGCTGCAGCAGTCATTGCTGATGAATGACTGTTCCTATGCTCAATGGGAGATTACAATTACAACAGCCCATTGCATTTGTCTGTGACCTGTCTGTCAGTCTTCAGCTTGTCTTCAAGTCAGGTAATTTATGACAAGATATTTTGTGTATGTTGTCAAACATATGCTGCTAACTAACACAACAAAAATTAGGGATGGGTCAAATCATGTTTTTGGCAGAATCCAAATCCATAGCCAAATTTTTTAAGTAGCCTTGAATCTTGAACCTAAACACCCAAAACTATGCTACCAAAAAAATTGGTTGCTTTAAAATATTTTTTAATAAACTGGGAACACAACCACAAATAATTTCAATAGTCAATGCACAGACTAAAGAAACTACAAGATCATTCAACAGGGGCAATAATACTGAAATGGGAAAAAAAAAAAATTATGACAGCACAATGTAAATATTTCCCCTGAGTAAAAATTTTGCATTCCTTCACATAACTTGTATTTTTTCACTCAAATTATACAAATTTGCTTCAAAATTTTTTTTAACACAATAAAACAGATTGGAGGGTTTTGAATTCAAATATTTATATTTGTTGTTTAATTTGCAATGATATGACCACCAATGTAGATCCATGGAGACTGCGGTAGTATGTGAGAAAAACCCAGCAACACAGTTACAAAAAAAAAGTTAGACAGGTTTTTGAGATACTGCTAATGGCAATTGAACTTGTGTTTAAGTGTAAATACACACTTAAATGTTACAACCCATGGTCATCATCTTTAGCCATTGTTTACTGTATTTGTTTGCAGTGTAAATTGGACACGACAGATGTTAAAGCAGAAAAAAAGTTAATTGTAAAAGGCTTCCCCTTAAATACATAGATCCAAATAAATTATGTTCCATTGGGTAACACCCATTGCATAAACTCAACATGGTTCAGAAACATGTACAAGTTAGTGTCAGAAACAATGTTAACACAAAAGTTGTGGAGAAGCCATTCAACCAATCAATGAAGTAAATTTTTGTTAATAGATTTAATCGAGAAGTTAAAGAAAATTACATTGTCACTTACATTAATAAAGAAATTAAAATAGCAAACCTCAAAGTGGTAAAGTTATAGACTAAATATGACATGTATTCTTCTTTTTATGTAGCTGTAGCAGAATCTGACTACAGTTGTATTTTTAATACTGTTTTTTGGCCATTTGGCTGTTTAATAAACACTTTTTACAGGAGGCTTCATAATGGCCAACTTTATATACAGCCAAAGATGGCAAAATTTTAAGATAAGACTGCGCAGAGAGCCGAGACAATATACGAACAAAATAAGGGAGTTGGAACCTGTTAAACTGAATTGTTGAATGACACAGAACATGGATATGTGGCATTTTTATCATCAATGTCAGGGGTTCATGTACTAAAGGAGCAGCTGTCAAAGTTATAACTTGCTATTCTTGTGATTCAGCTGCTGATCATGTCAGCCGTGTGTTGATAGCGAGAGACATAGAGAGGTAAGAGAGAGCCATATCATGGAAGGTGGAAAAGGGGAGACAACAGTCACCAGCAACTTGTTGACTCACAAATGTTTGTTTAAAATGTAATAGTACATGTCTCAGCGAAAATGGACAAAAACCAAGTGAAACAAATTTACTTAAGGCAGGAGACACATGTTAAGACGTTGATTTACACAATGCAATGATGATAACCAGATGCAACAAGTTAAGATAATGTCAGAAACTACACTTGTTTCCAGACAAGTTATGACCTGTCCTTATATGACGAATACAAGGCAATGTAACAGGCTCTTAACAGATAATTAATAATGATCCTCAGATTACAGACTTGCTTCAGCAACACGGAATGAGAACAATTTAACGTCTCGTGTTCATTCGTACGGCCCAGTGAAACAGTTGTAGTTCATGCAGTAATTTTACACATAATTAATACGAAAACATGTAGCAGAGGTATTTATCAACCAAAGTTGGGCAAACTTTTAAAATAAAAATCAGGTTAAAAGCAGGTCCACAACACACCAAATTAATAGAATTTATTGCAAGTTAAAATTACAATGGCATCCTCTGCTTTCATTCTTCAGCATGTAAGCCATCTGCTGAGGACTAAGATGGACTTGCGTAAGCAGCAGAACTTCACAATTATGGAGATGCTCCAATGCACACACATTAACACCATACCTTACTAAAACGTCAACAATATACATCTAAACCAGGAAAGAAAAAAAAAAAAACTGAGGTAAGACAAAACATACTGATGAATAAATTGTGTACCATAAAAACAAGAAAGTGTACAATAATTTGCAAGTGTATTGATCAATGATTTATAAGAGCAAAAGGGATTAACAGCCTTTAATGAATTGCCAGTAATGACCAGAACAAAAAAACTAGTTTCTGTAATGACATGTAAGCACTTGACAACATAACCTCAATGATACTCTGATGACTTCTGTGGACTTGTTCGTGGCAAAGAATCTAAAAGTAAATGCACTCAATAATAGACGAAAACAATATTCAATAGACACATAATGAAATATGCAATGTGCTGATGAGTATTAAGGTATTTTTGACTGACATTTGTCTAAAAAATTCGTAGGTTATAAAAGTAAAAATATAAAACCTTGCAAAAATTTAAAATTTGCTAACTCTTTTTTAATTAATCTGAGACAGCAAATTTGGATTAACATTTGCGAGACGGTAATTGTAGTTCTCATCACAATTTGGACATTACAGCTAATATGTTAAGAATGGAAATAAACGAAATTCGGGGAACTTTCATAACAACGCATTTTTATTTGGCAAAAACTTACCAACGACTATTGCGAAGCAGTAATTCTGCTATTACTGATACTAAACAGTTAGAGTTGTAAATATGTGGCGTGAAATAACGCGACAATTGCTTGAAAACTACCTACGTTTTTTTCTTTGTTTTATTAATACAGTATAGTAACTACAAAAAAACAACAAGGAAATGGGTTTGCAAGAGAACAACATGGTGTGTGATGGATGTTGTATGAGACAGAGAGTAAGTGAAGATGCTGCACATTCAACATTAATTACTAAATTCAAAACTATTATAATTATTAAAAAAAATTAAGAGTAAACAGTTTGTAAAGACTATATAGCCATAATGATTACCTTTCATTATAAAATTATAATTATGTGCCATTTATATGAAATTACTTCATCAAATAACACATGTAAATGAGAAAGTAGCATTTTTAAATGATAATGTAGTTGAGGCAATGAACAAATATATTGTGTTTAGAATTAGGACAAAATTTATATATCCATATTAGTTTTATAAAGAATGATTCTCAATTACAAAGACTTCACAGCATCTATCATTCAATTTCCAACCTGGTACAGAAACATGAAACTAAACAAAATGCAATCTCTCTATCAGTTTGACACCTTCCACCAAATGTCAACAGCTGCACACATTCCATTAGGAAAGGAACTGAGATTGCGCTTTAATTGTTTTTGGAGTGGTCACCAACTAAACCAGTGCACCTCTGGCATGTGCAAGCATAGTAACGAAAAACAAAATTCACTGCTACACAATGAAAGTACTTCAATTCCAACAGTATACGCGCAAGAACAGTTAACACCACAATTGCAGAATAACTCTCATTATGTACATCATGAGAGATTTTCTGGGCAGTTGCAAACCTATTAGGGTAATTCTCAATTCTGGATCATGAACGAACTTCATCAGAGAGCATGCTGTCAAGCTGCTAGGCTTAAAAATAAACCGGATATCTTCTGAATTTTGGGAATACGTCAGTCAAACTAAGGCCAAAAGGTGGAACATTCCATCATCAATTCAACTGGCAAACCCAGGTTTTTATTCGCTTAGCAGGATTGACATGCTGCTAGGTGCAGAAGTATTTTTGGATCTGTGTGCATTGGTCAATCTAACCTGCTGAACATGCACCAATATTTAAATATATATATATATATATATATATAAAATTGGGGTAGCATCTTTACTAAATGCTGACTTCCATGTACACACACATCATCTTATTACTAATTAGGACTCTTACAAGAAAATACATGAATTCTGGCATCTGGAAACATGCATTAGTAAACCTCCTCACCTGATAAAATATTATATGAAAACACATTACACAGAGAACAAGAGACAAAATGACTAAGGACGTTAGATAGCCAAGTTACCTATAAAGAATGTCATCATCATATAGGCAATACATGAGAGGAGGCACATATGCGACTACAACAATGGTAAAAGAAGTTTGTAAAGAAAACCCTACTAGGAATTTATGCAGGAATATTATTTGCAAGATCACAAGTAACCAGTCACAGCTGATATTAAAATGAGCACATATTCTTATCAATTCTACCTACCTCATTTTGGAGTTATAAAGAAGTTTGGCATAACAAACAAGTTGTGTGTTGTTTTTGATGCTTCTGCAAAGTCATGAACAGGACTGTCATTCAATAAATTACTCCTTGTTGGATCCACTATACAACAAAATTTGTTTTTGATTATGGTCCATTTCCACACACACACACACAGAGTAGCCACGACAAGTGACATTGCCATGACGTTACAACAAATTCTGATTGATTCATCTCAAGAAAATTTGCAATGGATTCTATGGCATGATATTAGTGAAGAAAGTGAAATCAAGACCTATAGGTTCAAAACTGTCACATATAGGGCAGATTCAGCCCCATTTCTGGCCACAAGAACACTTTATCAACTACCGTCAGATGAAGGACGTGACTTTCCAAAGACTGCAGTGGTTCTATGAAAAGACTTCTGTGTAGACAATGTCATGACTGGTGCACAAAATAGTAGAGGAAGAGACAGCTTTACAAAGGGACAGATCATGTTTGCTTCATAGTGAAGGATTTTACTTACATAAATGAACTTCTAGCAATCCAGATGTTCTTTGCCATGTGCCAAGTGATGCACGAGAAACCAAACTCTCCTGAGAATCATTCTAGCAAAACACCCGGCATTTTTAGAGTACAATGAAGAATTTAAGTCGTCATGATCAGAAGTACCCAGTTCTTTTTCCAAAGGGCAGCAAGGTCGCTAATCTCATCACAGTAGATGAACATGTCAGGTACCTTCATGCTGGACCACAACTTTTGCTTGCAGCGATAAGACAGAAACACTGGCCATTAAACTGGCGTAGTTTAGCATGTAAGACGGTTCATGAGAGTAGGTGTGTTGGTTTAAGATCACGCCAAGGATGGCTAGGCAACTCATGGGTAAACTTCCCTCCCAGAGGCAGTAGCAATATAGAATATTCCTTCACACAGGCATTGACTTCTGTGAACCTGTGCTTATTCAATCAAGTCTTAAATGAGGAGGTTTTTCCATTAAGGCCTAAGTGGCTATATTTGTTTGTTTTAGCACCAAGATTGTACACATAGTGCTTGTGACAAGATTCACTACTGCTGTCTTTTTAGCTGCACTGAAACAGTTACTCCCGGTACAGAATTTTTTCGCAGCTCAAGGTAAGATGAATAGCGGTGCTCCTCTCACTAGGTGGTGCCAGTAACCTACCACAGTTGTGCACTGTTGTCTAATTCACAGTGTTACTGTGGCTACAGTGAGTCAAACAAAATATTTCTCAGGTGTGCTCAAAAATTACAAAATATTTCATTAAAATCAATTTATGTTTTGCAGGAGGCTCATTTTCTTGAATAGGTAGGTGAAAATCTCAAGTACTTCTCTTTATCCATTCATGTTTTATGTTATAAAAGAGTGTGAATGACAGCTGGCATGAACTCATTATTATTTTTCAGAATAGAGAACGTTATCAATTATTCCCCTAAGAGGAAACCATATTTCGTACATTTATCGATATGTGCCCACCTTGCTTTTGAAGCATATGATAATGAAGTCTGATATGTGCTTAGTTGACAAAGATAAAAACAAAAAGTTGCCTCATGCCACCAATGTTAGTGTCTGCTATATCGTGTAGCCCCAGTACGACAGGCTTTGAAAGATCGACACTGTTTTTAATTTGCTTGCCTGTAAAGTTTTTGGTGAAATTACGGCGCTGAGTAAACTTTGTGCTAGCAACAGTATTTGCAGAAGGGCAGTGGTTTGCAACGAAGGTTGATCTACAATCTTTAATAGGCAATCTTATATTTTTACTAAATTATTAAACAAATGGCTTTGGTAAAGAATACATTTTAAACAACAGAAACAGTTAGACAGCAAGAGCATATGATGGTGAACATACCATACCATACAGTGCGACCGATATGCATAGAAAAAGACAGCAGCATTGAATCTGTGTCAAAAGCAATATTTGTGTCACCTAGAAAAAAATAGTTTCTCAAGAAACAAGTCGCAGTTTTTGATGACATTAAAAAAAATTCTCTTCTGAGAATGGGGTTAGAATTTTACGAAAATGGGGGAAATTCCGACAACAAAATAAATTATGGCAGCTCTGCATGAGAAAGTAGGTTATACGTAGAGAGTTCACGCAGTGTTAGGATAGACTTTAAACTCTTGTACTTCCTTGTTACTTTTGTGATTGGGCCACTCATTTATTGATACGCCTGACAGATCTGCGAATGTGTGGAAAGAGACCGAGCAAATCATGTACAGCCTACAGGATGCTGCCATTGCAAGCTACTGCAACACAGATAACTTTTTATATGCTACATGCAACTGTAAGTAAACAAAAATTATTACGTGTACATTTAATGCATGTTGCCAATCTGTAAATTTGTGTATCAGAATAATTTTCTACACAAGCAAAAATTTAATAGTTTCTCTGGCAAACAGTTATCTGACAGATATAATCTACCAAATATATAAAATATATGATTTATTGATATCTCTATCTACTATATTCAAATGTCCCCCTTTATTTATAGAATTGTAATTTATATTAATACAATTAAGATTTTATGACAAACTTATGATAGGATGGTTGCTTTATAGATGTGGCACAGGGTTTGGTAATGCTCATTGATAGGCTGACACCAAGCAGCCAAAAAAGTTCTGTGCTGGGTATAATCTCAGAGTGTGGGAGATGTGCTCACATCTACAGTGACAATGGTACAAATTTTGTCGGAGCTAACAAAGTGGTATCAACTTCATCGGACTGAAGAATACCAAAAAGCAGTAAGAAATATGTTGGCCGCAGAAAGTACTGAATGGCACTTTGCACGACTTCAATCACCACATTTCGGTGGCTTGTGGTAAGCTGCTGTCAAGTCGCTCAAGTATCATCTATGAAGAGTTGTTGGATAAGCACTGCTAACATATGATAAAAGTACATCTATTTTATCCAAATAGATACTTGACACAACTCCCATCCTTCGACCTCACTTTTGAGTGATCCAAATGACTTGGCCCTGCTTACCCCTAGCCATTTCCTAATTGGTGATGCACTCACCATCACAGTCAAATAAAACTTACAAGAGATTACCGATGGCAATACACACAACAGCTCATGGAATAGATTCTGTGGTCCAAGGAGCACTTGGCTATTGTTCACAGCTGGTCATTATCAAGGAGAATCACGTCCTTCTAATTAAGTGGACTGTGGGGCGTATTGTGGATATCCACACTGATGCAGATGGAAGAGTTCGAGTCGCATCAGTTAAGACATCTGGTGTATTCAAGAGAGCAATCACTAGATTAGACAATGTAGTCATAATCAATGTAGATCACAGTAGTAAAAGACATTGTGTTAATGTGTGTCTTTTGTGTCATAGTATACAGTACTATGCATATCATATGTAAGTATTGAATGCATTGATCAGTTTTTTGTTCAATGTGTTCCACGTAATGTTAAGTCAGTGCATCTAATGAAAGTTTCAAATGTACTGATGAGCAAGAATTGAAAGTCCAGCCTTTCAAGGTGGACAGCATGTTGGTGCTTGTGACCTCCAAACCTCAAACAAGTGTGCATCTTACAGTAAGTAGAGTGCCTCAGTATTCTCTCCCGCCCCTAGAGTGAGCCTCCTTTTGTGAGAAACGTCAAAGGAATGTGGAAAGGGAGAAACACGGCATAATGGCATGCTGTGTGGAGACCCTTGGCATGTAGTAATTGGGGAGTGGAGGCGGACAGTTGGCTCTCGGCAAACAACGTGAGCACATTTAGTGAGCAGCAATAAACATGACAGCAATCAGTCTGTTTTTGCATGTATTGAAACATGATGGAATTTTGCATAAATAATAACTATTGGTCTTGTTCAGTGGACCACTAAATCACTAAGGGGCACCAAATCCATTGGTTTGGATGACACTTCCTAAATTTATTATAAAAGGCAGTATGTTTAATTTTAGCACTTGTATTGGCTCATATCTTAAATAACAGTTTAAAAACGTCAATCTGTTATATCAAATGGAAACCTGTAGTTGTTGTTCATATATTCGAAAAGGGCAAACAAACATGATATAAGTAGGGTCTCTAAAAAAATATGGTAAATAAAACTGGCCAATTTTGGTGTTTACATAAAACAAAAGCCGTACAAAATTTCTCTGTAAAAATGTAGTAAAAGCTATGTGAAATTTTTGAGTAAAAAAGTTAAAATAGAATTGAAACTAAAATTTCTATAAGTGCTCGAAATAAGAACAAAACAAGATTTTGGCCGGAGATGCATCAATCTCCAAAAAAAAGTGGCAAAAGGAAAGGTTGTGGAAGAACAGGTATCAAACAAAACCAACAAATCACTACTGAATATTTCTTGAAATTAGATGGGAGTATAGAAATTGTCTGTAAAAAAATGTTCCAAACTGTTTATGGACTAACAAAGTTCAAAGTTAATTATTTGGTGGAAAAACTTAACATTATTCTGTTCCAGTTGTTTTTCTTGAGGATCAAAGAGGTCGGTATAAGCCCACAAATAAGAAGATTGAAGAGCGGAAGGCTATATTGGATCACATAGAGAGCTATCCGACGTATAAAATTATTTTTACTCAAAAAGAGACTCGCAGAAGAGGTATCTACACAGCTATTTAAAATAAGAATGTGTTATAGCGAATATAAGGTGGAACATCAAAATGCTGGATCGTACAACTTATTTTGAGAAATGTTTAAATAAACACGCTACTCATTTAAACTACCACATGTCAATACATGCAAGACATTGGACTTGTACCTATTGAAAATAACAGAAACCAATAATCAAAATGAAAAGAACGAATTGATCCTGGAGCATAAGGAACACAAGGAAATGGCTGATTTATGCTACAAATTAAAGGATATCGACAAAACCACAGCAAACGAAGACCCAACTATGAGAATGAGAGTCTTAGTATTTGACTTACAGCAGGTCTTGGACACTCCTTCAATGGCAACCAACATTTCTTTCTACAAATGCCTCCTTTTGACTTACAACCTGACAATCCGGGAGTGCATTACAGATGGAGGCACTACTCACTTCTACATGTGGACCGAAGCAATGGTAACAGAGGTTCTGAAGACATTGCATGCTGTGTATTACAGAAACTTTAAAACTTGCCCAAAAGTTTGACCCACGTGATAACCTACTCAGATACATGTGGCGGGCAAAATATAAATATTAGCATGGCCTGCATGTTTTTGTTGTTTGTCAGCAAGAGTAACCACATTGATTGTGTCAATCAAAAGTTTCTTTTGCCGGGACACATGCACCTCGAATGCAATGTAGATCATGTCCACATTGAAATGGCAAAAAAGACTGTGAAATACCTATCATGGTACCCCGAGACTGGTTTAGGTTTGTCCGAACTGTATGGGGCAAAAAACCATTTCAAGTGCATGAAATGAGCCAAGAGGACCTCAAGTCGTTTTCAAAACTTGTTCAAGAACTTTTGACATGTAGGACTACTGACACAGAGGGCAGAAAGGTGAACTGGCTTCAAATAAAATGGATCATGTACAGGAAAACTTTCGGAGTAATATTATTCAAAACCTCACTTGATGATGAAAACTTTCGGATGCTCGACTTGTGGCGATTGAAGAGAAGTAAGAAACCATACCCGAGCTAGCGAAACGTTATGACGGTCTACCACCAATCAATCCCCTCAAGAAGAAGAATTTACTAAGTCAACTTCCTCTGTTTCATACTGAGTGTCACAATTTTTACATAAATTTAGAAACGAGTGGAAGAGTACCACAGCTAATAGACAATGTTATTAAAGAAAACCAGTTTTATTATATAAACTTTTCTCCTTACCTACCAGGATTCATGTAATAAATAACAACTGTGAAGGCATGCAAGTACCTTCTTACCAACATTCGGTCACTGAAAGATCCTAATAGAAATGCAGGACCAATAGGTTGAATGATCAAGGTAGTTCAAAGAAGGTAGAACCCGATATGTTTTTAACAATCAAATGAATGAAAGCAACAAGTCAATATTTGTATGAAATAAAAGAAGACAAAGGACAATATTTCTAACTTACAGATAATATTCTCTTTGTGTGCAAAATTTTCCAGTGATCTTTTTTCCGACGATAGAAAACCCTTTAATAAGTCTTTCACATTAATATAGTGCTCACTGAAATAAAACCTTGATTACAGGAATCTCGCAAACTTTAAAATACGCCTCCTGAAAAATAAAATTTTTTGACATGTCGAGTTTTGCCTTAGTACCACAGACTTGTAAATCAAGTCAAATCTTCTTGACTTACGAACGAAAAACATCAATTACATCACTGTAGAAATACTTTTCCGTTTTGGTAAGCAGTAATTTTTGTTCAATTGAAAGTAGTACAACATTTGATAGTCTGTCTTGATTCTGGGAGTTTCTAATGTATGTCTTGATTATTTTCAGTGAGGAAAAAGAGCATTCAACAGATGAACTTGTTGCTGGAATGGTAGCTTTTAAAGAACACAGTTAGTAAAATTCAGGAAAGCAGTCTATATTTAAATCAGATTGTTTTAGTAATTCCATTTTCTCAACAAACTAATTTTAACCTCTGATTACCTCCCTCGGAAAATGTTTTAGAATTTTATTCGTTTTTATTTGGGTTCATTACAGCTAGAATCTTAAAAGTTTCGAGCTACATCAAAATGTTGTCAATTATTTCTAAATATAACTTTGTTTAGCTACCTTCAGGATTAGTTACTTCATAACTTAATTTTCGTTGTATTTTACTGGGAGTATCAACCTTAAATACAGACAAAATTATATTATATGAGTATCGCTTATTTTAATAATAGTTTATTTCTTTCAGTTTCTGGAGGCAATAGATAAGGTTGAAAGTCTTAGCTTGAATAATCTGAAACAATAAATCCGTACAGAAAAATAAATCAGAAAAATATTGTGTAACAGAAAATTAAAATCGACCTCTTTTTTTAGTGCAGTTAGGAAACCACGTGATGTAATATAAGTTTTGTTAACCTATTCATCATGATTTTCTGTTATGATCCCAGAAAGAACGATTAGAGCTGTTTTGTTTAAGAAACTTGTGTGAACCTAATGGGAGTTGTAATTACAACTTGTTGGACAGACTTTGAGCAAATCCACTTAATGTTTTAAAAAGCATCTTGCAATATCTAATATTGTTAAGTGACCGTGAAAACACAAGATTAAGTATATTTGCACAGCAGTGTATGAATATAGCACTACCATACTTTTCTTGCACTTTTGTCTGTAGCCCATTCAGATAGCCATCCATAACAGCAGCTACATCATACGTTTGTGATGCCAGTTTTTTGCCGCGGACGTACTCGTCCACTAATTTGAAAACATGATCTGCCAATGCTTCTTCTGCTGATCTGTCGGTACTTATGTCAGTAAAACCGAAAAATCTTTCTTCAGTGTCTCACTTGTCACATACTACAATACAGACGAAAATTGCTACATGTTCGCAATATCTGTCGTTTCATCTAGCATCAACGCCACAAAAGGAGTCAAACTAATTTGTTCTTTAATTTCTCTCACAATCAACTCAGCGATGTTTTCTATAATGACATTTTGTGAGAGTTTGTGTTTGTGAGCAGCTTTATGAAAATTGTTCAAGTCACTAAAACCGCTTTCATTCTATACTCCTTTCTCCAATGTAAACATTAGGCCCTAAACATAGCAAACAATATAATTCTAAATTATACTTACATCCTGTAAGACATTTGTAGGATCTGTAAAAAATTGCCTTAAAATGTCTTTTGCACTGCACACCGCTTGATTTAGCCTTCGTTACAATGCATGCACATTTCTGGGGTTAGCCGATCACAAAAAATTAAATATCTTTTCTCTTCAAAACTCTTAGTACTGTAAGATGAAAGAGCAATTCTTCTTCCACGCAGTCGTATGTGTCTACACCTGCTTGTCTCTCGCTGCCCGCTGCCACGTCTTCTTCCCCCCGTATCCCGCCGGAGGTCTTCTCTTTTGCCTCTGCCCACAGCACCCGAAGAAATCACTGTTGGTTCTCTTCGTGAGTAGAGACCGATACGTTCAGCATGGCTAAGTCGTCTGTCTAAAATTTACCTTGGTCCATCACTTAGAAAATAGAAGTGAGGTGAAATATAACAGAGTAAATGTAACAGTTAAAAATATTACCTAAGTTAACTTTTAAACTAGTTTCTTTAACATAAAAACTAAAATTATTTGCAAAAAAAAACCCTATAAGAACGGAACAGGGCAGCTGGCTTGGTTCCCTATTACGATTGGTAATGACAGCCATGATATGCTGATTAGAAAAATAAGATAACTGTTACAAGGGTGGAGTGGGTGGGTAACTTTCAGGCTGGTCTGTCAGCATGCTGCCAGGTGAGCGGACAAGCAGTCCACATTTAAAGCTTTTGTTAATAGATTTTTTTCACATACAGCAGAGTCCCATTATAACAAGGTGTCATGGTTACGGGTTCGATCTTTGCTCTAACCGTGTCCTTGCTATTCCCTAATTGGACCGATTTTAACCACAGAAATTCAAAAATCGCCCTAACATTGCAATAAAATTGTGTTTAAACCTATTTATGGGAATGTAATGTGTTATATTAATGTTATGTTAGTTTATTTACGTAGGTAGACATGTGCTCTTTACAATGATACCCAACAAGTACAGATACAATCACTGATTTCAAAATTGAGCGGAAAACCTGACTGCACCACATAAGTATAGCATCTCAGACCGCAATTGATTACATGGCCGTCGCAGCATCCCATGACTGCCCCAAACCTAGTAATAACCGCTAGTTGCTGGAAAATTATACATATTTAATGAATGAAACCTGGAAACATTATTCCAAGATATATCTTTCCAATTAAAATGATCCCCCCCCCCCCCTCAACAAGATAGATAAACTTTCCCATTGCTATAAAATGTTCAAAAGTGAGGAAAGGAAAATAACCATAGCCTAGCCTACAACTTTTGCCTGAAAACAGCTTGTGACTGGAAAATTATATGTTTTCAATTAACGAAACCTGTACAGTTTATTAGGAGATATCTTGTGATTAAAATCATACCCAGCATGGGCAGACACAATTACTAACAACAGCATCAAATGTTACAAAAAAAAAACCCACCTGACCAGACTAGATAAGATAGTTTTGATATTGCTTTTCTGTGCCTGATTGTAAAATAAATCACTTTATTTAGCAACGTATTTGTAAGTTACCTAGACGTGTTGCAATGAAAATAACTCTCCACAAGTTGACAAAAATGCATGAATTATTAATGAGATCAATTCCTAGCATTAAAATGGCAACAACATTTGTAGCCTAACATATGATGATGTTACACTATTAATATTTGACACTTAATTTAATTTTGAAATATTGCCCTAAATTACAATTATTTACTCGAATAAACTACACATAATTTTTCATGAAATGATAATTGAAAATGCATGGTGCGAGGCTTACTCAAAACATGCAAAATTCAAGAAAACTTGATGGAAATTAATTAAAAATATATACGTTATGCCACAGTGATAAAATGTAGGAGTACTTCTTTCACCATCTTACATTAGTATGCCACAGTATGAAAAAAAAAATGGCAAAAATCTGTTAAAACTGAGGCCTAGGTGGCTGGAGTGAGTGGGCTGGCTGACATGTAGGCGTGGCTGTCACCCTTGGCCGGCCTTCATGCGCCACCTTTCGCAGGCGACAGGGCCACAATAGCAGCAAGATTGGACCCGAAGATACCGACAACTAGGCCGTGAGGGTCGCTACTTCTTCCCCTCATCATGTTTGTGTTTCTTTTGGGGTCAAGGGGAGATTGTGTTTACCCTTCTATAATTTTATTCGGAAAATGTCTGCCTGTTGAAATAAATTATTAAAAAACAACAACCACCACCACCACCACCACTACACACCCCACCAATATTTTGGTTTATGCATAGCTTATTTAAAGGCTTGGTTTATTAAAGTAAATACGTGATGTTTGTGGTTGTAGAACAATTAGCTTTGCCTGTTGCCATATCTTGGCATTGGGCATTGAAGCCGGTGCTTGCTGCGACCATGAAGTCACACACTCACCCATACAGGTGTGGGTGTGGCTGATAGACGACTGACCTTGCAGGGAAGCAGTGTGGAAAGAAACAAAGGACTGCATTGGTCCTAGCCTTGCGCTTTCATAATACATGCACATATCACGAGCACGTCCTACTGTTATTCGTACAGAGTTCACATGGAATTGAAGGAATGCAATAAAAATAAATAAATAACAGAAGTTTCGGATAACAGAACTACGTGCACCACTGTAGCAGAAAACAGTGTTTGATATTCAGTAACAGTATATCAGATTTAGTTTGTGTGTCACATTTTTGTTGTGATAAGTTCAGCTTGAATGACATTCTTTTCAATGCGAAGAGGGTTCGGAAGGGAAGGAATTGAAGGCTGTGATTTACAACTTGTAAACAAAGCAGCAGTACAGTATTTCTGAATGTTATCTTTAAACACAATACAGTACAATAGCAAACACGTCACTGCAGAGGAACCAGTTTTAACTTGGGGTCAATCCATTTCATATCAACCAACGGGTATTGCCGATATATTATATTAATTATTTAATTATGTGTTATTGGTTCCAACATATATATCTGGGAGCTCAAAATGTATTTTATAAAATTTTTATTATATTCGGTTTTCTTCCTGATGGCCATTTTGTTTCGGCTGATTGGCTGTATTTAGTTTTTTTTATAACTAACTGAAAGTTAAATAATGCTTTTGTTTTTTAATTGAAATAAAAATCATCTTAATCTGCATAAAACCATCTAATTTTTATTTTAAAAACCAAATTAAATTAGTTTATAAGAAAATAGCCCAAAATTTTAATTAAAAATTGTGTTTGAAATTCTGGTAATAAAAAATTTTAGAACATTTATTATGCAAGCAATGAAGAGACACCTTCAATATTATTTTATACATAGATACCATTACCCACTACTTGTTATATCATTTTTAAATCATATACATTTATCCTTAATTTTTTATGAGTCTTTAAATGTTGAACGTTGCTTGAAATGACTAATTTTCAACTTATATCACAAAAGGGACCAAAGTTTAAAATCTTAAAATTTCTAAAAATACTTTTCTAACAAGTGGTAATGGACACACAAAATTTCATCATTGTGTTTCAACTACCAGATCTTCAAAATTCCAAAAATTAGCTTTGGACAAAATGGATGAAAACTGTTACGGGATATTATAAAAACAATAAAAATTATTGAAAACACACAATGTTAGCAAAATTATTAAATTAAAATTGTGAACTACAACATTGTCACTACAAAAATGTATCAACATTTTTTATTTACTAAATGTAAAACTGCATAACCAAGTGCTTTTTATAAACAAGATATATTGAAACTATACTTACATTTTAGTTTTAAAAGTTTTTTATCCTTTTCAACTTCAAGTCTACAAAAGACTAGTCGATCATTAATGTGTTAAAGACTGTCTATGTCAACGCAATTAAACAAAGTCTACTGTATTAAATTACACTACATGTCCGGAGTTAATCTCAATATTATACAATTAAGATATTTCACGCGATAAATTTACTGTAATATTGTAGTTACGACTAGTTATAGTTGTCACTTCCTTTAGTGACACTTTTCTCAAAACTTTAGTTACAGGTACCCACAATCTATCACTTTTTTGAAATCTTGAAGGAAGTTTGTGGTCCAAGTGGATGGAAGAAATGAATAATTAAGTCATTGTTTTCCTTACACATGTTTTCTACTCTACCATTACCACACTTTTGATCGTATATACATGCAACACTGTCGTTTACTTTGAATTACTTTAATCAGTAATCAGGGAGAATTGAAACACTATATTCTTTGTAGTTATCACAATTTGAATATGTGTAGCATCTCTTGACAAATGAACTTTGGGGAACAAATCTCTGGTATAATCTTGTCTCTGGAATTTTCATAGAGGTTTAAAACCTTTGTTTTAATTTAATTTCATTTGTTAAAATTTTGTTAGCAGGTACAAATACTCAAGAACTACCTTTGATACTCTCGGACCAAAATTTGAACATTTCTTCAGTGGACAGTATTTGGTCTGAGTCTTCAGTTAATCTTTCTTAAGTTCTTTCAAGTACTTTGATTGAACTACAAAATTACAAAAAAATTATCCCTTGAAATATTTAAATTGTAAAATATGGTGATTACAGACGGACAAGTAGAGTAATTTAAGACAGTAGACTTCGTTTAATTGCATTGACAATCAGTATGTTTATACCGTCAGCCGAAACCTCAGCTTCGGAAACCCAACTTTCCAAATTAACGTTTTAGTGTAGTGTTTATCTTCATACGATACTCAGCCTTAGAAAGTTATTTTTCGTGTGTTGTTTTAGCAAGGAAATTACTAGTATCACAACAATGGAAAAAAAAATTAATCCTTTTTGTTATGGTAATACGAAAAGGAAATTCCTTTTTACAGAAAATCATAAATAAGATAAAATAATTATTTAAAGTTGCATACATTGATTTATAAAACATAATTTAAAATTATATTTCGTAACTTTTTTTTAAGATGCAAAATATTTATTGTGTATTAGTTATTTTCGTTCCTACAGCAAAATTATATAATCACTCTGCATTTAAACACATAATTTGTTTTACACTTCAACATGTCCTAGTTGTACATTTCATTCCACATTTACAAACGAAACCGAAGTTTCGTAGTTTATACTGCGGATAAAAACCTAAGATTCAATGAAAAACTTAAATAACAAACCTCGGTTTCAAGAAACGGCAAAAGCCCACTTCAGCAGCATTTATACTGTACACAAACTCTGCTTTTCGAAACCCAGGTGACAAACTCTGGTTTTAGGTGTCTGTATAAATGTACTGATAGACGGTCTTAACACAATAATGATGAACCAGCCTTTTGTAGATATGAAGTCGAAAAAGATTAAAAACTTTCGAGACTAAAATGTAAGTAGAGTTTTTTACACAATATATTTCATTTATAAAGAGCCCTTGGTGATGCAGTTTTAAATGTTGTAATTTACAATAGTAATTTCATAATTCTAACTAACATTGTGTGTTTTCAATCATTTTTTTTGTTTTTATAGTATCCCGTAACAGTTTTCACTCATTCTGTCCAAATCAAAATTTTGGAAATTTTGAAGTTGAAACACAATAATGAAATTTTGTGTGTCTATTACCACTGGTTAGAAGAGTATTTTGAAAAAATTTCAGATTTATTACATTTGTCCCTTTTGAGATATATTAAGTTGAAAATTGATAATTTCAAGCGCAGTTCAACATTTCAAGACTACTAAAAAATGATACAAATAGTGAGTAATAGTATCTTTTTACAAAAAAATATATTGAAGGTGTGTGTTCAGTCTTTATTGCTTGCATTAAACAATGTTCTGTTTATTTGGACAATTTCAAACAATTTTGAATTCCAATTTTAGGCTATTTACTGTATACCTAGTCAAATTTTGTTCATAACATAAATTACAAATGGTTTTATGCAGATTTAGATGGATTTTATTTAAATTAATAACAAAAGAGTTATTTAACTTTCAGTTAGTTATAGAAAACATTAACAACAGTCAATCTGTGGAAACAAAATGGCCACCAGGAAAAAAATCTAATATAAGAAAAATTTAAGAAAACATGTTTTGAGGTCCCAGATACATTTTGGAACCAATAACACACCATTAAAAAAAACATTAAACATGTCAGCAACAAATTAATTTTTTTTGGTTGATTTGAAATGGATAGACGGACCCCTTGTCAACACACAGAAACTGAATTATTTATGTGGGCACGTACTGTAATTTAGTAAACAGTACAGTACAATACAACGTCACAATAAGGGAGGGTTGCAAGGCATCTTACTTCTCAAAGAAGTGCATAATTGATGACTGCTTTTCTTACCGTAGCTACTGACGACCCATGTCTTAAGACACATAAAGCTAGTCCACACCTCAGTGTCTACATTACTACACAGCTTGCCAATTGTTAGCGCCTCAAGCATGCCCTCCTTTGTCAATTTTGGTACCGCAACCTCTTCTTCATCAGTCGACTCTTTATGCTCACTGATTAACTCTTCGTCGTCGAAAGCCTCCCATGCTGGCATGTCATAGATGACACTGAGGTAATCCTCATACATGACACCTGGTGCTATTTTGTCCCACAATTCCTTGGCAATGTGAAGGACAGACGAAAGGAGAATGTCATCACGAGAGGTGCTAGGTTGGGGCTCAGCGTATATTCCAGGCTGAAGTGAGACTGCATCATCGCTGAGCTCGGTTGCAACATTGTCATCTTCGGCAGGCAGAGAGTCAAGTTCGTCAGGGTTGTAGTCAATCTTTGCCAGGATCTGTTCTAGTTTGTCGACAACAACAAACAGAGCATGTCGGAAACAGTGGGCGATGTGTTCCGGCTTGACTGCATCCCAACTGGTGCAAATTGCTTGGCTAGCCCTCAGCATATTCCACTTCCTCTGAGGTTGGTTTATGTCGATACGAACAACCATATTGTGGACCAGCATGCCGCAAAACTTCTTTTTCACCAGCTCTATGTTGCGTAGCTTGACTGTGGGATGTGCAGTGCAGTTATCAAAAAACAGAACGACCTCCTTATTGCGGGTGCTGACACGTGCATCGAACGCCTTCATCCACTTTGTGAAAATGTCGTCATTCATCCAAGCATTTTTATTGTGTTCGTTGCGGCATGGCACAATATTCTCCTCAAAGCCGTGGGGCTTGGCGGACTTCCCAACTACAAGTGGCATCAGTTTATCGTTGCTGTCCACTTTGGCATAGGGCACTACAGTGAGGTGCTCTTCTTTACTGCACTTCCCCACCTTGTAGGCATCTCCTTTGACTATAAGGGTGTGATCCAGCACCAAGTTTAGGAAAAACCCCGTCTAGTCTACGTTGTACATGCTTTATGGTGAATACCGCTTCAAGATTTTGTGTAGCGCCGGTAGCCACTGCTCCACTGTGCCGCACGTGACATCTGCACTCTCCCCCACAATCTTGCGCCACGAGATACCATTCTGCTTTTTGAAGTGATCCAGCCACCCAGTAGAACTCTTAAAATTGTCAACTTTCAGCAACACTGCGGATCTCCTGGATCAATGGTCCCATGATCAGCACGTATTGCACATGCAACTGTCTGAACCAAGCGAGCAGAGCTTTCTCAATGTTTTCGTGATCGGCACCTTGGAACTTTTTGAGTTCATGTTTCGACCTCCCAAGACCATAATCCCGAGCAATATCTGCCTTAGAACCCTTACCTTCCTCTGCCTTTATTATGATCTCAAACTTGGTAGCGAGATCCAAGGTCTTCCTCTTACAGCCCTTGTCGTAAAATGAATGACGTCAGAAACAAATCATAGTCCAAAAACTGCATAGGTCGTCAATAATCTTAGCACAAAATCATAATCCAAATAAAATACGTAGGTTAACGGAACACAAGAGACTATCATGCTGCTGATATCCGGTGGTGAGCGCGGTAGTAACGGATCTGGAGTGCTCGTCTTGGGTGACTCGCTATCTCTGCGGAGCGTTGCCAACTCGTTAGTCCGCCTGGTCAGAGCCGAGATGCCCGTGGAAAAATGTTGTGGTATGTGCGCGACCTGCTGGCACTAGACAAGCCAGTTTTTCAATAACTGTTAGTTAGCATCACGAAGTAACTTTAAATACACAGGCCAACAAAAAAATATTTTGTGAAAACTTTTTTAATAAATGCAGCTGAATCTTATGTATTTTTTGGTGCTGAAACCAAATCTGGCATAAGTTGTTTTGTATCACCCACAGTTCTCTCACAATATGCATTTGTATTTAAAAATGTGATGTATGCAATTGCATTTTTAAAAAAAATTCATTACATACATTTTAAGTGTTTATTTTTTGGTATTTCCTTTCTCTCTTCTCTTTGAAGCTTCTTATGTACCTTTTTCTCCTATGTGATGCATTTTGTTGTTCTCGGTGAAGTGACCAGCAGTAATCACCCATCATTCTGACATTCCACCGTCCCTGGTAACGTTTCTCCATCACTTTGATGTTATGGTGAAACCGCTCCCCTTGCTCTTCACTCACATCAACCAAGTTGTCAGAGAAAAAGTCAAGATGGTTGTGTAAGAAGTGGACTTTAAGGTTTATCAGGCATCCCAGATTTTTGAACTTGTCTATCATATTAGCTACGATAAGCTCATAGTTTGGGTCTTTAACATTGCCCAAAAACTTAGTCACAACTTGCTTAAATGATATCCAAGTCTCCTTTTCCTTTGTAGTTATTTTTGTTTCAAAGTTGGAATCAAACATAATTTTACGAATGTTAGGCACAACGAAAACCCCTTCTTTCAGTTTGGCTCCTGATAAATGAGGAAACTTTTCACATAAATACTTAAAACATTCACCATTTTGAGGCAAGGCTTTTACAAACTGTTTCATTAAACCTAACTTAATGTGAAGAGGTGGTAGAAGAATTTTTTTTGGATCTATTAAAGTTTTATGCAAAATGATGTTCTTTCCAGGTGTTAAGGTTTTTCTTGCAGGCCAATGTGTTGTGGACCAGTGTCGATCCCTTGCTCTGATGTCCCACTCACATATAAAACATGGAAATATAGTAAATCCCTTTTGTTGGCCTAGGAGCATGCAAACAACTTTCAAATCTCCACACATCATCCAATTGTAAGCAGGATAGTTAATTTCCTTTAAAATAATGTTAAGATTTTCGTACGTTTCCTTTATATGGACTGGATGAGCCACAGGCAGTTAAGCATAAGTATTATCATTGTGTAAAAGAACAACTTTTAAGCTAATTTTTGATGAGTCTATAAAGAGCCTCCATTCTTCATTGCTGTATGTAATCAATTTCAAATTCATTCATTAAATCATCAATATCATGGCAGTACACCAAATCCCTACTTGTTCTATATTGATAAATAGATGCTCCAGGCGTCAACAAATGTTTTTCTTTTAGCCTAGAGCCAAGCAATTTAGCTTTCTCTTTAGTCAAACCCAAATATCTTACCAAATCATTTAACTCAGCTTGTGTAAACAACTGAGGTTCTAAATTTTCTGGAGAACATTGGAACTCATCATCAACCAGTTTACCTTCATCAGATTCAGTTTCACTGGACTGATAAAAGTAAAACGTCATCAATAGCCTGTGGTGGCTCAGGGACAGGAAGTCCCGGACCATGACCGACTTGCCTAATAGCTGAATAAAGATTAGGGTAGACAATAACTTTCTTATTTTTGGAGTTGTATACAATAACATCAATGTTACAAACATAGCAATTGTCTTAATGATTTTTTGGTTCTCTCCATTTCATGGATACCACAAATATAAAAGCTGTCTTTTCTTTTTTTGACCATTTTCTAAGGTCTTCAACACAAACATAGCATATCTTGTGTGGAGCCCAAGGTTTTTCTTGATTACAGAAATTTTATTCCAAAATATACCAAGTACACTTTTTTAACAAACTCTGTAATGTTCCTTTGATGTTTTTTAATTACAAACTCACTACATATATAAAAAAAAGTGTTACGAAAGTTTTTACAACCATGGTTAGCCATACTTAGAGCACATGGCCAAAAAGCTGAAAAGTGAGGTTGTGTTGACTGAAAGAAAACAGTCGTATCACCACTGCCAACCTAATTTCATTTAGATTTACTGTATGTTTTAGTATATTACGGACACCTACACTGCATGGACGACCGTAGACTGACCAAGAAAATCATCAACTACATTTTGGGCCTAAAAAAAGCAACAGAATGGCTCACAGAGGTCACAGCAGACTTCAAACTCTCAACATCACAGAAAACGCCATACAAGACAGAAACACTTACAGGAAACTGATTGACTCCACAAAATTTGAACCTAAAACCAGAAAGAAACGCAACTACATATTCACAGAAGAAAGAAAACAAGCACAATCAGAGAAAATGAAGAGGTACTGGGCAGCAAGAAAACTCAACCAAAAAGGTTCATCACGCTCCTAAGATGGGCAAACATGAGTAATAATAATAACAACAATATAAAAAAAAAGTATATAAATGTATATAAAAACTACATAAATAAAGTATATAAAAATGCACAGATATTAGATAAAAAATGAATTTCTCACATTTTGTATATTCAAATGTGAAAAAATGGTGGGTGTTATGACCTTTTTATTATTATTTTCAGACTCAGCACACTATAAGAATCAAGCAAAATCTTTAAAAATTGGTTGTCTGTAAAGTCGGTTTACTGACGATAGTTGAACGTGACAACGTCTTAAGAAAATACTGATGGAATGGTAGCATTTTTCAAAAGAAAATTTTAATTTCATTTGTTTAATAGATTTGTATGTATATAGAGAAGGAGGTAATTGGAAATCACAATGAAATTGATCAAGTGAGATTTATTTGTACGCATAAATACAATTATGTCAATTTTTTTTTTTCAATTTAATAGTTTTTACAAGTATAAATGTGCGTTGAGCAATTGTTTTACAACTTTTAAACATGTGTAATATTTAATTTCTTACAATCTGTGTTATTCTGTTGAGAATAGGACGATGATAGGAAAAGTAGGAAATGAAAGGGAGTGTTTCGAGTTTAATGTGTCTTGAAAAAGTCAAATCGATGGTGGTGCCTCCTAGTGTTGTTGAGTTATTAACGTCTGATGCACAATCGACATTAAACATGTCTTTCATGAATTTGATGAATGTTTTTTCGCTCGTTCCGCGCTCTCGCTTGCACTTCAAGCCTTACATGGAACGCCTCAGAGCGAGGTAACGCCGCATGAGTCATGTTTTTTCGTGCGTGCAGCCGGCTCTATCGAATTATAAGACGTTGTCACGTCAAAAAGTTGTTTTTATCGTTGACCTGTGTTATTCATTCATGTGTAACTACCGTCGTGTTTGCAGCTCTTCTGCTTTAGTTCGTTCCTATCAGTATGTTCGATAGTCCAAGCTTTGGGACCTTCATAAAGAAAATTTTACATACAAAAGAAATGTGCGTATTGTTTTAGCATGTAGTTTTGAAGCAAATTGGTATATATTTAAACTATAAACCTGTATCAGTAAATTACGTCACAAAATTATTATCGACTGTTGATTGGACAATCAAGGACAATGTTTTTAATTATTTCAATTTTTTTGCAAACAATTTTTTTTTTTTGAAATAAAGTTTGTATTTAATAGCGGTATTTTATCTCAAGCTTCGAAATCAAAACGCTTTGAATCGTCGCTGCTGGGCAGAATGGTCAAGTTGACTGGTCTGGTGGCAGACAACATTGTTGCTACCTGACTTACCGTAAGAACTGATTGTAACCTGTTTTGACTATATACTTCACACAAAAAAATGTCAAAGTTATATATTAAACAATTCTGATGTACACATCCAAAAACGGGCCCCTGATAGAAGGTAATCGAAGCCGTAATTGGTAGTATACTTTAAATATTTAATTATACGGTATACACTGCCTTAAAGTTTATCTTCACATTAGTGTCTCTAGTACTACATAGTCACGCATTTTCACATAAACGGACAGTCTAATCAAACGAAAAAGACTACTTAAAATTCGACGACGGATACACCCATTTACATCCCAATGGGGTCTCGACTCGTAAGAGAAGCATCCTAACTATGAAGAAGTATTTAAATTCTGCTTGTGTTATCTGGTAGTTTGTCACTGAAAATTGTAGTTAAGAAATTTATTGAGCTGTAAACTCACAAATATAAACTTTACACCTGCAGATTAAGTTTAATTACAAATTTATAACATGTTTATTTTTATTAAGTAGGGAAAATACGAATATATTCATACCACTTTCATTATAATAAATAATTTTTAGGTGGTACTTAGTTTTTCGGTATCTAGCATTTTCTTAATGGAATTTGAGATCTTCGATGGCCATGTTCGTAACATTATGCTCATATAGCAAAAAAGCAGAATCAGAGTTGTTCTCAGACCTGCCAGCATTACCAAATGGTTCGAAGCGCACACTATTCAGGATGCCCCGTCGCATTTGCATTTTCTGTGCACAACTACAAAAAATGTGAACCCAATACAAAACAGATTAGTTTAGGCACGTCGCAGTATCACTTTCGGGAATGTTACGGCGGTTAGCAGCATGTGGGATAACTGCTGATAAACGGTACAACTGTATACAGTATTGTGCTGACAGTGAAAAATAACACGTGAGGGGTGAAGCTCAGTGGAAGTAGGCGGAAAGCTAAGACAGTAGCACAAAGTGACATCCTGGGCATCGAGATCGACACTTTACCGGTGAGTTACTACATCTGTAAGCTACATGTTCTTCTTAGGTATCTTTATTCCTGGAGCACATTACATCGCACCGCAAGAAGAATACAAGTACTGGACAGTGACAATATTGACCCGGTTCTGGCAGGCAGAAAACTAGCAACACTGTACCCAAAGGCGCTCTGTCACGTGCAAGATCGGTGTATGTAAGCCATCTCGGAGCCGGGAACAACAACCAAAAATGTGCCATGCAATTTCATCTATTTTTGTAGTACAGTTACGTCTATGACACCATCAACTTTTTTAATCGTCATCAATTAACATAAAATACAGCATGCCCAATACTTTTGTATGTCTTACAGCCTGTAGTACACGTGAGTTTTTAAATTTAACTAAATTTTTAAATCATTAGAAAAGTATGTTGCATACAAAAAAATGGCATTTTGCCCCTGTACAAATATTTTTGTTGTAAAACTAAAGCGAATGAGACCTCTACGATCATTGCACGTACAAAACTGTGGAAGATGCGTAGAGTGAATTTTAACCTTCGATTCTATATCTCAGTCGCATGGCCGGGGACGGCGTCAAGAAGATTGTCAACAAGCATCAAGCAGATTGTCAACAACAGTGAAACACAGTAACATCAAAATCCAAAATCATAATCAATAAATAAAAGAACAAAATCCAAGTTGTATAAAATTATACACAGTTGAAAGCACAATAACCGTGAACGACTATGAAAATGCCAAACAGGATTGCCTGGAGAAAGGGAGTAAGGAAAAAAGGGTGTGATTTATATTTTCAGAACAATGAACTTGGGTGGCCAGTGAGGCAGATGAGGTGGTGGTAAGGCGGAAGAACGTGACACATGACAGCCGCAGAAGGCATATGGGGGAAACGAAGGTAGAGCTACAGCAGACAGATAAAGAAAGATCTCTTCACATGGTCACGAAACTCGCAGAAAGCCTGCTTCACATGATCTTGCCATAATTGTTTCTACTATAAAAATCACAATTTTTTTATGGAATAATTTTGTGATTTTTTGACGGTTCCTCAAAAAAACCTTGTTAAAACAGTATTCTCCTGGTACTTCAACTTCTTGAAGTCAATAACAATAACTTTGAAATGGGTGCATACTGACTTTTTGTACAGTGTCTCCATGTCCATTCACTTCCATTTGCCTTTATTATAATGGTATATTCTGTACCATGTAAGATTGCCAGATTCTGACAGGTCTGCGAAAGTAGCGCCACTGTTTACATCTGACTACATATCCTTCCGCCATCATCTGATTGGCCACATGGCAACGATGTTGTTTATTTTCATGCTGTCATCAGCTGATCCCCTTGTCAATGTACTGTTCGTGGGACGTGTTAGGCAAACTTGGTACTCAGAAATACGTAGCTGTGATTGTAGTAATAGTAATGTGTACATAAATCATTAATCAGTAAATTGTTATGTTAAAGAGCAAATATATAAATAATTAATTTAACATTTAGTAACTATAAACAATGTATTAAAATAATTAATTAGTTAAAATATGTTATATGTCAAAAATAAATATCACTAATTATAAATTTATCAACTACCGAAAAAAATGTGCATGCAGGGAAAACTCTTTCAGCTGTTTTTGATATCGCCCATTCTCTTATTTTTTTTTATATATATATCACATGTTAGATGTTATAGCTAATATATTCCAGTTGGAAATGTGTGACGTGGAATAACGTTACAATTGCTTAAAGACTATTCACGCGTGTCCCACTTTCTTCGGAAACAAGGAAATGGGTTTTCAGAGAACAATATGGCGTATAATTTACGTAGATGAACGATTACCTGCAGAATATAAATTACTAGTACTCAAAATCGCTGTACACGAAATATATGTTACTTTAAAAATTATGCAGAGCTCGCGAAAAATAAAACTATTGGTATGTGTTCGTAAATGTGTTAATATATTGCATACGAGCGCTATTCTTTTCTGGCTGGTAATGCTTCGGAAAAGATCCGATAGATGGAGTGAAGCCTGAGCCGCTAGCTTTGCTCAATAGATAGCACCTTTTAAAAGTTGACTGTTCTATTTCTAGCTCGGTGTTCTATTTCTAGCTCGGAACGACACCAATTTGAAATATGTTTCCTCAAATTATTAGAAAAAATAATTCAACAATATTATGCAATATTTTTGTATGCTATTGGAATTAATATCAAGCATGCAAGAAAAGCGGGGTTGAAAAGGGAGATAAGAAGTGAAAAAAGGTTTTGAAATTGCGTTTCATTTGGATGTGGATCGTTTTAATTTGCCTTTCATTTTGAACACCTATACATTTCTACTTTAGCACGAAGTTTAGTTTCTAACACTAAAAACCGCTTTTTATGACCACGTAAAATAGAATGTATTAATTAATCTAGGATCTCTTTCTCATTGCGTATTTTCTGCTTGTCTAATGTTCGTCTGCAGTGAACTTAGAATAGCCAACGTAATATTAACTTTTGTTCGTTCGTGCATCAGTTGATACAGGATTTTGTAAACTACACTTTGTTTGTGTCATATACTTCAAGTTGCCACTCACTGACTGCCAGAATCTGGCCAACTTATATGAAATGAAGTATAGCTCTGGCGCACATGTAAGATTGTGCTATCATCTTCTGTCCGGGGGTTTTAGTCCACTTCTATCACTACCTAAACTAAATATTTATGTATTAAAACATACATTTTCATAAAATACTGTATAATTACATAGGACCTTATTTTAGTTATAAATTTTTTTTTTTAATAACAACAAATTTTGTTTTATCGTCAGGTGAAAAAATGTTCCAACAAAAAACTAATACAATTAAATATATGCCACATTTCCATATCAGTTTTTGCAGAAAATCAGTAATACTGATCACTGATCTGATAACATGATCAATTGCAGATATAAACAAAGCATTACGCAAACAACCCTAGATAATTGTATGTGAGCTCTACACAATCTCGTTGCCGGAATAGCTTTAGTATCGTGCAACATCAGGTTTTATCGCAGCCGTTTAAACCAAACATCACAAACATGAACCAAGTGTCAACACTTGTAGCGGCGTTATTGTTTTCATTCCTGTGCAACTTTGGAGGTTTAGCAATATAAAATTGATTTTGAGACTCAAAATGTAAATGGTAAGTGCAAATATTTTTTTTTTATAAAATAAAAGCACAGTGATTTGAATTAAACATTAAATAGCTCCATGTCTGCTGGAAGGAAACTGGACTCAATTGACAAGTAAATTTTTTTTAGTTCAAATAGACTCAATTTTTTGATTCTCTACCTATCACTAAATATTATTTTTGAATTCTGCCACATTGTTTAACTCTGCTTTTTGAGAATGCTAAAACAATTAACCAGGACAAAAGCAAAATTATAACGGGAGCCAGCTATAAACTTTGCTATAGACTTTCCATCAACAAAATTACAAGATCACTGCTTAAAGTCACATAGGTAGACGAGCCAAAACAAAAATAATTCATGCAAGTTCACACACAGCCTTGTGTGTAAAAGCAATGGTTCACTTAATGCACGTCTTAGTGTTGCCCTTATCGCTCCTTTGCTTTTGAGCCTCAAATGCAAAAATTGCTCCAGATTGGCAACCTCATTAAATGAAAATACCAAAATGAAAACATTTCTTTTCAGGTCTCAAAAAATCCCTGTAGTATTTCAAAACAACAAAATTTTTCGGCCTTTCAGCAGTACATAATGCCTCCAAATTATGATCAGATCTCAGATGAAGGAGCTGCAACCACAAAAACTGGAATTTAGACCAACAAAAGAATTTCAGACAAAACACAATGGGTCATCAATGATAATACATTGAGATACCAGAAAATTGCAACCTCCATGATGCATGGGATTTAGAACATCATTATGCCAAGAAGAGATTACATATAATATTGTATCACCAAAAAAAGCATCTATTCCTGCCCTCAAAACGGACCAACATGTTTTTAAGGCTGGGAAAGCTGACGTGACCAAGCTTGGCTACGACGATAAAGCCAACTTCATCTGCGGTGTTTCCAGAGTTGTGAAGTAATATGTGTGTGCCCGGCGCCACAGCTCTGCGGTGAGCTGATGAGATGTAGGGTCATTCGGCCGACAGCCTAGGGACTCTGGTAACACTCCGTCATACACACGTTGCCGAGGTTGTGGGCCACCTCACACGCCTTACTTGATTATCAATAAAAACAGTGGTGCTGGTTGTTAAGGTATTTATTACCCCGTTATGTACACTCAACTATACAGAAGACACGTGGCCTGAATGGCCCGGAACTACAAGCGACCACGTGGTCTTATCATGTGAAGCTCGAAATGCACTTTTGATTCCCGATAAATAATAACGTCGCTCTCCCCTCGGCGCTATGCAAGTTAAGTCAGGAAAGAGATGATGATAATGATTTATAATGTTCCGGATGCGACTGGATACTGTTCGACAGATGATGTCCTTGCTAGGGCTTCTGCGGAGTGGGGAGAGCGTAACGTCCGAGCTCGTCCAAGTCCTGGCTAATACTGCCGGAAATGTGCGTCGGCTTCCGCCGCCTAGACGCCGCCGACGCCATGCGGTGGTACAGTGAAACATAATATACACTAAAAGATGATTATGGGATGAAAAATGATATGAACTAAATTAACACAACAAAACATAATTACAATTACACAAATACATAATAAAAATGATAATACTTATTCTAAATGTTTTCATTGCACCAGCCACAGCATTGCCAAATGTAGAATGTCACATGTCTCTGGCTGTGGCTGGGCAAATTGTCTCCTGATGACAAAACAAATTATAAATGAATTACACACTGACATTATTTACAAATACACTGACGAAATAAACTGAATAAATAATAAACACTAATGCACTCGTGCCCACAAGCCTGTCGGTGTGGTGCGTCTGGTGTGGGCATACTGCGGCAGTCAGTGGGCAAAAGGACTCGTGAACGTGCGGTTCAGGTCAAAGCCAATAAATAAGCTGATGTGGGATCCTACTGGCCTTTGGATGGTTGGACTCATAATTTCATAAAATTACCACCTATAATGTGGCTACTATCATTTAAACACACACTCTTTAACTTTCTCCTCAATTTGGTTTAACATATTATAAATTATACCAGTCTCGCAAAAAACTATATATTACACTTTTCCTAATAAAACAGTTTTTAATTTACTGTAGACCCCTTTTAAATCATTCAGTTAAATTAATGTCATATAATATACAAATATAATAACATCATTGGAAGGGTCTGGTACAATGAAACAACAGTACAGACAACCCCACACTGAATTACACAACACAAGTCATGCTAAAATTAGCTTGCCTCTCCTAATTAGAACTGAAAAGTCTAGTGCTTAATAATCTCACATGGCTTTTTTCTAAATATCTGCACAGTAAAGAGTTAACTAGGAAGCACGCTTGACTCACCATCGTCCTCCATGACAAAGACGTAGGTTTGTATGAAGTCATTGAGCATGATCTGTAGGGGGCGGTCAGCCATGTAGATGAGCTCAACAAGTACTGGGTTGGATGCTAGCTGATCACAGAACATCACCAGCAGGTCGCAGATCGTCAGGTATGCCTACAGCAACACCACACACAACACAGTTTTACAATGCTACTGCTTCTTCACACTACACCCTATGATAACATGACTGTATCAAGTACAGAGTACCACCAGAATCACTTGGCTGACGGGCCCCTACACCTGTTGGCACCCACATTTCCACGCCTGGCAACACCAGTAATGTGTTCTGTGGTGAAGTGATGAGAGGGTAGGAGCACATTTAACAGCTCTCTAGCACCCATACGATAGAGTGAGATAGAGATACAATTTTAAGGGAAACAATGTCGGGCGAACAGGAGTAACTCAAGAAAAGCTGCTGGCCAATGGTAATCATTGCCATGCCACATCCCCTGCATGCAAAATTGAGTTTTTTATGATTACACTGTGGAATTTTTGTCAAAAGTTTTGCATTTGGGGGAGAGTTTTGTATTTTATATACATAAAAAATAGCAAGTCTTGTGTCATATAAATATACAAACATATTTTGTCGCCTAATTTTCTGTAAAATTTAATTAAAAAATTACAAAATCACTTAGTCTCTTCATTAAAAATTTTATTATTTTTACGTACAGTCATTAGAAGGGTTAGGATAGTTATGCAATTAGACATGGCAAAATATTTGCTAAATATATGACGCATTCTGCGTCCCTATATTTTATTCGTCAGAACACACGCTCTGGCGAAGCTCGCAGGCGGACGACCGCAATAAGGATTAAGGGTTTGGCGGACGTGATGGGAGAATGGCGCCAGGACGGCCCGGCGGAACGACCACGTGCGGAGGAAGGCGGATGCAGTTGCATCTTGCAGCTGCCGGGGACGCGGAGCCCACACCAGCGGCAGCGCCTGTCCCAGGCTAGCTACCGCCATAAACATTGAGAGATTTTGGCGGGCGTGCTGGGATAATAACAACACGATATCCGGAGGCATAAGTGCGCCGAACCAAAGAGGCCACCCAAGAATTCCCGCACGTACAGAACGGAACAATAAACTTCCATACCAGAACCGAGGGACAACGCCGGACCCACGCGCGCCGGAGTGCCGCCCACGTGTTTTACAACTCAGGGGGACGCTGCGGCCGCCCCGGACACGTGCAGAGACGGTGCAAGTTGAATATGGCGATTGAGCCTACAAAACCACAAGGAGGAGGGAGGATCGATCAGTCAGTCTAGGATCGAGCAGTCAGGCAGTCAGTCGGGGGACCTGAAGCGAGGCGCCTGGGTCGGAGCCGGACGAAGCCAGTGCGAGGATCGATCAGTCAGTCAGACGTCGTCGAGCGAGCAGTGCGGAGAGAGCCGGGAGTTCAAGAGGGCGTCGAGACGCCAACGCCGATCGAGAGAGAGTGTCGCAGCCTAGACGTTCCAGTCTACCTACCGAGAGATGAAGCAGTCCCGAGATCGCTGGCTGAGAGAAGACCAGTGCCGCAAGTCAGATAAGTAGAGTTCTACACCAAGTGTGAAGAATCTTGCTCCCCACGATGTAAAATCGTCGCGTCAAGCCATACGTAGCCCACATAGGAAGAGGGGAGGGGAGAATTGTCTTGTGAGTTCATGTACCAGTTAACCTGTTAAGCAACAATAAAACTTGATTATGTGAACTCGCAAAGGAAGTGTATTGATTTGGTAAATTAACACTAGGGACAATATGTCGACATATTCCTACGCCCTAACACGGAGGGCCAGCATCAATCGCTAGCGCCTCACGCCGAGAGCAGATTCAATACCTACTTATAAACCACAGCATTGGGCAGGTATCATATATGTTAAAAATGCACTCAAATTTTGGAAATAGCACTACAAAATTTTTTAATAAATTTACAACATACTATATATTATAAAATAAAGAAAGCACACTTTAAAAATGCCTGAACAAGCAAAAAAATAATTACATAACACAATGAATAAAATTATTTAGTTTCTAAGAAGCACAGAAACATGACACTTGTGGAAACAGAAACATTATGTAATGAGTCAAGCAGTGTTATCTAAGCGGTGGAGTAAAAAAATTGTGATAAGGAGCTTCATGAATATTTTTTTTTATATAGTAGGTTATTTTCAGCATTCATTTTTGTATCATAACACGTCATACAAGGGTTAAGAGAATGTGGCAAGCACATGTGTATGTTACATATGGAACATAAATACTGTATTTTCCAACATCATTATCAAAATACTTAAAATGTGCACTATCAAGAAATCTGAATTAATTATTAACTTAAGGGAGAAAACCACTACAAATATGTAATTACATATGTTATGGCAACGGCTTGGGTGTGGGTCTATGGCAAAGTCGAGGTTATTCCCTTATGACGCGGATTACTGGTGCCTTGCCGGGATTCGATTCTGGGCTGCTTTGTAGGTTGGGCTGGCGACTCAAGTTGGGTTTTGTTGACACTCGAGTTTGTTTAGCTGTAGCCACTTTACCCTTACTTTCTCCTTCTTTCTTGGAGAAAGGCATTGGTAGGGGTAAGTTTGGAAGTGATGGGATCTCTCTGCAGCAATGCATAAGTGTAGAAGTATTCCCCACTGGAAGATAAGGATCAAGTAGACATTTTGCTGTCCTCCAAACCTCTGCATCAAGCAGAGAATCATGGTGGATTATAACAGGTAGATGAGTAGAATCAGTGTCTAGCCTTTTTCTATATATGCCGGGATCTCAGTCATTCACTTTGGTCCTCCAATTCCAACATCCGGGGGTGAATCATGGTGGCATTTTGGATTGTAGGGGGTGGTGTGAGTAACTCAAAATTTACCTGAGTGTGACCTAGTGATGGCTTTTCAGTGCCGTGCTTGACCGTCGTGTCCAAAGAAGGAGACTGGTCCAACTAAAACATGCAGAACACCCACAGTACCAGGTGTACGTTGACCCCTCCTTTGAGATGTAATCGCCAGCCACTGGAATTGTCTTGTTTTTGCCTGAGTGTGTGTGACCAGTTCCCCCCTATTCTTCACAGAGAAAAGCCCCGTGGACATTAATTAATGCATGAAGGTAACTGCGAGTTAACAAGTTTGGATGCCATCTCTCGAGTAAATAGTTGAAAACTCTAGACTAAAGTACTGCAGGGTTTATTCACAATTATCAGTGCTCTACTATGGGAAGCTCTACTGGTCAGTGTGTGTAACCCCAAGCTCAAGAAAACCCATTGGAACTGAACCCTGAAAAAACAATTGGTCTCAGTCATTTCACTAACACTTCTGCCTAGTCTGACTAACAGCTAACAAACAGACTTTCAGCATGTGAGTCGCAGGTCTAGTTGTGAAGAGGCGGGCGGCATGATAAATATGGACTCTGAACACCTTAGAGGGAAAAATGTTTTTATATGGTTAGGAACTGCCCATACCTAATGGACGATTGGCTAGTAGTGCAAGTGATGGAGAATTGTGGTGCTTGTTGAAGAGTTAGGAAGGTGATGGATGAAGAACATCTGATGTTTCGCAGATTTGCAACTCAGTGCAGAGGACGTCCTTAGAGTAATGGGTGTGCAGGGGTGAAGCACTGCTCCTTCTTACCTCCACTCCACGGCAGCTGCACGAGCTAGCTGCGCGCGAGACGGGATGGTATAGTGGGTGGCGACCGAGCACAGCCGGGTTGCGAAATGTCAACTGGGAGTTGGGCAATGGTATCCATGCCTGGTTAGGGGCAACCTAACCCCTGTTGGTTCCGTCTCACGTCTGTAGTTGCAGTGGAAGGTGTCTAGGCGAGACATGGTAGCAGCAATTGTGTTTATTGGTTAGATGGCAAAAAACATAACTATCCTCAGCATAATTGTTAGTGACTTTACTGTCTATCTGAATAATTTAAAATGGACATAAATTTGAACAGAAAATTTATGATTTTGGCATCTTTCAGGCAAAAGCATTAGTGTGTGCAGAACATAAATACAAAAAGACTTACATATATTAAAACAAAAATTTTTCTAAATATTGATTTATCATTGTTACATGAAGGGCTAGCCCATAATTAATGTGAGTATTATTAAATCGATAATGTCTCACCACCTGGCACTTTATGCGCCTTCTCCATGGCAGATACAACATGAGTAACACAACCTCCCACTACACAGCACCGCCAGTCAAGCTACATGCCCTGCAGGAGTGAGACACAGAGCAGGGAGGACATTTTTGCTCTTTGCACAAGCAACACTCAAGGCACTATGTTGTTTCTGCTGACATGGGTGTTCATCCACACATAATTGTATAATTCTGCCATTCCACCCAAGATGGTATAAAAGATGAAGAGAAGACATACAGAATGACAGATGGCTAGATGTGGTTATATCATCTGCAGATTGCATGGCCTGTAAACATACACCAAATGGGAAGAACCATAGCATTGCAGATGCCAGTATCATCTTGATCCTAGTCAGCCAGCAACTTCCCCCTCGCTGCCCACTGACACCATTGAGGCAGATCCCAACAATCTTTTGAAGGCTTTTCGAGGTCTGTCAGCTGTGTTCTGGTCAACCACCACCCAGCAGCAGTAGACGATGATAACAAACCAACTGGCTCGTCAGCTCCAACTGGGGTGACTCCAAAATACCAAGCAGCCTACCTTGCAGCCCAGCAGTACCAATGGAGGGCAGGGCGCAGTGCACTTGCTAGACTCTCTCCTGACAAGGGGTGAGGGCACATTCTATGTGAGTGGGAGGCAAGGAGGTTATATACAGCATACATCTGGAGAGGCCCTGCTGCTGGACTACATCTAGTGTCGGTTGAAGCTAGGGGGTGGAGTTTATTCCCTGACTCAGTACTGGAAGAAGAGCCAGCAAGAGGAAAATCATGCTCAAAGTGCACTACGAACATGTACTCTTATCACGTAGTTTCTCCGAAATTTCTCAGTCAAACAGGTTCATATTTTAGGAATTAACACAAAGTTTCTTTCTTGTCATCACTGACTGGTTACTTTTCATATATAATGTTAAACAACTAAAGCAAAAATTTTTTTACTAAAAGTTTGTGCATAATTCAGGAAAAGTTGCAGCGTGAAAAGAAAGATGCTTTAAAGGTTTTTGTTTGAAGAAATAGATAGGGGATAAAAGTGTACGAAATGTAGAGAAACAAACGAAATTTTATGTAAAGGTTGTGGAATTGTTGAGTTGCCTGGTTTTCACATAACAGGTTGATCAGTTTGGAGGATTTTATGGTGAACGTGTATTATAAAGCTTAAACAGTTAATCAAGCACAATATGTATATTCAACGCTAGGCCTATACAAAAAAAAAGCTTGAACTTTTTTTTTACTTAAATAACAGCTTAACAACAATATACGTTATCGCAATCAGTTTGCATGGAGTTGATTCTCTGCAGTGACAAGAATTTAAAAAATCGCTATACAACTGGACTGAAGCTGTTAGCAGTAGTCTAATTGAAATGTAAGTTTGTAGTCGTAGATTTTGATAGCTACAATGTTTTGGTTGGTTAAAATATTTCATTTACCATTTTAACTAATTTTGAAAAAATAACTGTAAAAATATCTATATTAAAAATCGTAATATTATGGTTACAGGCTAAACAAAGGCTGCTCACTACTTTCAGCTCCATTGGTTGCGTATTTTTACACATACCTCTCAAAATAAACACCGCCATGTGACTTTCAGCTGATGGTTACATCAGCTAGCTCATATATGTACTGCATACTCATTAAATAAACAACAAAAAGTAATTAATGTTGTACTAAGCACTATAAACACACACATGTTAATTTCAGAAAATTTTTGTTTGTGAATATTGACTCAAGTTCATAATTATTTTTCTGTTTACATGTAATTTAATGTCTTTAACTCTGGCCAATACTTCTGAGGTTATAAGAAAATACGTTTGGTTTAGGTTGTCAACAGGATAGCAGAAAAGTTAAAATATTCTTTTTCCCGTTAAAAAAATTACACAAAGACATTTGGAATGTTCACCTTCAACAAGGCTGAAAAGCTTGCCTGTTGTACGTATGTGTCATATTCACAAGAAAGGCACACTTTTAGATAATATGGTGTACTTACACATTCATACAAAAGACAACGTGTCTTAAACTAAAGTTAAATTACCTAAGAATTATGTTTAACAACATTTACGAGTAAAGTAACAACAGGGTCATTAACGCCCACAGGAATGTTAGGTCAAAAACAGATTAAAAACCTCTACAATACACAAAAGGAAAGTTGGTTCAAAAACAGATTAAAAACCTCCACAGGATTTACAAATAGAATTACAACACAAATACTTCACAAAAAAATATTTTAATATAAGGGCTCTGCTACGAGACGGTGCGACTGCCTCTGCCGCCTCTGTGCCAGTGTCAGTGTCGTTCATTCACGTGCCGCGTGCTACAATGGATGTCTGTGATTGGTCAGTATGCAGCCATCGTCGAAAGTAGTTCCATTACCGTGGCAAGCGATCACCCGTATTTCCTTTCCCCTTTGTTTTGATATTTTATGGCATGCGCTTTGTGGTTGTGACTGAGAAGCAAATTTTAGTAGACATAATTTATTAATGTAATTATTAAGTACTTAGCAGTATATTATTCAGTAAGGTTTAGTATTAGCAGATATTTTAGGTTTAGTTGTACAGCAATTACCTCTTGGGTAGCCTACAAATCCCGCAACATCAAAGCAAAAATTAAAAATATTGGGTTTGTTTTGGCATGTAAGGAATCTTGCCTAATTAATTATGCAGTACTCTGAGTGTACATAAGTTACTTCACACGCAAACCACCACACATAAAAAATCATTACAACTTAAAAATAAATTAAATCCATAGATTACAACAACTACACATAACACTATTAAAAATGTTCTCCCCCCTCCACCCCACACAAAACCGCATTGTTTTCTAGGTTGACTTATTGTTTTTTAAATGAAGTACCAAACACAAACAGAAAACCAACAGTGGTAAATGCTTTATTTACAAATACCTGCATTTTATTGTTTACCTTCTACTTGTTACACATTCTACAAATTATTTCCAACTAACTGTGCCTGCGTGGAGTACAAAATTATTGTTTAACTTCAGGAGTTACAAACTGACGCTGAAACTCATGCTGGATGTGAAATGTTATTTTGTTGATAAACGAGAGTGGACCATAAAAGACAAATGGAAAACAATAAACCAGCTAACTTGAATGTTGCGTTGGCCAGGTGATGGTGTGAAAGAGTTAAAACACAAATGTGTTACAATCACTACATATTTTATTCTTATTTGCATGCAACAAAAATAAACAGAATTACAGCTGACCAACTTTTTTAACTTTATGACTAGTAAGACGTTAAAATATGGAACTACTTCTCGAAGTTAGGTGCCAACTTTTCTGGTACAGGTGTTATACCTAATTAAATAAGGGACTTAAGCACAAGTATTCACAAGCTTGTACTTGTCTATTGACACACATAGGAGGATTACATTATTTTGTGCAGCTGTGGAACTGCGAGGTTTCACTGGTGGTTAGGCAAGCAAATTATGGGGCACAAAATATGGTAGCAATAATGTTGGTACCACTGAACGTAGCAGCCAGACAGCAAACAAGGGTGGGACAGGAAAATTATAATGTTGCAAGTACAACCATTAGGGTCCTGTAGGTACTATCGAAAGTGTGAATGTGCACTGGGATTAGAAGTCTGAGAGGCTTCAAAAGTTACGAATACAACTCATTGAATCAAATGAACATTGGAAAAAAAATTGAAACGGTAAAATTTGGAGGTTATATATGAAAAACACCTAGCTGCTTTTTAAATTACGCATCACTTCTTAACACACGTATTCAATAAAAATCTGGTCACATATAATTAATATTAATTTTTATGAGCACCAATATATGGGAGGGAAAAATGCACTTACGGTATTGTAAATTTTTTATTATCTGTGGAAATAAATCATAAAACATATTCGTGCACAAAGATACACTGCATATATGTCACTTTTGCAGAGGCAGTAAAGTTTTAAAATTATAAGCAATAACCCATACTTCTACAAGTTTTATTTATTTGAAACACAACGCCAGCCAAAAATCATGGACTACTTTAAAAATAAACAACATTGGTCAGCCCAAGGTTAGCCACCCAATTATCGGCAAAGATATACGTATACCGTAGTACACACTCCATGGTGCAATTGCTAAAGAAATTTCATTTTCTACTGACCAGTAACTACACCTCTGCGTCGTAATAACACACGTGAGCAAATGGCCGGCACCATATCTCTGACCAAGTCTCGCGCATCGTAGATAATAATATCTGGCATCTCACTTTCCTGTGCTGGGAATTGTGACATTATTTGAATGAAATTTTATTCCAGTCGTTTTTTTCTTGTTGTTATACTGTATTAAAGTAAAGGAAAAGTAACGTGGTACTTTTAATTTTTAAAGATTTATAAATTGATGCTCTATGGAGAAGTTACAGGAGACGAACCTGCGCAAAAAATTGAGCAAACTTCGCTTGTATTTTAAAGAAGAGAATGACTCTGTTTAATGTTTCCACTGTTCTAAACACTTGAAAAAACCGACAGGTTAGCTAAGAAAAAGGTGTAAATAAATTTAAATTTAGTGTGCGAATGAATGAATGAATGAACGAATGAATGAATGAATGAATGAATGAATGAATGAATGTATGTATGTATGTATGTATGCATGTATGTATGTATGTATGTATCTATATGTATGTGTTGGGCATGTGCGAAGGTTGCTTTTTAAATGTGAAGCGAAGTCGAAGCGAAGCTTGCATGATGCGAAGGAATTTCAAAGAAAAATCAAAGTCAAAGGATTAAAAAATATATATTTAATTTATAGTGGACTACAGTTTTCAAGTGTATTCAACTCATTTGTACTGTTACTGCCAAAAAAATGTATGCCTACTAGACACTGAGCAATGGAATAAAACATATCCTAATCTTGTATTGCTGAAAAACTGAAATATCAAAATCTGCAGGAAAGTAATTATCATATATTTAGATATCTACAAACTTTAAAAAAACTACCATACTCCATATATCCATTCCCATTTGGCACCACCACCACACAGTGATATCAGTGGGTGACTATCAACATTAGACTTCTTCCCTTTCCTCCTCCAAGGACCCTTGTCTAGATAGCAAACTTACGTGATGGCAGTGGCATTAGGGCCTCAGAGCAAGAGAGTTGAGCCACTTTCATGGCTTACAAGTAAAGTGTGCAGTTCTTCCAAAATGACGTATCAGCTGTGGCACATACGTCAGCCCAGCTCCCGCACGTGATAAAGCATGTGATTAATGCGTTAACTGTTATGACATCGCTGCACATGTCAAAATTAGAAAGGCAAAGAAACATAAATTTTTTGAGACAGAAAATCCACACTGTATTTGTGTTATGTTATAGTCGGTCACGCTCCTATTAAATATCCTTCCACTGGTGTGTGTCAGGCATGATGTCTTGTTTGCCTAACAAAAGAGAGAGAGAGNGGGGGGGGGGGGGAGAAATAAAGGAACAAAAAAAGGAAAGCATGTGGCTATAAAACCATTCTCTCCCTCCCCTTGCTTTATGGGGTGGACCCTCATCAATCTCAATGTCAAGCTGGTAGATTATCTCAGCAGGGTGGCACTTGGGATAAAAACTACAAATTTTGTTTGAAAAATGGTGTAAGTTGAGCCTCTTTTCCATTGAGGTTTTCCTTTCCCAGGGTGCATCCTTCCATGAGAAAACTTTCAAAAGGCCAGCAAAGCTCTACAACCACTCACATGATGTAAATTATTCATAATGTTCGCATAAGATATTCTAAGTTCGAATGCGAATAATTTGTAAATTACTATTTACAACTATTCAAATTTTTTAATATCCGCACACCCTTATTAATGATACTGGCTGCTGGTTTTGATACTAGTTTCGGTGGAAAAAACACTTGGTGAAAATCTTTGACTTTTCACTCAAAGATACAAAAGTTTTTGATTCGACTTCGAAAATGCGAAGCTTCGCACGCCCCTAGTATGTGTATATATATCCGCATCAATTTTATATAACCACACACAAACATATCCTTCTAAATTTTATTACCTTTTTGAAATTACTGCAAAAATCTTAAAATTGTGTTTGTGACTAATGCAATATGTGAAGATTTCCTCTCCCCCCCAGCCGAAATATTCCTTAAGGGACTTTAAAACAAAACAAAATTTTCTCCATTGCAGGGAAGATTATTACCAATCGGTACACATAAATCGCCTAGTGGCGCGCAGGTACACCATATCAGTGAACATTTATGGTTTGAAGAAATGAGTGTGTTATGTTTGCCAAGCCAGCTTATTATGGCATCATATTTTCCAAACATATTTTGAAGTTTCTTCAGTGCGCAAAATTCTTATGTTAAACATACTGTTTGTTTAATAACCTTTACTATACAGTAAACTTAAATAAGATACAGTACTTAATCAAGACTTTTCACACGAGATTAAAATATCAGTAAACTTTTGTGATAATATTATTTTTAGGGAACTAGCAGACTGGCCCAGCTTCACCCGGTAACAATTATGTTTTTACAGCAATACTTCGAAAGATAAAAATGGTTACTAAGGGTCGTCCTTAAAAGATAAACATATGCTATCGCAAACTTTTCTGTAGACCTTTTTGAGAGCTACAACTCTGTAATACATTAATTTGAAGTATCACTTATGGTTTAGTCAGCGCAGGCCATGCAAGCTCCCTAAAAGCGGTTTTTTACGACTTTATTACAAACAGTTTGACATTCCTCTACTATCCTTACATTAAATATATATGTATTCAACACCAAAACCTTCCTCAAGATATTCTCTAAATGATGTTGAAAACTGCATTAAAATCCATTATGTAGTTTAGAAGTACTAAGCGAATACACAGACAGACGCAGATAAGCGACTTTGTTTTGTACTAATTAGAGATAACAAATGGCTGTTGCATGCATGCACCAAAAGTTTGCAGGTAATATTTTACTTTACTTTTTTATTGTAATAACTAGTAGTCTAAACCTACCACCTCTGAAAAAAAAAATTTATTCTGATTTCATTTTATTTCTATAACTCTTACAAGAAACAGAAGTAAATATTTTTTAAAATTATATATTGAAATCGTACATTAATAGCACATAATTATGTGATAAGGGAGGTTAATATCACATGAAATAGTAATGTTGTTCACAAACTTTGGAATGTGTTTAAAAAAAATTCTATCCAATAAAAATTTGAAATTCGTGAATAATTTTAATTTTGATTCAAAATTTGATTAGAGCTGTAAATCACTGATTCCCAGATGCCTAACTGGAATTATCTTGGAGATTGCCTGGATTTAATAATTTGATGGGCTAGAATTCCACGAGTCAGAGTATTTTTTATCTTATAGTAAACAATTGACTTTTCCTACACGTTGCTCATGATGCAACATTGCAGATTTTCGGGGTTATGTTTACCATTAGTCATAGACATTTTCATTATATATGATTACCAGAGTACTTGCTTATGTTGTCACTTTCTTTAATATCATTTCCAAATTACATTTTATTATATGAGTTAACAGTATAATCTTACCCTTATTTTAATAGTTTATTTCGACATAGAGATTGAGTGGAAGCATTTTAATAAGTTCCTAAACGATATTCAGTATTAATTCTTCGTTTGTTATTTTTCATTTATTTCCTAAAGGACAGCCAATTGGAGGACAGGAGACAACATTAGTAAGGCCAATGTAAAATATAACTAATTTTTTCTTTAGAAGAATTCTCACCACCTCCAACGATGGACGTGAGTCGTATAATATATAAGTTTTAATGCTGTAAAATATAATAAGATTGTTGGAATAGGTTTGAAGGAAGAATAATTATTAATTGAAGAAGAATGAATATTAATTTTATTGTGTTTAAGAAAAAAAGAAATGATAAATGCATAATTTTGTTGAAGAAGAAGCAAGAGTAAAATTAAATTCTGAGAAGATTTTAATTTCAATTTTATAATTTCTACTTAAAGGTAACAACTGATGACGTGGATATTTATTTGAAATGTAATAAACGGTGCCCAACGTATTAATGGAAGAATTGTGATTTGTCTGAAATGTAACAATGTGACCTGTTTGCTGTCCACTGTGTGGCCAATTATTATATGCCCAAGAGAGTTGGCAGTGAGGCTTATGTACTCTGCATTGCAACATTTTCTTTGTAGCTAAAAGATCAGGTTTTCTGTAGCACAGTTGTAGCTGCCTTGGATCAAGGCATATAGAGTATGATTCTAAAATCATGGGACAAACATTACAGGGTGGTAGAGCTCACTAAAACAAACAATTATTTTATAGGAATATATGGGCGGAAGTGACGCGTTGAGGCACAAACACAAAAACATAACACATTAACGGAAACATAAAATCTTCATTAGCAGCATACTTGAGTGATTCCGTACAGAAAATGTTAAAACAGTTGCTGGAAATGCATCCACCAACAGTCACGCATGCTTGGCGACCTCTACATATGGCGTGATTGGCTGACAATGGTGGCAAGCGTGAAATACCCGACGTATTTGAATCTGTTTGCTAATCACTCCACCGACGCTACCAAGCTTGCATTACTGTCGGTGGTAGCAATTTTGAGCAACTATTATAAACATTGCTGTAAAAAGGCATTTAGCGGCAACGTTGTAAATAAACAATGTGTTGCATTTCGTGTGTTATTTTTGTGTTTGTGCCTCAACGCATCACTTCCGCCCATATATTCCTATACAATAATTGTTTGTTTTAGTGAGCTCTACCACCCCTCAATGTTTGTCCCATGATTTTAGAATCATCCTGTATATAACTAGTGGCTGGTAAGTCTATAGCTGAAGGAAGTAGAGGGTTGGTGAATCGCACGGTAACATGAGCAGGATTGGTGAGATCCTCTAGGGGTGATGGTTGTGATGGGGATTGTAGTAAGCTACAGATTAAGTGGCATTGATTTCATGCGGAGGTTAGGTGACCATCTGAAAACCAATATGGGTGGTTCAGAAAAATGTTTTTGTTCCTGGTAAAGAAATCTAAATTCTATACCTGGAGATGAGGAGGATTACTAGTTTACTAGGGGGCTTGTCTACCTGGAGCTTTTTCGGTTTTTGAGGCTGAGAAGTGCAAGAGTCATAAGGGCAACTCTTCCATGCACATCAAGGGCACGATCACCACTAATTTCAAGGCTCTGAACTAGCGCGCAGTGTTTTTGTTGTGCTGCGAGTACCTATGTGACTTTCAGCAGTTACCCTATTATTTTACTGGTGGAAAGTCTGTAACAAGTTTCAATGCAGGGCCCTTGAGTACTTCTGTATATATCTGACATGTATACTTCGAGACACTGCACTTTAAAAAAGCAATTTTTAGCTATGTTGGAGTGCTCTGAAATGGTGTTTCTAATGTGGGTGAAATCTTGAAAGCACTTAATAGCCCTAGTCTGAAGTAGGTCTTCTTTTCTTAGAACAGCACATTGGATGCACATTAAAAAGTTTCCTAGAAAAATAGGTATTTTAAACATTCTGCAACACAGTTTAAGTGCCAGACAGGCAGAAGCCTCAAAGCCTGTACATGGGACAACCAGGAGGATATCTTAGTAATTTCAGTTCTCTGAATGGAATTTGAGTCAATCACAAAGTTGTGCTTGTTCCCAATGTAATAGCACACAGCTTTGTTGGCCTAATAGTTTCTGATTGTTAACATTTTGACACACAATCCTGTTTGTTTTGGTAATAAATTTTGTAGTCCCCTCTTATTTAGTTAAGTTTGTAAATTTCAGGATAACCTATCAAAATTTTATTTAACTTTCATAATTTCTTCTAATTTTAAATACGTATAATTTTTTTAATATGCCCTGTTTTTTCTGAGCACAAGGTTCTCTGAGCATATGGCAATTTCAAATAATAACTTTGTGAAAAACTGTAGGCCAAGGAAGTTTTATGTGACTGAGCACATTATTACGTAAAGGGGAGTGTTAAATATGTACTGAGTTCTATTTCTGTGGATTTATGTTGATAATATTACAGATAAGGTCAAAATATTTCATGAGAAAATCATTTAAAAATTAGAAACAATGAAATTTTTGAATATTTAAGAAAATAATATGTTTTTTTAGTATTTTTTTAGAAAAAGCTATATAAACAACACTGCTGCCTATTTTTCAACAAAAAAAAAATGTCATGGGTTTAGATGAGATACAAACCCTGCCAAGAAGCAAACATTTTACTTGTAGGAACTTGTAACAGTAACATAAATAATTTTAATGGTCACTGTAAGTGGCAGCTTTTAATATGCGTAAGACTACATTATTCAAATTACTATTTTCTTATGTTAATTTTTGTACAGTTATAAAATAACTCCATTGTGGCATTCTGCCATGTTTCTGGAAAACAAAACAGCTGACAAATTCTTTATCTGTGTGACCGGTAATAAACATTTAGCTGTGCAATTAAACACTATGCCAACAATGATATAGCTGTGGCATTTCTATTACTTGCCCGAAAGATAGCTCTGTTCACTGCTGCGCTCTGCACAACATGCTGGAACTCCACGGGCTGTGCTCAATGTGACTTCAAAGACACCACACCTCACCCCCTTCCCGCGCTGATAGTTGTAACGGTAATGCGAGCAAGCAGACACACTGTTGCCAGCTCACAGTCGTGTGTCCACTGCCACGGGTCTCGAGCCTTGGGCGATAGGTTGCTGACGTTAGAAGAGTCAGCCTCTGATATATTTAAGTTACCATATATGTCTTGTTTTTCACTCGACTAGTCATGCTGATATATTCTCACAGGCTCCAAGGCGAAAAACTTTAATGTTAGTTTGCAATATGCATTTCAGCATACTCACAAAACGTAACTTACGTATTCACAGATAGCTATGAATACTAAAAAAAAAAACAGCACTTGGTCACTAATGCACAGCTCAAAACAAACTTAGTTGAAAAACTGTAAGCTAATATTGGTTTCAGATAATGTTTGTGCTCTACAAAACGATACCTTATATGTGATTTCGGTAACTTGTTTACTAAAGAAAATGATTAGGTATTGGAAAGAGCATACAGCAGAAGCACTAATATGTGTAGAGAATATTTTTATTTGCTTCTTCGTATTAGTTTTATTTGCTACCTAGTATTTAAATTCTCCACTAAACTAATGCTGTCAACTCAGAAACATTGTAATGCTGTATTATGAAGCAATATTTCTGCTCTTTTCAAAGAGTTGTAATGTGGCAGCCTCACGTTAGGCGCTATATTTGTAATGTGGCATGCCTCGTGTTCGGGCCACCATATTTGTAACGATGCACCACGCTGTTATTGCCGTATTTATAATGTTGCACGTCAAGGTATTGACGGCTGGAAGTTACCACTCGGTTAGCTCGGTGGTAGCAACATAAAACTCTTTAAAAAGGTGCCAATTAAATATTAAATAAAGAAGTCAAGTTCCGGTTTATTTGTTCTGTACTTTTATTTACCAATCAATTGAAACAGTTCACATACGATCTTCAGGTATGCCGAGTACGAACAGGTTCACAGATAAACAGACAAGTACAAAACAGCGCCACAGTCGTTTACGAATTATTCATGTCTTAAAAACTTGCATCGCAAGAAGAAGTTACGAAGGCAGGAGGGACGTCTGTTCCCTCCTGGCACCCTATCGACCTCCCACACCGGCGGGAAGAATTTATTACAGTTAAGGTTTGGCCGTAAAAGAATGAAGTAGAAAGATTTAACAGTCGTGGGTGCTTGCCGGTGTGCGCGAAGTTCGTCACGCTTGATGCATGTTCTCTGACTGTTTGTTGCTTTTTCTCTTGCGGGTGAGTATTCGTACAGGGTTTTTATCACTCGTGGCTACCCCCCTTCTCACACCAGGGTGCCCACGCTCTTCCCACGCAATCCAAAACTGCGTAGCCCGCTTAACTGCGTCGTCAGTTAAAGATAATTGAACTTCTCGAACAAAACCTGATGACGTAGTTTGGAAAAGCTTCTATCTCTAATGCTGACGTGTAACAAAAACTACGACTTTCGAAACGGCAAACATATGCCCAATAAACAAACTATCACTGCTTTAATTTTGAATCCCAATAAAATATTATGAAGCTTAGAAAAACCTAAGAAAATTAACAGCGTATCCCGAAAATGAATAATACTGCGTCATTACACAGTAGTGGCTTTTCTAAAGTTGACTGAAGTGACAATGTTCTGGCAGAGTTTGCTCACAGGATGTGTCAGCATACATTTGATGTCTTACAGAATTCAGTATTTGGAAGATCCACAAATCCTGCTAAGCAGAAATACTTTCAAATAATGACAAACAGAAAATATACTATTGTATGTTTGACACCGAATACACTTATACACCAATCCTAGCTTCGAAGCCACAAGGGGTGGGGGATATGGGTGTTGCAACTCCCCTCCCCCTTTTCTTTTGCCCGTAAGGATGTCAACTATTAGACTAAAAATTATTAATAAGCATTTAATTGTGATAAAACAATAATTGCTGTAAACTATGATGCACTTTATTATATTGTGAAGTCATTTTTTTTCTAATATTTGTCTAAACACATGCATCAGCTGATAACTCATCAGTGATTTCAATGCTCGTCAGCAGTAACGAAATGCAGCCTAAGCAAGAAAATAAAGCGCTCTGAAAAAAAAGCTATACTGCAGCAGTGTCTAGAATACTTATGTCACAAACATCCTGCCAACTGAGGCACGGCATCGAAACAGGGATCTAAGAGGCAGGAAGCTAGTTACAAATCACTGAGCCAACATCGGATACCGCACTGCTTATCCATGAGAAGATAATATAAGATACAAATTAATATGTTTACCTTAATAGATGACATAAAAAACAAATTTAATAAAAAAAATGTATAATGACTTAATTTCATGCAGAAAGTGGAAACGATGGACTTAAAAATATTTTACTGAATCTATTTGAAAGCCACACAATTGAAAATGTCAAGTAAAGAAGTTTTAAAATTAGCTTTAATCTATAGTTGCAACAACATCTAAGAACAACTGTTGCAAATTTTAAAGGTAAATTTGAAGAACAAGATTAGAATGGCATTTAGTAGGTAAAATGAAATAATGATAGGCTGCATCAGCTTATTCTTTGGTAACATATAGTGATTCAGGAATTTGGTCATTTTGCAAAGCAGAAATACAAATTCTTCTATTCACTGCTTTCAGTTTACGCAACACCCATGACTTAGCGGTACGTTTCCGTTTAGCTGTAAGGCCGGGATTACAATGACTTCACGTTTCATGTAACATGTAACAAGCAACACATTCACGTAAGCCAGCTACACCTTGACTATGTTCCAAGGAGACCTATTATGATAATTTCACATAATGCTGACATGATGGAAAAGCTTGTCAATGTCTAGCTTCTGCGTATTACTTGATACAAGACTCTGCACCATGTGATCTTACTGGCCAATCACAATACTATAGACATGTTGTTGCATTATCTTTGCTTTTCATGATTTTTTTTTCACGATGTCATCTACTCATTTTTTAAATTCATGCACCCCATATACAATATAACTTTCCCCCGGGAATGAGGAAGAAAGTGTAATAGAATTTAGGCTAAAATGACGTATTTTTTTAATCCGTAAAAATTTAAGGAGCTTTACATTATTGCCGCAGTTTATTAATTATGTTTCTCAGAGGAGTAAAAATGTATGCATGAAATACACAATGTTTACCAATAAGGTTGAAATTTTTAGTAGGCTTATTTTACTAAACATAATTTAAATTTTCTCTGCAGTTGAAGTATATTATATATGATTTATTCCATGTACACGAAAACGTTTCTACATCTCCCATAGAAATTTCATCATGAGGTTATGACGATGTCCTAGTTGTTATCAAAGTTTGTATAAATCACGAAAGTCATACTTTCACAACCTGTTCTTGCCACATCAATATTAAAACACAAATTCGCCTGCATAACAAGAATTTTGAGTTTTCATTCGGAAAAGCAACTTATTCCGGACATTCTCATTGAGTGCACATACGTACTTGAATAAAAAACAGAACGTTAATCGTTAAATTTAAAATTTTTTAAAACCTCTTTGATTAAACATTATTTCAATTATTTCTGCAGATTAAGTGCATTGCATACAACTTATTTCATATACAGGAAAATTCCAATACACGATAACCTAACTGTTTTCTAAGTTTCTATAAATCATGAACGTCATACTTTTGCAATCTATTTATGCAACATTAATATTAATATACACATACGCCTGTACTTCATGAATTTTGAGTTTTCAATATGAAAAGCAAGAAAACTTATTCCCTACAATTTTATTCAGTGTACAAAGACAATGTGCTTACATGAAGCATCATAATATACTGTCCAAAAAGACCACATTTTACATACATGCAAAAGTGTACCGTAATGCATGTTACATGTAACGTGAAGTCATCGTAATCCCGACCTAACACCTCTTCGCCACTTCCTCATCATTTGAATACACAATAATTGTTTTAAATCATACCTAGACCCCAGGAGAAAAAAAAATACATTTCTTCAATAATAATTGTTTCATGCACTGTTCTTCAGAAAGAGGAATAAATGAAAATATGGCAACGCCGCAAAAGAAACAATTTGCAGAGAAGTTTTCTGTCTCTCTCTAATATTTTTCTTTCCTTATTCTATGGATAGTCAAGTTTCCTGGAAAGCTTATACCGCTAAACGTGCATGACCCTAATGCAGCGCTTCTGCATTTCTGCATAATGGTGAAATATTAGCAGCAATTCAGATAATTGCTTATACTAACACGTGTTGGCTGGTGCCCAATGCCAAAGTCTGCCAAGTATGGCAGTCATCTCTTCACCATAAGTTTGATTAATTAAAGAGTTGTAAACCTGTAATTTCTGGATTTTAAGTGACTTGTGTAATCCCTGAATTAACTAGGAGACTCTTCTTCCAACCATTATGATGTTTAGTCCATTATAATTGTAGAGATGGCTGATGGGCGTAATTGTTAAAATTACTGGTCATCCTAACTTTGGCTTCACACTGGAGAAGTGTGAAAAGTGTATTTACACAACATCGGCAAGTAAGGGGAGACCTCATGCATGAGATGTTTTAGATTTTTGAGTGTGATAACCATGTCGTCGAGGAATCCCTAGGTGAGGCTATCCAGCTGTACGAGTCAGATGGGTAACTATAGGACCGATAAATGCTTTAATTAGGCTTGCACACTGACATCAGTCTACTTTTTTTCTTTTTGAACTGAACATTGGATAGTTATGATAAACTAAATTTCCTAATTTTTGGACATAGGCCAGAGAAGTATATGAAACTTGTGCTCTATGCCATCTAGTTCTGGCCAATTTCTAATTGAACATAATTTTGTTAATTCCTATTATGTTGTGAGAAAGATGAAATTGATTATTTTAAAGGGTTGAGAATTCAATGACATATGCTTTTTTCATTACTATTAGGATGCTTTTACACTCATATACACTGTAATTTATAAGGATCGGCACTCAACACATTTGTAGATATTTATACATCAACAAAACAAATATTTATTATTATTTTGAGTTTATTTTTATAAACCACACAGCCTAGTCTAGGCCAAATTGTTTACATTTTAGAAATACTTCCACCATATGTGAACTGCAGTGTAGCACCTTTGTAATGCCAATGCAGACTGTAACCTCCTCCCCTCTTGCATTATACAAGTGTGTTCTTTCTGCATTTTTACTGAAAATGTCATAGGATAAGTTAATGATCACACCTCAAAACTCACTGTATGTTCACATGCCCATCTCCTCATGATCAGCCATCGCTGTGTGAATTTGCAGCCCACGCATGCTAGTAAGAATTTTGCTACTAAATCTGATTTTCATTTGTTGACTTTCCTAATGTTCTACATAGCTTATTTACTGCATCACCTTGAAACCAAGATGACATATTGGTGTGTCTAACTGGTCTTGGTGATAGTTTTGTGACTTTTATCAGCGATACATTTAACTTTTTCCCCATCATCACACTGTGGGTAGGCGATAGTTCTTGTTAGTTTTGTTTGGACATCTTTTGAATATTATGCCATATTCAACTTAAATTTCAAAATTCATCTGTTTCCATTGTGCTAGGTATCATCTTCACAGGGTGTTACATTTAAGATATCACAAATGTACAATTATCACGTTGGGCGCCGTTTGTAACATTTTAATAGAATCAAATATGAAGAACTTATAAAGAATTAGCAAGTCGAAATTCTTTTCACCATTCTATTTTCTTTTTGTTCATCTTCTCCAAAACATTACACAAATTATTTCATATTCTCAAAATAATTCAACAATTATTTCTATCTTCTCAAAATCAAATTCAATAATTATTACTCAATTTACATAATCAATTAATAAACTTTCCAAATATCTCACCGCACTTATTTCTGAATAATTATATTTATTTTTATGTGCACACATCCATCTTTGGAGTGGGTGAGAATTCTTCCATCAGAAAAAATTAGTTCTATTTTACTTCTGCCTTACTTATTTTTCTTCTGTCCTCCAATTGCCTGTCGTCTGACTACACCACATTTCTCCTCCGATCAGCAATGGCGAGGTGAGAGACAACCAATATAATTTTATTTAGTACTTTTGATTAATAAATATTCCCTCTAGGAACAAAATAAAAAATAACACACAAAATATTAATATTGAATACTGTCTAGAAACAAATGAAAAACACTTCGACATGATTTCTATGTCAATAAACTATTAAAATAACCAAAGATAATACTGTTACCTCATATAATAAAACGTAATTTGGAAATAATATTAAAGAAAGTGACAACATAAGCAAGTACTCTTTAATCATATATAATTCAAATATCAATGATTTACATTACACATAACCACTAAAAACTGCAATGTTACGTAACCCCCCTTCAGTTCGGAACAAATTTTATAAATTGTTACAAACCGAAATCAATTTCAGTGTTAATTCCCTACAATTGCTGCAATATATTTTTTACAATCAATTTCAAATTTCACAATGTTACATTTTTATAATAGCTCAATTTCATTATTAACTTACAATCTCTTCTGTACGACTCTTTAATTTGCCAAAACCTTTATAGTATGGGTTTTCCACAAAAAAAATTATTTGCTTTTACCAAGTCAATTTTACATTATCTTTATAAATCTTCTAATATACTTCATATCATCCTTATTTCTATTAATAATTACACATATATTCATCTAATTATAATACATTTGGTTTTATCACCACTCAATTATGTGTCTTTTGTTACTAAAAAAAATTATTTAAAACTATAATTTCAGCTATACATAGCACCTACTCATCTCATTTTATACATTCTCATTGAATCATAATTTGCGTCAATAATTATTTCTATGACCTGATGAATGACACAGATATTTTCATTACATAATTACATTTTCTAATACATTTACAGGTTAAGTTACTCACATAAAATTTTGACAATTTTGTTGGTGTACCTTATCATAATATAATAGAACAACTAACTTAATACTGATACATTTTATTTACATTTTGTTTCCAGTTTTCCTATGCATTTAATATGAACAATTTCTCTATGGTTATCCAATACTCTTTGCTTTTTCATTTTTGCTACATATTTCTTCCAGTCATTTGATTACTAAATAATATATATTTATTTTATATATAACAGAAGTTTTCCTTTCAATAAAATTTACAGCTCACATATTATGATTTTACTATTTTTTTCCTTAAATACAACACCCACCTTCAATACATTCTAATTTAACAAATTTTTTCTGAATTAAAATCATTATATCTTGATACCTGCCAATGCTGAAGTTTGGAAGTAGGTATTGAATCTGTTCTGCGGCGTGAGGCGCCAGCACTTGATGCTAGCCCTCAGTGATAGGGCGTAGGAATACGTTGACACTGTTGTCTCTAGGTCCAATTTACTAATAAATTACACTTTATTTGCGAGTTCACATAATCAATTTTTATTGTTGCTTGAACAGGTTAACTGGTACATGAACTCACGAGACAACTCCCCTCCCCTTTTTCTATGTAGGCTACGTATGGTTTGACGCTGCGATTGGCGTCGTGGGGGGAGGGGGGGAAGATTCTTCACACCTGGTATAGAACTACTTATCTGACACTGCGGCGCTGTCTTCCCTCGGCTGGCGACTTGGAACTGCTCCGGCGCTTGGTGGGGCGTCCCGACGCCTGCTCTCGGAACTCCTCCTCCTGGGTCCTCCCATCGCACGTCCCATCTGACGGCCTCCGACTGAGGTCGACGTCGTGATGCATTCTCGATCCTCGACTGACTCCGACTGACTGACTCGTTGACGTCTCTCAACTGACTGCTCGCGTCTGACTGTCTGATGTCGTCCGCTTCCAAACCGGACGTCTCGCTCTAGGTCCTCCAACTGACTGACTGACTGCTCGATCCTCGCCTGACTGATCCGTTCCTCCCNAACCGGACGTCTCGCTCTAGGTCCTCCAACTGACTGACTGACTGCTCGATCCTCGCCTGACTGATCCGTTCCTCCTTCCTTCTCGTGGTTTTGTAGGCTCCATCGCCATATTCAACTTGCACCGTCCCTGCACGTGGCCGGGGTGCTTGCCGCGTCCCCCCTGAGTCGTAAAACACGTGGCCGCTGCTCCTGTNGTCTGCACGTGCAGGAACAGTTGCACGTGCAGAAACCTTTGGTAGCACGCCTTTGCAGCAGCAAGGCGCGGTCGCGCCCTCCTGGCGGCACTCTTCTGGCACGTCCGCTAACCCTTAATCTTTATTGTCGTTGTCCGCCTGCGAGCTTCGCCAGAGCGTGTGTTCTGACGAATAAAATATAGGGACGCCAGAGGCGTCAATCTTTTACATAAAAAAAATTATATACAATCCACTCCCGTTTATTCATGCTTCGCTTAACCGGTTTTCGGCTAATCCATGCGGCTTTTTTCAAAGTCTACTGTAACTTCTGCGGTAAGGCGATGCTGTAACGTGTGTCGTTTAACAAGCAGTGGAACCATGTACATCTATCACTGTGCTGTGTGAGCTAATATTTATCTCTTTAAACTGTCAGCCTCTCACAGAGACCTGCGNGCGATGCTGTAACGTGTGTCGTTTAACAAGCAGTGGAACCATGTACATCTATCACTGTGCTGTGTGAGCTAATATTTATCTCTTTAAACTGTCAGCCTCTCACAGAGACCTGCGTGGGTCACCCATTTCCGCCCGTTGAAGCACGTATCTGATCGCACTCTTCTCAGTTAATCAGCACTTTTAAAGATTCATTAAAAGGCAATACGTCTGCCAGTACAACACAATTTGGGTAAAAAAAAACCTTTTCTTTAATACAAGATTAAAGACTCTTTATGCTCGCCATATGATACATCGTGTGCCAGTCAACAACAAGCAGAGCAGCTGACGCCAAACCCTTGGGCAAAAAAAAGGAAGCTGTCACCAGGTAAGCGTCTGTGGTATCAATCGCAGGTTGTGTGCAAAGCCTGCATCTCACATACACACCACACACACACAGTCTTGCCTGTTCCTGTCCACACACACAGCACATGGCTCTGAGAGCAGCAATACTTACCACGTCACATCATCCACCCTTCTTCCACTCCAATGTCGCGGGAACCGTATAATGCAACTTTAATAATAAGCTATTTTTTGTTAATAATAAGTAATTATTTCGAAAATAAATCCTCTGAATTTCCTGCAAAAATCCATTAAAACTGGAATGTAAACTTATTAAAAGTTATACGGTGTACAATGTTTTCAAAATTTTTGTTGACAAGGTAGGTCTTGTAAAAGTGTCTGGGATACCATTTTGTTGGGAAAACTTCTGCATATTAAAATTAATTTATATTTTGTTAATATATTATTTGTTTTTTTTTGTTCAGAAGCCATTGAAAATGGACTTTTCAATCATAAAAAGTTGCGTGGCGTGCTGTGTTCCAAGACTAATTTTGGCAACATGGGGAGGTCCTATATGCTATTTAAGGGTATCATTTTTGTTGGAAGACGTTTAAAAACAATGTGTTATTTTTGTACTAGAGATGACTGAACATGGATTTAACGCAAAAACTGCAGTTTTTGTGTATTAGGGGGGTTAAAACAATTATATTTTACACAAGTAAATCTTACAAGCACACAGCGCATACGAGCCCATTCCCAAGCAACTTGAGAACTCATACGAGCGAGATTTGATGGTATTTGATAGCTATAACATGTAATTCTTCTGTAAGAACCTTTCAAAAGTGGCATAGGTAAAACTTAGGCAGAACTTTTCAGAATAGGGGGCAGGGGTCGGTCAAAAACAGTCAAAATTCTATAAACAACCCCTTTGAGATAAAGACCCTTATCCCAGGAACAGTGAAGAGTCGTAGAATCAGAAGTTGACTGTATATTTATGTGTATACTGTTCATGGTTAACTGGGCACTTTTGAAAGCCCTGATTAAGATCAGCTTTTCTCTTCAGATTGTATCCTTCTTCCTTATGTAAAAATTTACATTGCAGTTTTCCTAATGGCGTTATTCATGCATGAGACAAAAGAAAACGTAAAACATTTAGGAACCTAAATGTGCTAATAATATGCCAATTCTTAATCTGATAGACAGAAGTAAGTATCCTCTTTATTTGCCATAATATAAAAAATAACATCTGTAATAGAATGCCAAGACTTGAACTATTTTTTCTTAATTCACTGCCAGCTTAACTAGGAACCTGCACACCAATGTGTACAGAGGTGTATACGCAGATAACAGGCAGCAACTTTTTCAAAGGTTGAGTTCAAAAGTGCTCACTTTACCATGAAGAGCCTATAAATTTATATACGTTCATATAAAACTTAACATAAAATGTACATATATATATNGCTCACTTTACCATGAAGAGCCTATAAATTTATATACGTTCATATAAAACTTAACATAAAATGTACATATATATATGTATGTGTATATATATCAATTATGTATTATGTAATATGTAACACGTATTTGAGTATACACATTTTTNGTGTATATATATCAATTATGTATTATGTAATATGTAACACGTATTTGAGTATACACATTTTTTGTGTATACCACAATTATTATAAAATTAGTTCAAGTGCTCATCACTGAGGATATAAAACATTATGCCCATGTTGGAATGCAAACAAAGATTCTGACAGGTGGCAGTCACATGGCACTCATACGGCAATGTTTGTTTACATGTGATGGAAGGATACACAATGAACATGAAAATAGAACTTTAGTAGGGCTTTCAAAAATTCTCGCTTTACCGTGAACAACCAATAATATAAATATGGCAGCCTACAGTGAGTGACACTTGCTCGCCAAATGCTACACATAAACATGATGGCAGCCTACATTACTAGAGAAACAAATGACAGACAAACAAGATGGTGACCTAGCTTTACATGAAAAAAAGACATTAACAAGATGTTGGACTACATTACACGAAAAACAAATGACCGACATAAACATGAAAGCAGTTGGAAACAGGACAATGGCTCGAAACAAGATGGCATCGACGACATAAGGTAAGATGGTAGTCGTGATACAATCAAAGATGAAGGTTGGAAACAAAATTGTGTCCAGAAACCAGATGGTGGGCGGAAACAATACGGCGGTGGTAAGATATTACCCAAGGCGGCAGCAGTGATGTAATCAAGGATGGTGCACCTCGGATTCAGGGATTTGGAGCCTGGATCCTGCCACAGTATCCCCATTTTCCTCTACTCACAAATACTGTTCTATAGTATCATTCTATTTGGAATAAGTTATTACTATACATTCATATTTAGATGATATATCATAAGATTTTTCAGCAAGAGGTCACCAATCGTTGAATTGGGGTTTGGAAAAAAAAAGGCAGTGTTCAATGTTATAATTTTTGTGAATGAAGGCAACAAGGGAGGTCGCATACTTCTTTCTGTGGAATAAATTTATTCCTAAGACGTCTGTTTTATAATATAAATTCATATTTCATTTAAATAGCTTCAGATTTTTTTGTAAGAGACCACCAAACATTGAATTTATGCTTGGAATAAAAAAGGCAGTGTTTAATAATATAGTTTTTGTATATGGCAACAAAGGAGGTCACAGATACTCCTGTGTGGTAATCACTTTTTTTCATAATACATCTGTTTATTATCATAAATTAATATTTTCTTGAAATATCCTCAGATTTTCCAGTATGAGCTACTAAACATTTAATTCAAACTCAGTAAAAACTATACTTTGTTTAATGTTAAAATTTTGGTACCTGATTGGCGCCAAGGGAGGTCGTCGATACCCTTAAACCAGTAAAGATTGAAAATGGACTTACGTTTGGTAAATCCTTGAGCCGCTTTTTTAAATTTCTGGGGACAAAGATAGGCTAAGTTAATGGCTGGGGTGTAGCTTTTTTTTCTTTCTTCAAAAGATGTAGTCTTATTAAAATAAATTGATGTTTAGTTTAAAAATGTGTAATATACACACTCGGGACAATCACAGAGTTCAAGCAAAAAAATTTCAAATGTTGTGATACATGGGTTGGGGTGGGTCAAAATTAGTCATAATTTTCCAAAACATTAAGAGGAAACTTTTTTCTATAAGGACCTAATTTCTGGAAGCTGTGAGGAGTCGTTTTTTAAAGGTTTTAATCTATACAGTAGAAACTCCAGTTTTATGAACATTGATTTCGCACACTCTTGAGTTTTACACTTATTTTTTGGTACCACGTTATTCACGCGATCAATATTAAATTGCCTCAATCCACACTTTCCAACATTTTGGCCATTTGCATGGCTAGCGCACTGACTTCCCACAATGGAAATTTGGGATCAATTCCCAGCAGTCACTCCCAATGGTTACTGCACATACAAAACAAGGTGTATGCTGCTGGGGGCCAGTGGGTTTCATCAGGACACTCCAGTTTTCCACAACCATGGGCACAAGATATGAAACCTCATCCTTCAAATTTGTCAAGTAAACCCCACATCATGTATTTGTAGAGATGAGCCTCACCTCCTCCTTGTAGACCTGGCTGGGACCGACGAGTAGCATTTCTTTCATGGTGTCCATGAAGCAGGTGAGGTGACCCTTGAGGCGTGCGACATCCGCCGCAGCATTACCCCCGCCCTCCACCACCTCCTCCAGGTGATGCAGCTCCCACAGCACACCGAAGAAGCACGCCGAAATGCAATACTTCACCGCCTAAACAATACAAACATACACACCTCTACCTTTGCTACTCCGCACTTGGCCAACACACTTCACCTACCTAAATACAAGTTGACTGCTAGTACAATTCAACATTGACTCTGAATGTTATGTCAATCACACATGTAAAGTATGTAATCAAATTTTCATACAAAACACAATGAAAATACAATCAATTATATGTTAATTACTACACAGAATTGAACAATAATTGAATGATTATGGTAGACCCCCGATTTTGCAACTGTCCACGGCTCCTAAGAATACTGTCACAAAAAAAAACCTCTAAAAAATGTGCATTTTTGTCTTTAGTGTAAAACCAAAATTTTTTAAAAATGTAAATTTGATTTAATTTTATTGACAAATGTCTTCCAAATACATAATGTCCACAGAGAACACTATAATTTACCTCCTCTTTTCACAGAAAATGTTAACCATCATGCACCAAGTCCATTTTCAGTGAAATTTTGCAGGGGAAACGGAGGATTTGTTATTGCAAAATATTAATTTATTTAAATAGAAACACATCATCTGAATAAACTGATATCCTCGAAGGACATATAAGACACTCCTTTGTCGTACATCAATGCCTAAGCCAGAGCCCAATCACAGAATTACTCACGGGAAGGGCCAAGTGTAACCTTGAGGGAAACACCAGAGGATGTGGTTTTAAATTATTAATTACTGAATGACATAACGAAACCAATGTTAATGACCATATTTTTTTGCCAGTGTCTCAAAACTAGCATGTTTTTATAAAGAAATATTATTAATTACTTTAAAAGGTATATGTATGCCAAATAAAATGGTCACTCTGCTGTGACATCCAAGCAAGTGCAAAGCGAACATACATTGTGAAGTTGTGAACATCCTGCTTGGAGAGAGAAGCTTGGTCTGTTCTTGGGTGACCTTGTTTCCTCTCCTTATAGGTTTGGGGAGTGGAAGATTGTTACCTTGGAACCAGCGTGGCATCCTCATTCCCTCCCTTTTGTGACTACTGACAGGCGATAAAGGAATCTGTGGAGGGACGGCATGGACTATGTCAGCTGTCTCCTACCGTATTCTATCTATAAATGTTTTTTCTTCAATTTTTGGAAGAATAAATACTCGTAAAATTGGAGGTGGCAAAAACTGTTGTTATGTGAGCAGCATTGAGCATTACTGTGAGCCAAAAAGTGTGCTAAGCAGGTGAAAGAGAGCTCGAAGCATGGCTTTTCTCATTTTTACATCATGAGTCGCACGTGCGGTATAACTTACGATGCACGCACACAGTTCAAACAAACAAAGTTTTTAACAGATTTTCACACAACTTTTTTTTATAGGTTGGAGCCTAACAACTAATGGTAGCGATACAACCTCGCCTTTTTGTTGCTGTGTGCTAAAAAATGTATTTTTCAATGAACTTTGGTTTGATTTCTTACATTTTTGCTTAGAATGTTTTTCTTAAATTTTTGTAATTATTTTGTAGTTCTCAAGGACGAAATTACAAAATCAGTACTGTTGCAAAAGGTGAGGTTGTAAAATAGGGAGTTTAATGTACTTAATAGTATTATTACTCAAAAAACTATGCATGTAGCTTCAGTAATAAAATTATATAACACTGAACATGAAGAAATACCAAAACAATTTAGCACTAGCAAAAAGATAGCATGTATATTTTGATGTCAGAAAAAATTTATTGCACTCTGACACATTACACATGCAATTTTCAGGCACACTAAACTGATTCTGCCTCATTAGATATTACCATTTTCAATAGATGTGTAACTTTCACACAACCATTTTTGAACCACTGCAGATTTTTTTAAAATGACAATTACCCATTTATAGTTAATCAAATACAGTTTGTGAACTCTTTTAAATGCTATGCCACATTTCTTGTTTCAGGCACTGTGCATCCTTAGGAACGAAAACTGAAAAAATACCAAGGATCTGTTAAATGGTGTTTGTATCCACCCAGCAGCACTAAGCAAGTGGTACTTCAGTAGAACCATTCTCAACACTGCTGATCATAACACTATCCTAAATCATGTTTGATTAATTTCTTCACTTATATACAGCAGAAATTTTTAAGTACCTTCAGAAATGTTACCATGGGTGAATGAGTGAGTGAAGAGATTTATGCAGCTCTTAACATCAAGGTCTTGAGAGCTGATAAGGGTGAAGCAAGGTGAGTATGGAGCAGTACCAGAATGCAAGGGATGGGAATCGGGAGATTCCCCGGAAAACCAGCTGAACAGTGGTATTGTCCCACACGATTCCCAATTGCAAAAACACAGGGGCAACCCCACTGGGAATCGAACATGGTTCACATTGGTGGGAGGCAAATAGTATAACCACCAAACCACTACAGAACCTTTTATAATAGGATTCTAATGTATTTTGCAAATATTACTCTCTTGTTCTTAAAACAAAACACTATAAATTTCAGTTGCCACAAATTTCACATCACACTACATGAATCTGAGGTACAATGGGTGACATCTTTTAAACTTCTAGACTCTGCCACAGCTGTAGCTCCCACCCCTTCAAGCAAGAACCATTTGCCACTACATACCACAATATCTCCACAATGCGAGGGTTGCAGTCTATACATCTACTGCTGCCACCACCAGTATGCTGGCTACAGACACCACACCACAGTTCGCACTTGGGCAAGTGTGTGCCTACCTCCCCTCCGGCCGCTGACCACAGAGGGGTAACAAAACCTATGCATCCTGGCCATGTACACGGCATCTCTTGATCTCTCCCCTCCCTCTCCAGAACCCACTCACTCACGCTGGGTTCACAATATAATTACCAGCCAGAGACTGCGGTTCACGGTTCTCTTCATTCAGCAGTTGACACTCGTTACACTGCCGAGCGTGAACTGAGGCCTTCACCATCAAACTATATCTATATACTGTCTTCATTCAGTAGTTGTAACACAGTTACTCAGCCAGGGTGCATACAGACCATCCAGCTTCTATACTTCATCTAGCCACAGTAATACCACCCATTCACTAGAGTATGAGACCACTGCATACTGCAGTTACCCTTGCCCCATTATGCAGCTGTGTCTTCGTCTGCGCAAACCTCCGCTAGGCACAGCTGAAAATCTAAGTTTGGCCCTTCAGGGTACAGGCTAAGTGTGTGTGTGTGGTTGTTTTGTTGTCTTGCGAATACACTTGACGTACAGCAACTTGGTTAGTTATTCACTTCTAGCTAGCTTTCTTTTCGCTAACCTTTTCTCTGTACCTCCATTTTCATCCCAGCAATATGAAACGTGCTTCCAGGAGTTGGTACAAGCGACCAACCTCCAACACCCTTCAGACTGTGTAGCAGAGAGCATACCCCTTAATGCTGGGAATTGGGGTGTGATAATAATCCTGCCTTGCTGATCACCACCAAAGAGAGTGCCTGACTGCTGTTGTGACTCTCAGCGGAGTACTTGGCGTGCCGGCGATTATCCCACCCTACCCAATAATCTGGGAAGGAAACATGAGTTGCTAGATACTGCACCATTAGGGAAGCCCTCCAGGAGGTTGTCCAGTATTTCCGCCCCTCCACAGATTATGCCCCCTTTTGCTTGACTCAGCTGTGCCTGCCTCCACACACCCACTTACCATACTGTAATTATATTTTGCCAATATCCCGCGTCATCAAGATGGGCAGCGGAAGGCGGACAGGCAGGCTTTGGCCTTAGCAAAGGAATTTGTGGAATGCGAGCATAGACCCAACAGAATATACTCTCTTCTGTGGGAGATGGTTGCATGCCTGAGGAATGCAACAGTCAATCAGAAACCTCATCTAGCCCCACAGGTGGGAAGAGGAAACACAGGAGATATCTTTCTGAGTTATTTTAACATACCACGAGCATTCTTTCCACTTGCCCTACTCCTAAGAAGCGATGGTTTACAGAGCTGCAAACCATTGCCCCTGTGAAGGCAGTTCGCAAGTTTATATCTACTATCAAAACCTTTGCACCAACTCACTCTATCACCAGTGTTATGCCCGGCACCGCCATGAGCTTTCATACCCATTGCCACTCCAAAGACCACTCAGGCTACTAGTCTCCCATAAACAGGACTCATGCATCCCAGGGCCGGAAACTGTAACAAGGCCCACTTGTAGAGATCCCAACAGGTGACACTGTGGCAATATTTCAAGATGGAACTCAAAACTGAGAAGCCCATTAGAAAAGCACAACTGACTGCTTATGAATTGTGCAACTGATCCCTTTGAGGAGTCCCAAATAAAACCCCATAGCATCCATAAACTTGTCAACCATTGTCTTTGTCAACGATACCAACCAATCTACAGGAGAGCTAATGTACTACATATTATGTGCTAATTGCGGTGTGGATTTTCACTATACCTGAATAAGCTGGCCCAAATAAGCAAGGGACACTGAATGACATGAATTACGCTGTTACAACTTCCTTGAACAGCAAAGCAAGTGCGACCACCTTAAATACCCAGAACTCGGCTATTACCGTATACCATGTGCAGACAGCCCATGTACCATCCATCATCTCTGCCTTGGATGGGCGGATATGGCACGGAGCTTGGAAGGCCTATACTTCTGATGCCCAACATGCTGACTGGGTTAAACAACACTCCTGCCCCAAATGGAACCAACACCAGCTGCTCACTCACCAAGCCTTGACCAGATGCCATTGCTTGAGTAAACTGGGAAGCTGTGGAAAGATCTGCATAATTTCCTGTTAACTTGTGAATAGTGAGTTCAAAAGAATCCAGCTACCTAAAGGCTTGTGGGTTCCAAAGGTGAAAGCCTAGTTCCAGGGTGAAACTGAAAAATGGTGGCACAGATACTGAAAATTCTTCACCAGCTGGGAACAGCTTTCAGAGAGGTTGATTGTCCATTTCTCGGGTCAGTGCATGGTCACCCTGTTAACCAACGAACTATACGGTCAGACCCACAGAGAAGCGGTAGAGGAAAAAATGATCATATGCCATAAGACATTCGATTTTTCAAAGGTACACCCCAGACAGGACGAGCTGGATGGTGTAGAACTAATCACCCGTTTACTTCTACTCAAAATCCGATACCACCTGCAGAACCCCGAACAAGAAACCCTAGAAGAGCTGGTCAGGAGAACCCGAGTAAGAGAGAAGAAGAAGGCAAATGCCAAATAAAGCCTACCCCTAGAGCCCTGGTGAAGGCAGTACCAACAGAATCTAAAATGCTCCGACCTTTCTGCTACCACAATGTCAACATTGTTCAGCAATATATTTTCACAAGGACTGTCTAGCATACCCCAAACCTGACCATTCAATCCAAAGAAAGGGAATTACTTCCAAGGAATCAGCCCCATTAGGAAACACATTGGCCGGGAAGTCCGTAGAGCCTGGGACCACAAAGAAGTAAGTACAAGGGTGTCCTTTACCAGAAGGATGTCGTCAATGGCCCACCCAGTGTCACCAACTTCATTCGTAAATCAGAGATTCTACCTGACTGCAGATGCACAGTTCAGACGACTACAGCCGGAACCATGATGCTACTCCCTACCTGTAGGATACAGGATGGTTCATAGGGTCTGAGTTACCTCTCTGGCACAGACTATGGGTGTTGGGTGTTGAGGGGTAGGACAATAATGTAGTCACTCAGTGTTTCAATTGACTGGGTTATATTGTCTTGAATATTATACACATATATGACACCGAAATGTGGTACCTTGCGAGTTGGGGGCCTTAAGGGCTAATTAACAAATTTGTGTTAACTGTTGCCGACGTCTTCGGGGGGGGGATGCTTGGCATTGGGGAGGTTTCTTTGGGCAAAGACTCTGTTACTTAGCTATACTGGTAGCTCTGGGTGTTCCGGCGGTAGGTTGAGGTCTGGTACGTTGGACGGCCTTTCACAGGCCCTGGTTTCGGTGGCAACTCTCCACGACTGCTGATCCGGGTTCTCTTCTCGATGGACGACTCCACAACATGCCTCTTCCGGTGACCTCACAATCTCCAACTGACTCTCGCGAACTTCTGATCCGACTGACTCCCTCCTTGTCCCACAAGTTGGCTTTTAACCTCTTTCGATCCCCCCAGATCCTTGCACGTGTATAATTTGTTGCGGGGGGAAGGGGTGAGGGCCGGTGGCCACTGCCAAATGCTCTCAGCCCTTCTCCCGCGGCTAACTAGCATTGCAACGGCGAAACTCAGCTTACCTCCGCATTTCTTTGGTGCGTGTCCAAGTTCTCTAGCAGTTTTGCTTGGGGTGGAAGTGGGGACCAGTGGCACAACCTTGACACGTGTTAACTGCCTATCCGTCATCTGGGGCCGGCCTGTCCTTGCAGCACGTGTTAAAGGGCGGCACGTGTACTGGGGGCCCTATGCTGGGTATCCTGGTTTAAGAGGGCAGAGGGTGTGACAGTGGTGCTTCTAAATACTAAAAATGTGGCACGCATCAACTGTAGACGTGGCTCACAAAGGGGCTCCCCTAAACACCAAAGGAGAAGTAACCTTAGATCAGCAGTTTGCAGAAGAAACCATACCTACCAAGACTCCATATTGCGGAATGGCTGAGGGAGGCGCCACTCTGGGACTGAAGCAGGTTGAAACAGCTGATGGAAATCATCAAAATGCACTGAAAGTATATAAATAGAGGAGCACCCTGCACGAAACAGCGACATTCACCCATGAGATATATTTAACGGGGCCCCACATCATTCATAACAAACTGGCAGAAGCATCCGGCAAGAAATGTGCCATAATCAAGCAGCAGATCAAAGAAATGAAACAGCTGGACATCATCAAACCGCCCAACTCCACCCTTAATGCTCAGGTTGTCCTTGTCCCTAAGAAGGATGGCATCCTGCAGTTCTGTGTCAATATACTTTAACCAAATCACCCACCCAGTAGCTCCCGCAACAAACAACATGGGACACACACTTATAGCTCTTGGGTAGGCCAGAATATTTGGCACTTTCGACATGCGATGCAGTTATTGACAAATTCCCTTGCCCCAGATTTGAGGCCATGTAGCACATTACCCACTCCCAACAGTGGGGCATACCGATTCAAGGTAATGAAATTTGGCCTTAAGAATGCTTCCACCACCTTTCAGCACCTAATGGCAGTCACCGTCCTGACCATTTACATGGGGCAGTTTTGCTATGCTTACCTGGACAAAGTTATCATATTCTCCAGGGATTGGCAGGAACACTAGACACAACTACAGCTAGTTCTTAAGAGGTTCAAAATCCATGCCCTCATTTGCCATCAATCCAATTGCAACTTCAGGTTGACTAATTGACTTTCTGGAACACAAGGCCACTCCTGAGAGCATAGGCGTTCAGAGGGTTAGGTAATAGGAGGTGGAAACTACAAAAGAGACAATCTTACGAGATTGAAAACTACAAAGTAAGAATATATGTAAACATGTTCATCCCAAATAGTCTAAACTGCAGTAAACCTTTTGTAAATTTAGTGGTCGTTTCAAACACGTACTGAATCGGAAAAATATGAAATTGGAAAGACGTTTTTTATTTTCCTAACATAATGCAAGAGGGATGTATCTGCAACCCTTGCACCCTTTCTGTGCATGCCTATGCTTGAGGAGACCTTTGTCAAGACAAAAAAAAATACGAGCCACACAAAAGCCTACGGAGCCCTCACAACAACTGGCATACTTCGCTGACCAGCGCAACCTTGGATCCGGGTAATGCTGGACTTGATGGAACCATATCCATGTGTTCACAAAGGGGAAGCAGTAATCCTGCGGTGAATGATTTATTATCTTGTAGAGTGAAGGTGTTGTGAGAGCAAATGCCAAAACCATTATAAGTTCCATGGAGAAAGAATTCTTCCCTCGTTGGGGTTATCCCTGCTGCACTCCGACATAATGGCACAATATTCATCGGGACAGCATGGTCATGTCATTGCTGGGGTTTACAATGCTAGACAACCCCCAGTTACCTTCCCCAAAGGCATTCAACATAGGCAGAATCAAATTATTAAGAATAGCCAATGGAATTGAATGCAAGGAGACAATACAAGATGGGACTCCTACATAACCGACATTCTCTTTGCACTTTGCATACAGTAAAACCCCTACAGGCCTCACCCTGAGAACTGTTAATTGGACACAAATTGCAGAGACCTTAGTATTGGGAATGGGAGGCCAAACCCCAAGCAGAGGAGGTATGGAGAGCGTGCCTAAAAATGAATAGAAAAAGCTCAGCAAAATCAAGAGGCTACCAAAACATTGTATTCGGACTTGGAAAAACGTAAGCTGTGTTCAATGTTGTTTTTGAAATTGATTGGCGACAGGGGAGTACGCAGATACCCTCCTGTGGTATCAATTTATTCAGTAGATGTCCAAGTATTGAATGTAATTAGAATTTCATGCAAAAATAATGTTGATTTTATGGCAGAGACATTAACTTAAAATGCTTGGTAAATTTTCATGCCTCTTGATGTTTTTCACATTTTGGGAGACCAAGGAAGGCTAAGTATTTTTTTTTTTTGCAGGAGACATCTCTATTATTAAATAGAATTATATTTAATAAAAAAATTTACAATTTTCGTGTTAAAATTAAAATTTTGATGTAAAGGGGTTGGGGGTGGGTCAATATTGGTCCAATATTTTCAAAAACATTTATGGTGAGTGACCCTTTCATAATGACATAATTTGAGAAAATTGCAACGGGTCGGGTTGTTTTAGAAATAGTGATAAACACACCAAGGAACACACTAACCGTCATTGCTTGCAGAGCAGTGTAAAGGGCAACAGCTCATGATAAACAGTATCCTTCACCACAAGACAGACACCACCACATGCATGGTCCATCAACACATTATCCAGGCAGTAAAATGTGTGACCTTGATGGGAGACCATATAAGTGGGAAACAAGTTTGTTTCCTGAAGGCAAATAACTCACCCCTACGGTAAGGGATACTATAAGCTGTTACAGTTCAAGATTATGACAGTAACCTCAGATGTTTCACTGTACGAGGGACGTGAGTTATGGGAAGGAAACGTGCGGAAACAATTACTTCAATTTCCCCCTGTGTCTGCTGATCACTGACTTAAAGTCTCCTGAGCCTTCTCAGTGTTTTACGAATCAACATCAACTGCCATCCCGGCTTCTGGCTCAGGAGAGACAGGCTGGCGAGTTGGTGAGTTGATGCAATACTGAGTATCAGGTTCACTAGAGGAAGGCATGTAATCGGCAAAGACTTTAACTTGTTGACTTTTTCCACAGCAGCTTGCTGAGAAGATTTGCTAACAACATATGGTTATAACAGTTTTTTCCCAGCTGCCCACACTGAATACAAACAATCGTGGTTCAGGTTGTCATAACTCGTGGCTTCGGTGCATTCACAAACTCTTCGGTCTGGGTAGCCACATCGGCTGTCTAAGTACATGCATCACTGTAGGGAACAGCAGGCTTCGGGCCCTGGAGAGCATGGAATCATTTCCGTTCCTCAACAAAGGAAATATTGTCGGTGGCCCAGATTCACAGAACAGCCTGTTCCTCCTGGTAGACAGGGCACTCCTTCGACCAAATAGGGTGTCCTTTGCTGCAGTTTACACACGTCAGAGGTTTGCTGCAATGAGGGGTATCAGGATACAGTGGGTCACCACACTTCAGAAGGGCTAGTGGATTACACATTTTGCAGAAGAATGGCCAAACTGTTGACAGTTATAGCAACATAGAGGAACACAAATCAACTGCTTAACATGCACATTCAAGTAACCAACTTGAAAACGGAAGGGATATCAGGTCAAGATGAGGGTAGCAGTAGGTGATTTAGCACCATTAGTTGTCCTCAGCAAATGGCGAACATCCACGATTTACTGTATTTGCAGCTCACTTAAAACCTGTTTTCTGGGATGTCAATCAGGTTGGAACACCACATGATGCCCTTGATGGAGTTGAGTGACACATGGGACTTGACCTCTACAGGGAACTTTGCAATTGCCCAATGAAAGACTTTATTGCCAAGAGCCCCTGCAACTGGGTGGCAATTGATGTCTTGACCTGATGGTTGCGCCTTTCACTGATTTTCATATAGTCGACAACAGGACCACCAGCTGCTTCATCTACGACTGATGCACTACAGAATACAGAATCACAATCCAAATCACTACCAGCATCATCGCGGTGCCGTTTAAAGTTGCTATTGAGGGTGCCATCCTTTTGGGGAGTGCTTTTGGAAGCCATGGTTGAGGCCACCAGTACTAGGAGTCAATGGAGTCAGCCTGTCATTCAGGGGGGAAAAAGATAAGAAGCCAGCAGTTAAAATACCTCAAGGGCTGTGCCATTGGGAGGGGGACCAACCTCCCACAGACCTAAGCAGTACAAAGGAACAGCTACCCTTTGCGACTATTCACTGCTAATTACTGCCCCAGGAGCACACCAAAGTATACACCAGGGCAAACCAGGGGTAAATAGTACATCCTGAGTGATATACATGTACATGGATATGGGCTCTGCACCTAGATTTGCCTGTTGGGCCATTGAAAAGGACTTGTTAGACTAACAAATAGTTGTAGCAACCGTCATCATTTTGAGTAGCCATTTTTTCTATTACATTATGTACATGGTATTGGTTATCAAAACTGAGTCAATAAAATTACTTGTTGTAGTAACGCACAGACAAATACTCTTCAATATGCGAAACAGTTTATAACATTACTGCAAAATGGACATTTTTCTGTTATTTCAATAATGATACTTATTACATAACATTAATAGGCAGAACCAATGAACAGTTATTTTCAACATTTCAATATAATGTATACCATTTCTACAAAAAACATAAAATCTTTTGTTATTTTGAGTGTGATACTTATCTGGTAACTTTTTTTTGATGGGCCAGATATAATGGTATTTAGTATATTTTGTTACAATCTGTACTGTTTCCGCAAAAACAAACAGCCTTTTTGTTATTTTCAGTGTGTTGCTGATTCAGTAACTTTTTCGCCATACCCAATATAAAGGTATTTTTAATGTTCTATTACAAGATTTACAGTTTCCACAAAAAAGAAAGAATTGTGTTATTTTAGTGCTGTTATTTATTGAATACCTTCATTCCACGAACCCAGTACAAAGGTATTTTCAATGTTTTGTTACAATCTATACCATTGGTACAAAAGAAAAAATTGTTCAGTTATTTCAGTGATGTTATTTATCAAATAACTTCATTCGCCAGATCCTATATGAAGATACTTGGAATATTTTGTTAGTCTACCGTTTTCGCGAAAATGGAAAGATGTCATAATTTCAACGATGTTGCAGATCATAAAACATTATTCATGGAACCTTCTACAGTAACAGAGAGTGTTGGAGTTGGCTAATAAAGTTATTCAATAATATCAGAAGTTATCAATTATGCCCACATATATCTGGTGACACAAAAAATTAACATATTCATTCAAAATGGGATATATGATGTAAAATGTTACAATTAGTCAATAAAGGAATGTTTTGCTGAACCTTAAAGATGATATAATGCACTGGATGAACGCAATTATTTTATTTACTGCCGGAAAAGTTTTTTTTTGGGTTTATAAAATGTGGTAGTTATAAGATAAAATTATTGTCACTAGTGGTAAAACACACCCAGTAAAACCCAAACAGGATATATTTTTTTCAGATCGTCTAGTGTATTGACGGAATGTCATGCTTCAGTATTGAATATTAAAGATAACGTACAAGAAATTAAGTAGCTCCCTAATTGGTGCTATAATTTAGTGGGTAGAAACGGGAATACATGAATATAGAACATGGTCACAATTACTCTGGCACTTTTTGACTAAATATCCTTTGTAGGGTGATGACTATGGCATTTTGTGTGCAATCCACTGTGCGTACAGCATGTGCATCACTGCTTTCTCTCCGCTTTTGCAAGCTGAGTCAGGGACAGACACTGTAGTTGACGTGTTGCCACGGTGGCGCAACGGCTAGAGTACTTGCCTCCCACCAAGCCGAACCCAGTTTGATTCTTGGCAGCATCGCTCTCGGATTTTCAAAAGTGGGAATCATGTTGGGCGATGTCTCTGGTCGGCGGATTTTCTCGGGGTTCTCCTGTTTGCTTCACCCTTGCATTCAGACGTGGCACCATACTCACCTTGCTTCACCCTCATCAGCTCTTAAGACCCTGATGTTAAGAGCCGCTCAAACCTCTCTGGTGAAATTGAACAGGATGTGGAAATAACTTAGGAAAAGTTTCATTCATATGTTGCTGAAATTAAAAAGGGCAAAATATGTTTGCATGAAAGTAAATTCAGAAATTCATAAAATTCAGTTTTATGAAAATATCTTTGTTTCTCATAGTAAAATTGACTGTTCTGTGCCTTTCGTTCAACAAAAATTATATTCTGGGTCGTTTGTTTTATTTATTATAAACAATTACATAGTTTGTACGAAAATGTAACCCAAACACACAATAAAAGTAGAATGTAGTTGACTAGTTCCTCATGCCATTCAGAATGCTCTACAGTTCTTCAGTCACTACCATTTTTAGCTCCTGTTTTGAAGAAATATTTTGTTTTGTGTGCTTGAGACTTCGGAAATGCACATAGATGTTAAATGGGGATGAGATTAGGTGACTGAGGAAAAGTTTTCATTTGTTTTGGAATGTCCCGAATTAACCATTCTTTATTAAGACCAGCTGTATACTTTGGGTCGTTTACATGTTAAAAAATGTAAGAAGTGTAACGTTCATCGCGGCTCGTTAAGCCATATTTATAATACTGCAGCCCCACAGTTAGGTGCCATTTTTTAACGTTCGTCGTTTTACACTGCCGAAGATTACTTTGCCACAACTAGCTCAAGGTAGATCACGAGACTCAGTGAATGGACGCCTATTAATTAAGAAAGAAGTTCCAGAGTATTATGTTATATATGTTTATTTAACTATTGAACGACATGGTTCACATACGAATTTCCAGTATGCAGAGTACGAACCTCTCACAGATAAATATAAAAGTACAGACACAGCGCCACAGTAGTTTACAGGTTATTAATGTCTCAAACTTGCATCGAAAGAAATATAAAATGCGTCAAACATCCCACACCGGCAGAGAGTTAAAATAATAAAGTCTAGTGGCCGATGTGGGGGTTTAGCGTCGCGCCCAAACGCGACCTAAGCGATCATTGTACCACGACTGCCTCAAAAGACTGTACTGACCTGCCCTCACGGGCAACTGACTCTGAAGCACGGCTTCCTACGACTCTGAAGCAACTGATGGAAGGGCGACAGACAGACGCGTCTTTTGTTCTGCCTCTCACCCCCCTCTCCTGAGATAAGGGCCTTACGAGCCAGACACACGCTCTCAACACGTTATCGTAACTACGCCGCAGGAACTAATACTGCACCGTCAACATAAACGAACCTCTCGTACAACAACACTGCGCCGGAGGAACTAAAACTTGTCGACATCGCCTGAAAATCTAATTAATGCTGACGCTTACCAAAACTCCAAAGTTCGAAACAAAAACTGTAACCGTCCGCCCGATAACCGTAAAACGGCAAACGTCTGCCCGATAACCTACAATAGCACACGTCTGCTCGATAAACAAACTAGAAACTAGCCACCACGGCTTTAAACTTCAAACCCGATAAAAATATTATGAAGCTTTCCAAAGCTTAATACACACGAAAGAATTTTACACCTGTGTCCTGAAAAATTAAGAATATTGCGTCATTACAGAAGGTAACAGTCCTCATTTTTCTGCATTTCGCTTGACATGTTTCTTTAAAATGTCATTATACACAACCTTGCCCATTGCATCATCAATAAACTGAATATTACCAAACCCTTTCACAAACATACATTCCCCAATCCATAACAAAACCACCCACAAGTTAAGCTATGGAAAAAATTTTGGTAATATCATTAGCTGTATCCAATTTCTTCAGATCCTGTAGACACCATCTGAGCCAAAAAGGTTCATTTTGTCTCTTCTGACCAAACGACATTGTTCCCAAACTCCTGGTTCATATTTAGGTGCCCTTTTTAGCAAATAACAGTCTTGTAGCATGGTTATTCTTACTGATGTAAGGTGTCTTCCTTGTTACCCTACCATTATATCCATGCATACACAACACCCGGCGAACTGTATCAGAACACATTTTATTACCGGTAGGAACTTCCAATTCAGCGCGTAGTAGGAGCGCATAAATGAGGACTGGATTTTAGTAGCCACAATATTATTTGTTCTAGTCGAGGACTGAGATGTTTCTGTTTATACTGTCTTAGTATGTTTCTAACTGGGTCTTGATTTGTAAATTTATAAACAACATACTGAATTGTTGCGCAACTCAAATTCAAGATTTGATTTGTCCTATTTTATCTACATCAGTATCATTTAAGCACTAAATATACAATTGTCTCTTTCAGCTTGGAACCAAAGTTCTTAACCCTGACCTATTTTCGTGAGACTACTGCATGTTGTATGCGGAACAGGAACAACGAACTATGTGCACATAGAATGTGCATCCCACAGCTGTTTCAGCTAGATTCAATACCATCAAACCAAACTATTGAATGGATAGTAAAGTAACCATTTGGGGCTTCAAACAGCTTTTCTTTCACTTCTCAGACACAGTGTTTGAAAGGAAATGTTTCGTGCACTGAGGTTGTACATTTTGCTCATATCTGTAATATACAAAACTTACATATAACTATTTTGATGCCCTAAAGCAGGGATGGCGAACCAATGGCACGCGTGCCATTGATGGCACGCGAAACAATATTTTGGGCACGCCACGCCACGGATCAAAAGGTTTGCATTTTAGTTTAAAATAACAAAGTTCACTATGACGTATTGATGCATTCTGCATCCCGAGATATATTTTTCCGTCAGCAGGCACACACTGTCGAAACTCGCAACGACAAGGAAACGCGAACAGCCGCCATAAACCAGCTAAGGGTTCGGCGAGCGTGNAAACGCGAACAACCGCCATAAACCAGCTAAGGGTTCGGCGAGCGTGCCAGAAGAATGACGCCAGGATTCCGCCGCAACGAGAAGGCACAGCCTCTCACAGCTGCGTCGAAAACGTTAAAAGGTTTCACAGCCCACAGCTGCATTTCTCTCGCAGGCTGGCTACTGCCAAAAACCAGCTAATAGCTTTGGCGAGCGTGCTGGAACAATAACACCAGAATTCCGGGAAGGAAGGAACACGTGTGTCTCGCAGCGGAAAGGGGGACGCTAAGCCCTATACAACTGGGGCCGGGTATCCCACTCGAGCACGTGGTGGGCGAAGCCATAAAACTTTAATGCCAAAATCGCCGGCGCCGCTGAGACCACGTGCGGATAGCCGCAGCGCCGAACACGTGTTTACGACCAAGGGCGCGGCGTTCAGCCCCCAGCCACGTGCGAGATGAGGCGTTTTAATATGGCTAACGGGCTAATAAAACGGCGGAGGAGCAGACGAGAAGAGGTCAGTTCTACCACAGACGCGGAGGGAGTGAGTCGGCGTACGCGAGTCGAGGAAAGAGGAGTGGAGCCGGGAGGAGTGGAGTTCGAGAGAAGGCATCACGACGCCAAGACCAATCTGCGAGGAACTGTCGCAGCCTCCCGACGAGGTGACGAAGCAGCCCCGAGTTCGACACCGGAGCGGAGTCAGCCCCAGCCGAGAGACGAACCAGCGCCTCGAGACAAGCTAAGTAGAGACATGCAGCAAGTGTGAAGAACCTTGTTAAGCGAAAAATAAAACGACATACGTGAACTCTCAAGGAAGTTCAAATTCATTTGGTAAATTTGAACTACGAACAGTAGTGTCAACATATTTACACGCCCTATCACTGAGGACTAGCATCCATTGCTGGCGCCCTACGCAGAGAGCAGATACAGACTTATACGCCATAGCGCAAATAGGGAGGTATCAGTATTATATTAGGAACGAACGCGCGCGAGTGATCCTACGGACCTACGCTAAGGAGTGAACGGGTGCGGTGCGCGGGGCGGCGGGCGGAAAGCGCGCTCGTTTGTTATTGTCTTGCCTTAGTTACGTCGTGGACTACAATTGCTAATGACGCATAGTTTGTTGACGTTTTCGTTCGTTCAATTTCGTTGACACAACTGTATTTTAAAGTTGATTTTTAACTATTATTTACCATGGCTAGTTCAGCAAAAAAACAAAAAGGGCAAGATAGTAAGTGTAATAGAGAATTTCAAACTTGGTGGACTGAAAAATATGGCATGATAAGTAAAGGCGACAAAGCGGTGTGTGTTTTATGTTCTGGTACAGTGGTATGTAGAACATCGTCTGTAAAACGGCATTTTGAAACAAATCACAAATCTCTTAGTCAAAAAAGCGAACCAGTGCAAAAGGAATTAATTGCAAGTGCAATGAAAGACAGAAATAAACAGTCAACGTCTATGATTAAATATGTTGGCAAAAATTGTCATACGAGCGCGGCAAGTTACTCGGCTGCAAATGTCATTGCTCGGCATAGTAAACCTTTTCAAGATGGAGAGTTTTTGAAGGAAGCCTGGTTAGCATGCGCGCCCTCACTTTTTGATGATTTCGATAATAAAGATAAGATAATTCAGCGCATTAAAGATACTCCTCTATCTAGAAATACAATAAAGGAAAGAATCTTAAAACTGGCCGAAAATATAACAGATCAACAAAAAATTGACATTAACTCCGCTCCTTTTATATCGCTATGCATTGACGAAAGTACTGACATTACTAAATCTGCACGTTTAGCTGTTTTTGCTCGATATTGCGTAGGAAACATCATTAAGGAAGAATTAATTGCGATAACATCGTTGCTAACAACTACAAAGGGCACAGATATTTGTACGGCTGTTAAAAATTCGCTTGCTGAGAAAGAAATTGATTTTAAAAAAATTGTTTCAGTCACAACTGATGGTGCTCCAAGTATGGTGGGCAAAAAAAATGGTTTCATAAGTTTATTTCAAACAGACGTAGGACATTCGATTCTTGAATTCCACTGCATAATTCACCAACAAGCCTTGTGTGCTAAGAGTGGTTTAACATCTCTTGATAAGGTAATGGCGGTAGTCACAAAAATAGTCAACCTCATATCGTCGCACGCTTTAAATAAGCGAAAGTTTGATGCTTTGTTGAATGAAGTCAACTCGGTATATAATGGCTTACTGATGTATAATAATGTTCGCTGGCTGAGCCGCGGGAACGTACTTCAAAGATTTGTTGACTGCTTGGAAGAAATCAGACTGTTTGTGCAAAATGAGGGAAAAATTGAACAATACCCAGAGTTGTTGGATGTTATGTGGCTTTCAAAATTGATGTTTTTTACAGACATATGCCAACATTTCAATGAATTGAACGTAAAGCTTCAAGGCACAAATAAAACAATTATCGTCATGATAGATCTCATTCGCGCTTTTGATGCTAAACTACATGTTTTCAGGAACGATATTACTACAAAAAACTACAAGTATTTCCCAAACTTGAAAAAAAATTTCAACCATTTAGATATACATGAGAAACCAGGTGGAGAAGTAACTGAAGAATTTATTTCTGTAATTGATTCTTCAATCAAGGGATTCTCAGCGAGATTTTCTCAGTTCAGAGAATTATCGGAAACACTAAAGTTTATTATGTACCCTGATGTGACTTCATTTGATAAACTGAATTTGTCCCCATTCGATTGGTTGGAAATTGAAGAATTTGAAATGCAGCTGATTGATTTCCAGTCTAGTTCAATATGGATTCAAAAATTTATTGAAGCAAGGAAAGAGTTGGAATTAATTGAAACAGAAAGATTGTCAAGCAATATAAGTAAAAATGCCAGTATCAAAATTTTGGAAACATGGAATTCGTTTCCAGACACATTTAACTGTTTGAAGAAGCTGGCTCGTGCTATTTTAACCATATTTTCATCTACCTATGCCTGCGAGTCATTATTTTCAGAGATGAATAACATTAAAGACTCGCTTAGAAACCGTTTGACAGATGACTCCAGTTCAGCATGCATTCTGCTAAAAGTAACATCTTACAACCCTAATATAAATTATTTGTCATCTAATCTGCAACAACAGAAGTCACACTAATGTAATTTGAATTATGCGTACAACTGAAACATTTATTATTTGACATTGCAAAATGTATTTTTGGTAGTAAATAAAGAGTTTTGAGTAGATAGTGTTTAGTATTATTATTTTTCTAATAATCACTAAGTTAAAATTATCTGACGGCACGTCTATGGCCTCATCGAACATTTCTTTAGAAAAAATGGCACGCTGGTACATAAAGGTTCGCCACCCCTGCCCTAAAGGAAAAATTGGCTATTTTATAATGGCTGAGGTTGTGTCAAAATAAAAACATGATATACTGTATGTTTCAGTTCAGATTCAATCCCACTTGAAAAATCATTCAGAACTGTAGTTATATCAAGATACAGAATTGAACTGGAATATGCGAAATACTTTCTACAGGACTGAAACTTGTATATTAGTTTAATTTAATTTCAAGGTGGGTCCAAAGTTTGATAATGATCACCAATTTTCCAAAATGAAAATAAATATTCTGACTGGTACATAATATTAAATACAAGGACTAAAATTGAACTGATTTTATTGAAAATCCATAATTCCAGACTGTAATTCATAAGTTGGTTTCATTTCACTTCACGTCCAACCTGAATTTAATCAAAACCCCCAAATTTTCAGAACTGATAACAAATGTTCTGTGTGAAAATATTTAATAAAAAGACTGTAGTGAGTTAGTGAGTGAAGAGATTTGGGTGGCTCTTAACAGCGAGGTCTTGAGAGCTGATAAGGGTGACTGAGGTGAGTATGGAGTACCTCCAGAATGAAAGGGCAGGGGAAACAGGAGATCCCCGGGAAAACGCGCCGACCAGCAGCATCATCTGGCATATGATTCCCCCATGCAAAAATCTGGGAGTGACCCTGCCGGGGATTGAACCTGGTTTGCCTTCGTGGGAGGCGAGCAGGCTAACTACTCAGCCACCGCAGCCCCCATGGAGACTGTGATTAGAGTATAGGTTAAGCCGGTTCTAGTGCAGGGGATGGCTGATACGGATTGGAGGTGTGTCTATCATCTTGGATAATGATATGGTGGCCATCTTGGATGTCCTTAACCATTTGGCTTGTAAGCCATCATGATTTTGGCCACATTACTGTTTCCGGTCACTATCCAACACCTTTTTTTCTGTATTGCTTCCTCAATTGTCATACGTAAGGTCGACACACGTGAAGTGGTTAAGGTTTTTCGCCTTTACTTGCGTATTTGGACAGCAGAGCAGATGTCCAGCTGTCTCAGTCATCGGAACATGTGATGATACCAGGAGTTTAAATAATGTTTATACAATAATATAATCAGTTAAGTTATGAATTTAATTTGTAATTAAACATATTTTTTCATTTAACTTTTCAAAAGTTATAAATTAAGCAACATATCTGTGAACTCGTGTTTTCAAGTCAAATTCGGATGGCTGACAACCCAGACTTAAAAGTCAAGGACAGCCAAAATAGCCACCATAATATGGCGGCCATGAAGACATCCAAGACGGCAGATATACTACCAAAGCCACACATCAACATCCCCTGTGATAAAACCAGCTAATCCTATATATTGCAATTGATCCAATATTTCTAAAACTCAACTTTCCCGACTGTAAATAACAAGGGTGTTTCATTTCGGTGCAATTCTGTACCGAAATTGGGTAGTGGTCGCCACATTTTTAAACTGAAAACAAATTTTTTATTTGTAAATAATTAATAAATATACATTAACCCAAATGATATTATTGAGAAATGTTTTAAAAAAAATTTATAAGGTGGTTTGTATTAGTTTGAGTGAAGTCAGAGGTTCAATAGCAAACGCGACAATGTCTGAACTGATAACCATTAGTGGTAATATATTTAGTAAAACTAGAATTAAATTATTAATTTACATGTTCTTTTGAAACAAATTTTAAATAATGTACGTCAATGTACGTTAAGAAAAACACAATAAGTAGTTACCAAAATAATTTAAAATACAAACATCGGATTTCGACTACAACTAAAGAGAAACTTTTAAGAAAAAATATTTTTAAGAATACTTTAAAGTTATTCAGATTTATTGATAAAAGCGTGTAATGAAAACCACATTATTTGCTAAACCAACTGAAAAATCTTTAACAATAGAACTGCCCTACATTTGAAAAGTGATAATTTATCGGGCTGCAGTTTAGTTAAAATTAGTACTGAAATTCAAAAGATTCCCACAAATTAATCTGTCAACTAAGGCAAGTTTTCATTTAATATTCAGGTATAATGCTAGGTGTTCGAGAGACATTTTCTGCAGCTGCGATTTGAAGGAAAATTTCTATCTAATTTGAGACCAGATTGGTATTAGTTGCAGCATGATAACAAATGTTTTTGTACTATAAAAACTGTAATTTCTTCGTAAATATGAATTGTTTTTGCATTAAAGTAAGAATTTAAGAATGTCTATTGAATAACCTTACCGTTGTTATTAGACATTTTTCATTGGTAGCCTTCACTACTGCACATGCCCATTTCCACCCAGCATTTTTCAACATAGTATCCCAATCTAACAGGACCACCTAAAATAACCTATGATAGATGAATAATTGGAGAGTTTTAAAATACGCATGTCCAAAGGTGCTTAAGTTAAATATTATTTTTTTTATAAAAGTGATGTTGACAATGAAACCATAAAAAAAAATAGCCGAAAACATTAATTTACTATGCCATGAAGTAACCATGATGTAGGTAAATGCTCACTAAAATTGAGGTGCTGAAACGAAAGTATTTCAAAATGAGACGACATTACATGCTCACTTGTTAGAACGTTTGCATGAAAATTACTGCTGGTTTTCCAAAATACCCTATACCATTGTTTGTGTTAGTATCGTAGCAGACATGCGTTATACTCTATAGACTATCTCCTGGCCAGCGTTCAAGAAGTAAGTTAGTGAGAACTGCCAAGTAGTGACTCTCTCACAACCAGACTGACTACGTAGCAATTGAATGGGGGAAACCACCTGAATGTGTGTTCATTTGTCTCGGCTACGTATGTTTGGGCATGCACAAACTCACAGTTTGTGAATAATTTATCAACTATTAAAATATTGATATAGTGAATCAGAACTTTTTTGTAGAAAATTGTATTCTCTTAATTTATGTCCCACACAATTTTCCACGTAAGTATTTGTATGGTAGCTGTTTCTTAAAAAATATATAAAATATTTTGATCAGCCATCTACTTGGCTTATTAAGTTAGGCAAGTCCTCATGTAAGAAAAGTAAACCAACTCTCATTATTTTGTTGCGCAAAATATCTTTGTAATTCACAGCGAAGTACAGGCGGAAACATGCTGAGACTGTTAAAAATATTTTTTATGCAATTAGAAAAATTTTAGTTACATGAATATGAATTGTTTAACAAAATTATAGTTAGACTAAACGCAATATACTACAGTTATAGGACATTTTTAATGTATGTATATACTTTTTCACACAATACATTTTCTTCTTTGCATTTTTTCCTTATGATTGTCTAACCAAACATTTAATATTGGGGATTTAATTTGTTAGCACTAAACAAGAAAACTACTCTATATTGCAGATCATACAATTTACTCTCAGCTGAGGATTTGTGAGTTTTATATAAAAAAAAAACACTATTACTAAAATTTATGGTTCCAAATATAGTCATAAATCAAGCAGCCAGTTTAAACATTATCTGGAGTGTTTCGCGAGGTAGGGCAAAACTGGTCCTTCATGGCATTGCTATGTACTGGGCACTTTTAAGTTTCATGTGTTATTTGACAACTACAAAATTAACATTAATTGAAAACGGAGATGAAAACCCTGCGTAACATGTACTTTAGGTCATGTAACAATTCAGTGTAGGTGTGAAATAGGTGAAACACTATCTTCAGTTCACCAACTCATGTGAGAGACCTTAGTGACACTTAACAGCTAGGGTCTTCAGCGCTGATTGTGGTGAAGAGGGGAAGATGAAGCAGCAACGGAATGCAATGGTGGGGATTTCGGAAGTACCCAGACACTACCCACTGGCCTATGGCAACGTCCGCTGTGTTTCTTGTAACCGAAAACCTGGATTTGCCCACGCTGGAAATGAACCCAGTTTGACGTGGTGCGAGGCAAGTGGTCTGACAGTAACATCACCTCAGTTCCTGCACGCTATTAAAAATGTAAAAAATAATACACATTTTTCTTGGTTGGCTGACTTCATGAAACTCTATTATAATGTCATTTGTCTTGCAATCAAGTATCTTGTTAAGTCATCAAGGAAAACAAAATACCCTACTTTCTTTAATGTCACTATTTAGAAGCATACTCCTACCCACGGTGAAGTTTGTAACGTCATTCTGTGTTTAATTGTTTTAATACAGACAGTGCAAAGAGACTTGGAAAACTTTTGAGCTAATATGAGTGCTAATAAACTTTTTCACTTAATTTATAGAGCACAAAAGTAAGATAATGACCATGAGATAAATCCCCCAACCATGTTTATAAACAAATATACTGATTTCAACTGCGCATAACTGCTGTGTTAAGCGAGCAAGGAGGTGTCGGTTCAGGCCGCAGACACATGCAGCAACAAAGTGAGTGCTGCAGATCCTATCATTATGTTCGGGCTACAGGACGTAATTATACACATTTTGGATGAGTAAGGGACATAATTCATACAGTTTTGAAATCTGGCACTTGAAACTGTCCAGCCTGTAAAAAAAACATAACAAAATTACTCGAGCATCTTAGTTTTACAACGTACTTCATTACGAAATAACTGCTGATCAAAATATTTGATATATTTTTTAAGAAACAGCGACCATACAAATACTTACATGGAAAATTGCGTGGGACATAAATGAAGAGAATACAATTTTCTACAAAAAAGTTCTGACTCACTATATCAATATTTTAATAGGTGAGAAGTTATTCAAAAACTCTGCGCATGTCCATACATACGTAATCATCAATGAAAAGAAAACCTGAGTGTCTTTAATTATTCCGGTTTTATTTTTATGTTAAGAGAGTGTGGGGCATAATTAACACTAAATAAGTTGTTTTAAGCTAACCAGTTTGTACACACCAATAAAGAAAATCCAATAAATGGAAATCCTGGATAGCGGTTGTTTCTATCTTTGTGAGCAAATGCTTCGCCAGATTGATAAATTTATCTTACATAATACCTTGTGCCGCAATTATTTACATGTACATTATTTACCCTGGTAAAATATTTGTAAATATAAGATAGTAGAAACCTAAATATATAATTGCTCTTTCTTGTTTTTTCTGTATCTGCTCATAAATATGTAGAAAACAAGTAATATTTATAGCGCTGATTTACAGTATGTCCCAAGCAGACTTAAGCAACATTTAATGTATCAATTTTGGTAGTAAAACTAATTCTGCTTTATATTCTTGAAAAAGTAAAATTTTTGCCTAAAACATTGATAAACTCTCATAATATTCAAAGGTTTATTACAATGTGCTGCACTACAAATTTGTCCACTATTAGGTTTAAAATTTCATTTTAGTACACACTTCAGTGACACACAGCAATATGTCATATTATGTGCAACTTTCAGGCTGAAAATATTTCAAAGGTATTTCAGAAAACATTCACAAGTACATGTGTAAAATTTCCACATTTTATGATATTTACCAAACAATCAATTTAATTTTCTGGTATAGACGTTTCACAGTAAACTGAGCACTTTTAAAATAGACCTGCGGAAGAAATTTTTGTCCCTAATAGCATGTATTTTAACTGACACGCAGACTGACTTCTTCCCGACCTGCAACATTTGTTGCAGGTCGGGAAGAAGACGATTTGGCAAAGGGGGGGCCCTATTGGTACTGGGTTCAGAGACTGGTTCTAGGGGCCCCTCCAACTCTAATTTATTTATAAGGGTTTTATTACTCCAATGTCACAAACGCTGAAACGATGAATCGTACCCCGAGGGAGACCTGTATAGGACCACCTCGGGAGACTAGGGACTTACCGACACACTACATGCAAAATTAATTAGCACACTTGCAAACAACATTTTAACATGCTAGACATACATCACGACACAACATTCACTCCAGCCGGGAGGCTGGAGGGGAGTTTCACTCCCCCGCCGAACACACGAAAACGTAATTTTACTTTAAATAGGCAACACCAAATAACTCGCCTAAATAAGGGTCCGGTGCCCAAAACCCCACATTACACTGCCCCTGCCGCCGACCCAATGATTTGAGAAAGTGTCAGGGTGCTTTTGCTTCACAAACACCTAGTGAGTTATGGGAGTTTCGGCTTCCGGTTTCACAACACTAAAAGCCGTTCGGTGGCATATGAGGGTTCGGTGGACTCGTTCCTAGTTCAGTTGGCAACAAACAATAAAAAGTTGTCCCCCATATCTAAATGTCAAATATAAAGAATAACTTTTAACATTTGTGGCCAAGCAATTTATTAAAAATATTTTCTCTCTGCTTTATGCAGATACGAGCAAAATAAAAAAAATAGACATATTGTTTACATATTTACATTTTTAACGATTTCACAGATTTCACAGTAACACTTTATTGACACATCAATAAAGTAAAAAGACCAATGGCAATGCTAATTTTACATATGATGGAAGGATACAAACTCGGCAGAGAAGTATATCATCGGCAGGGCTTTCAGATGTGCTCAACTAACCGTGAGCAGCGTATAAGATATGTTAAGAAGGTAATGAGCACTACAATTTGTGTTGTAGGATATATGTTACGTCATAATTTAGCCACATTACATTTGTCACATTTCCTTCTATAAAAATCCTTGCATTACCTAACAAAAAATGACAGTGTAGATAAATTATAGAATCGTAGTTTTTACAGGCAGCCTCGCTTTTATTTTCTTTCATTATACTGAACATTAAATTTCATTTCAACATTTATAACACTTGATACAATATTAAAACTTTGAGACGCACACGTAGAAACATAAAAAGTGAGGTTATTTGGTAGAAACTGTTGGCACTGATCACACTGATATTCAATTTACAGACACATCACTAGACATACGTACGTACAGGGCAAATATTATTTACATATATACATACATACATATTGTACATACTGTTGGAATAGACAAGAAAATGATACATTTTTGGAGCAAGTGAATATACTGTATTTTAGGAAACACAAAAAAAAAATTTCAAGTGATTTGCATACAGTAAGAAGAAAAAAAAACACGTGAAACGAGAAAAAGTGATCACAAGCACCCACTTACGTATTTGTAAATGTGTGTGTATACAGTGTATATATATATATATATATATACACCTACATTTTTATGTGTGATGTTTTGAACAACGAAATAAGTTGTTATGGTCATAAAAACAATTATTTTACTTTTCTGGTGAAGTAACTAGTCACAAACAATGATGTGCCTCGAAATAAGTGCAAAAGATGTTCATATGTTCTAGAGATTAAATGAGCACAAGAATATGATACTTCAGAGAACTTTTTTAATATCAGTTAGGTTTTGTTGACATTGAAAGTCAACAAAACCTAACTGATATTAAAAAAGTTCTCTGAAGTATCATATATGCTACTTATTTTAATTCAGATTAACACTTCACCTGAAATTTGCTTCTCAGATAGGCCTACTATTAAGAAACAAAGCACTTTGCGAGGAACACATTTCATTTTAGACAATTGCTCAGACAAGCATGATACATTAACCTATTGTTCTAAACAAAGATTTAATTTGGGTGCAATCCAAATTGTTTTTTTTGTTTGAGTGTTACTTTGAAAGTACATCTAACACATAACATTAGGGTAGGCTAGGGAAAATCGCGCCCATCAGACGACCTTGCATGTCAGTCGCTAAGTAGTTATAGAGGGCACGGTAGTAGTGGAGTAGTTCATACAGACCAGATGAAATACAAAGTCTTCAAGTTATTTCAAAATATATTTATGGCCGCCTGTATCTACAAAAACTTCAATAAAAACTTCAATATAAACAGAGTTTAAACTAAAAAATTACAAGGAAAAAAATTTAGGCCATACACCAAAATCAATTGAAGCTATCAAATGTGTATCTGAAGCTCAGAACAAATATTTTGAACAATACAAAGTACTTAGGGTGAAAAGCAGGAATATACATTTACCATTTTGTTACAAGACGATGGTTACAAGAAGATAACAATACTTTTCAGTATAGAACTTCAGTGGAAAACTAATTGATTTCATTAAAAAGGTTTCTAGTGGCAAGTACCTTTTTAAATAAAACTTATTTCTTGAAAATCAAAGTGATTATTCAATAGTATCAGTGGTGCCACACCCAAAAGAAAGTATGTTGTGAAAAGCCTTAAAATTGTTTGCTACTGTCGATAAGATTATTTTCCACTGTTTCGAATCACGAAATATTTATTTGCTCGTGGTTTGTGTATATGTGGCAGCTACCATTTTAATTACTGTTGTATGATGATAAGTGTTTAATTTTTAGAAGCCTTTCAGAATTCTTACAAAGACGTTCATGAACGGAGGCCATGAACTAAGAGCAATATGTTATTTTGGTTGTCATGGTAACACATGTCGTATTGAGTAACATATGTTGCAGCCCTCTCGTGATTGGCACGAGGTATGAAGTAACGTCTTGTAAAGACGTAATATTCATAATTTTTCGGGACGCGGGTGTAAAATTCTTTTGTGTGTATGAAGCTTTGACAAGCTTCATAATATTTTTATCGGGTGTGAAGTTTAAAGCCGTGGTGGCTCGTTTCCCGTGATAGTTTATCCGGCAGACGTGTGCTATTGTAGGTTATGGGGCGGACGTCTGATGTTTACGTTTTATCAGGAGTCCTGGTTACAGTTTTCGTTTCGAACTTTGGTTTTTTGGGGAAGCGTCAGCATTAATTAGATCAGTTCGTTTCTGTGGATCAGGCAACGTCGAGAAGTTTTAGTTCCTTCGGCGCAGTTTTAATGAGTCAACAAATTTTATATGAAACGAGAGGTTAGTTCATCTGGATGTTCAATACGTCGACAGTTTTAGTTCTTCCAGCGCAGTTTCAAGCAATGTCAACAAGTTTTTGTTGTACGAGAGGTTAGTTAATCTGGATGTTGACGGCGAAGTTCATTTATGTTGACGGCGCAGGATTAGTTTGTACGGAGCAGTATGATAACGAGGGAGAGCGTGCGTGGCCAGGCCATTATCTCAGGAGAGGGGGGTGCGAGACAGCACAAAAGAGGCATCTGTTTGGCACCCTTCACTAGTTCAAGTCAGTCGTCAGGGAGAGTCACTTCACGTCGCCCGTAAGGGCAGGTCAGGGCAGTTGTCAGAAACAATGCTAGCCTAGGCCGCGTTCGGGCAGGACGAGAACCCCCACATCGGCAACTAGACTTTATTATTTCATTTCTCAGCCGGTGTGGGAGGTAGCAGCAGTTATTATTTCTTCGGGCTAATTTTCAGAAACGTGAATAATCTGTAAAAGACTGTGGCGCTGTTCTGCACTGGTACTTTTCTATTTGTCCGTGAGAGGTTCGTACTCTGCATACTGAAACTCCGTCTGTGAACTGTGAAACTTAGTTAAATAAATATATATATATATATCAAACTAATCTGGAACTTCTTTCTTAAGTAACTAGCGTTCAATTTACTGAGTCTCATGTTTCTACCTTCTGATCTAGTCGAGGGCAAGCCGTGGCAAACGTAAACATCCGCAGTGTAACAAGTGCGGAAACGTTACAAAATGGCACCCAACGGTGAGGCAATATTATAAAAATATGGCATTAACGAGCCACTGCCCGCACCATTACAGTTTTAAGCATGTAGTTGAAGTATATCTAGCCATCTTGTTTCTGCCAGGCAAGATGCCAACCCTGTGGGTTTTGGCCTGGTAGAAATTTTATTTGATTTATTAATTTTGTCACAAGTACGGCTCATAGATACAGACTGCTTGATGGGGTTGAAGATTGGCTTTACCATGATTTAAGAAGACAGTCTGTACGCACATCCTACGCGAGTATTAATTCAAATTCAAGGTTGGACAACCACAAAGTGACAAAGGTACAGAATGGACTTCATAATGTGTACCACAAGTCCAAGAGCTTGGCTAAGGAAGAGTATGCGTACGTCATGGCATTACAGAGAATGCCTAGCGAACTCAGCCTACAGATTTTCTGCAAGAGCCTGTGAAGTAATAATATTTGCATATAAGTAATTGGAATTTTTTGACAGCAGAGGCAAAAAATAAATTTATTCAATTAATTATCAAAATGTCGTTTGAAGTGTTGGAGATGCCATCTTCAACATTAAATTTTAAGTTGTTCGACATTTGCCTACAGAGCCCTGATAAGTTTCTTAAATTTGCTGGGGTTAGTTGAAGAAAAAATATATTAATTATTTTCATTTTACAAAATTTTAGNGGCATTACAGAGAATGCCTAGCGAACTCAGCCTACAGATTTTCTGCAAGAGCCTGTGAAGTAATAATATTTGCATTTAATTAATTGGAATTTTTTGACAGCAGAGGCAAAAAATAAATTTATTCAATTAATTATCAAAATGTCGTTTGAAGTGTTGGAGATGCCATCTTCAACATTAAATTTTAAGTTGTTCGACATTTGCCTACAGAGCACTGATAAGTTTCTTAAATTTGCTGGGGTTAGTTGAAGAAAAAATATATTAATTATTTTCATTTTACAAAATTTTAGAAATTTAAACAGTAATATTTATGTGTGAACTTTTAAAGGAATGCAGTTACTAGGGAGGCTCAAGTTACTGAATGGCCACACAAATACAAGCTTAATTTTTAAGTCCACACTCATTTTCTTAATTTATGCAGGGTTCATTTATTAATTCATATCCGTGTCAGTTATTATTCTCCTTGAAATGAAATTTCACGAATTTTCCACAGTTTCTGTAAATATTTTAATTTCTATAGTTTGCAGTAGAGTGATTCTATTTCCGCCCCAGAGTTAATGTACGTTATTTAGAGTCATCTGAGATCCGAGGCTCGTGTTCCCGAGACATATTTTTATGGTAAGGAATATGTAAGGGCCCTTACACACAGGCAAATTTTAGTTGCCGGATTGGGTAAAAAAAAGTGTGTTGAACACAGCATCAGTTGTCGTCCAAACCACCTATTTGTATAGCAGACTTGGACTTCACAAGTGGTCCACTTCGGCGACAAAGGTTGGGGATTCTACGTTTATTAAAACCCATTCTCAGTCATAGTTTCTGAATAGGAAGCATTGTCGTGTGTTCTACTTCAAAGACGTAGGAAAAGAAGGCCATTTTGGAAGTTCTGGGTACATCTAATTGTAGAAGTGCGTGCATGGTATTGGCAGTTTAACATTTTGTACAGATGTATAAATTTTCTATCCTCTAACTTGACGCGAATCGCTCATACTTAGATTAGTCACGACGCTAGATACCCGCGCAGGGGAGAAACCTGAGGTAATGACCCTAGGGTTCCCCGCGCCACACCCACCACCTCTCACCCCGAGGACAGTAACGAGCAAAGGAACCCCCCCGAGCCGGGGAAGCACAGCACGCGCCCACCCCCCCTTCCTCATCTCCCCCGCAGAATTAGGGAAACCACCGGGCTTCAGGGGAAGTACCACGAGAAAACTATATATAGGGAAGACAAAGCGAGTACCGGGCAGTGATGTACGAGTTATGATCGGGAGAGTGACGGGACGCGAGTGGAGGTGGAACCAGAGAGCGAGAGACTACACATCCCGGGATACGAGCCCGGACTTCCCGCCAGAAGCCGAAGAGATACACCAGGACACCAACCCGAGAGAGAGAGAGAGAGAGAGAGAGAGAGAGAGAGAGAGAGAGGACAACGCACCACAGCCAACACAGAGGTAAACACAGCAACCCGCCAAGAACCTTCCCCCCCAACACAAGCCTTTCGCCAGAACGTCTGTAGAACGCGTTAGAATTAACCCAGCAGTTCAGACAGATAGGAAAAGGGGATAGGTCTCGTATGTGTAACAGTGACCTGTGTTTACCAAATAAACGTAAGTGTGCGTAAATTAAACCCGAGTACGACTTTGTGTTGACCCCGCATGCAGCCTGTAAGTCATAGGTGAGAGAAGTGTCGAGTCAAACTATTGGAGGAAGTCAGACAAACTATTTCTAGAAGCGACACTGTAGTGAGGAAAGCAATACCAACAGAAGAACCACTTAAAATAGCACTGAGGTAACTGTTTGTTAAAATTTATTGAATACTTTTACGGTAAATTAATATGTAAGGAGAACATATATGATACACTATTTAAAAATAAAAATACATAAACTTATATTAAAAATAATTATTAATTGGAATATAAAACAATTAAATTTTAAAATTAAACTTTACTTTTGCATGTCGAAATTAAAATCATAACAAGTTCATGACGATACAGTTATCAGTCTGTGGACTCTCTGCACGTGAGCAACTCGATGACCTGGGGGAAGACTGCATTGAGTTTGAGAGAGATGTAACGAGAATATTTAGAGGCTGAGGCTGAGGGAGAGTATAAGAACCAGTGTAGGAAGGCTGCAGATGATGAGAAAGAGGGCATGGCATGTGAAAGTTATGTGGAGGTCTTTGAAGGAGCCATAATATAGTCTGTTTTTTCTGCTGTATCTGTTGGAACATTTTCACATTGGTCTTTGTCCTGCAGACTGGATGTTGTAGTCTTCTGCTGTGCCAGAGGTTCCAGAAAAGACAATTAGTCAAAATATAGGTATATATTTTTCCTTGTAAATGCAGGTTTTTCTGTCTCTACTTTTTGGCTAACCTTAAGCTCCCGGTTTTAGCAGTCCCTTAAACTTTTCAATTTCTTGTGAAGTCTGAAGAAGAAAATGTTCACATTATTACATTTTTGCCGTACTGCAAAACTTACAAAATATAACATACGTATGTTATGTTGAAACTATTCTGACCCATCTGAATGTGAACAATTATGCTGGTGACCGTCAAGTAGCACCAACATAATTGAAATCCACTTGATGTTTGCCAATTACATTATTTCGTAATAGTCTATGGCAAAAAAAAACAATTCACGGGCAAATTCCATGTTGGTTTCTCTAAAGGATACTGTGCTGATGGAGTATAATTTCATTATTCTTCATTGAATTTTGTAATTTCTAATGGCAATACAAAACACTGGGTAATTATTCAGATAGGAGCTTTTCTGAAAATAAAAGAAAAAATCATGGAAAGTGGTATATTTCCACTCTGCTAATTACACAGAACATGAATATACTAGGGGCATTCACGTATTACCATCACAAACTACAAGTACGATAGTGGAGAGGGAAATTGTGGGGTAATATCACTAAAAATACACCTACAAAAAATAGAAAAACACCTCAATTTAACATTTGTCTACCCAATTTCGTAATATGTGCCCACCTAACTTAACCTAACCCCACTATAAGCGAATCATTATTTTGCATTTTTATTATAACCTAAGATTGTAGGTTTTTAATCTAACCTAGGATTGTAGGGTTTTAATATAACATAGGATTGTTGGGTTTTAATCTATCCTAGGAGTGCAGGATGTTAATCTAACTGAGGATTGTAGAGTGTTAATCTAACATAGGGTTGTAGGGTTTTAATCTAACATACAATTTTAGTCTAATCTAGGATTTTAGGGTTTTAAAGTAACAATAAAACGTACCAGAAGTATATGAATTAACTCACCTAGGTAGGCGGCGGGTACAATTCCACTGTCCTCTGTCAATTCAACTATCGTCGTGATATAGTGGCCAAAATAACATTAATTCTATAAATTGGCAAACGCACAGAAGTACTCGTAGTCTTCAATTCTTACATTATTCTTTACCACTCTTCAATCACAAACCTTCACACGATCGGGTTTGGACGTCGCAAACCACACGCACATAATATTCCACTCACCGCGAACTGCATTGTATCCCATACAATGGCATACTAAACCATAGCTCGTCTTCACGTCCGCAGCCGATAGATGGCGTTAGCACACTGACATGGCTATTCACCATGGCGTTTGATGTAAACAAAGCAGCCAAACTGCCCATACTTTTATATATTTTATTTAGTACATTCTACTTATTTTACCATTACGCTCTCCTCAATATTAAAAAGGTAAGCTGTGAAGAACCCATTTATGTTACTTTTGTGGGTCTAGGACGTTTCCTTCAGAAAAGCTCCTATTCTGAATAATTACTAAACACTGTACTGTTAAGTTTCAAACAAATGAAAGGTTTTCGTTTCAGTAGGAAAATATGTTTTACAGTTGTTAGATATTAAAGAAGAGAAATCAAAAATCGGTAGTAGCTAAAGCATGAGACTCAGTCTTGGTTTTTAGGAATTAGCTGTGCTGAAGTTGTTTACAATCCCTACACTCTATACTATATAAGTAAATAAGTTCGGAAGAGGAACACAGAGAAAGGCTTGAAAAGTTCGACACATTAATTGCAACTATTGACACTTATCACATTTAGCGGATGGATAAAAACTATTGCCACTGCAGTGGCACCCCTAACTAAGAATATTGAGAACTGTCAAAATGATCTCAATATGTAATATATAGAATATGATTAGGAAGGAAATTTGATTCATTTTAGCATGTTATATTATCTTACATTTCGATATTACGTCAATAATAACAACTCTGATACAAATTCATACTGTGAAAAATACATCATGTGTAACCAGCAAATAGCAGAATACTTAAAAAGTTGGTATTTTTATACAACATTTTTCTATTATTACATATTATACACACTTAAACACATTATTTCAGTTGCAATATTTACAGGCACTGCTGGAATATTAAGAATGGTTGTAAAAACTGATGTCTTGAAACATTATGTTTATTGCAGGTACTTGGGGTCTGACTGCACATTTATGGAACTACATTTTACATTTACATTTGGTGTTAAAGCAGCCACAAATGTTGTAAGAGAAACTTGCCAAGCAATGTAGAATAAACTTCAGTGTAAGATTATTCCTACACCAGTTCGAGATACCTTAGAAAAAATCAGATGGCTTCCAAAAGCGAGCACACTTTCGCAAATGTGTTGGCGCTATTGAAGGGAAGCACGTTATAAACAATAATTAAACCAACAGACAGTACATCATTGTTTTTTAACTATAAACACTTCTATTCTGTAACTATTCTAGATGTTGCCAATTCAAACTAAAATTTTTTTTATATTAATATTGGGTCTTATGGAAGATGTTCCAAATCAAAAAAATATTGTCTCACACTCTTGTCTTATCCATGCTGTTTGCTACAGTCGTCACTTCAATAGTTCCAAATTGCAAGTTCTGCATGTATCTCCGCTATAAAACTATCCGTATCAAAATGCTCCATCATTCGCAAGCACAGTCTGAGCACACAGAAAGAATGACTAGATGGAGTAGGCCCGCGTCACCATGCAGGGGTTACGGAATGCCAGAGGGGCGGGGACAGTGAGCGGGAAAATCGCTGGCCAAGAAGGCTGGTGCTACTCGCTCCCTGTGATATACAGGTTTATTCATAGGGTTCGGGTTACCTCTCTGGCATGACTATGGGCGTCTTGGGTGTCGAGGTTGAAACTTATTATTAACTCTATCTAACTACCTGACTTATCTCTCGCTGCGGCCTTAAGGGCGATGCAAAGCAGCAAATAATTTGGAGACCTATTTTAATCTATCTTACCAGGGTGGATGTCGTCTTCTGAAGCAGGGGAGGGGTAGGAGGTGTCACTGTTCTTCCAGAGGAGACGTGGGTCTGCGACTGTTGGCAGCCGCGTTGTAGGTGGTGTCTCGAGGCTGTGGCCCCTCCTCCTGTTCCAGTCACCCCCAATGAAGGTGGGGGGGGGGGAAGCGGCAATTACCAAATGTTTGGCTAAACGGAATTCAACTAATAAATACGCCAGTCGGGTTATTGGTTAGGCAATGTAGTTTTATAGTTGTAAAACAGACAACAAACTGCCAGAGTCTGTACCCAGCAGATTAGGGGCCATAAGGGCAGGATCAAGTACCAACGTTTCTATGGGCGTAACCCCACTAACAATGTTGATAATTAAGAATGTTAGGCGTCAAACACACAAAGACTCAAAACATCCCTTGAGTGACAAACAACTACACTTAGCTGATTGTGGCTCCTGATAGGGTTGCTCCAGCAATAGGTTGAGGTTAGGTCTGCTGGGTGGCCCTTCATGGGCTCTCATCTTGGATTCGTCGGTGTGGTGGTTGTAACTGGTGGCTACCTCCCATGCAGGAAGCCTTCAGCGGCGTGGTGGTCTCAGCTGGCGTGACTTCCTTCGGGGCTGGATCTCTTCAGTGGCGTGGAGGTCGCCGGCATCAACTGACATTTGGATGGCGTGCAGCCGCATATATCTTTGCATCAAGCTTCACGCGCCGCTGCCACGAGCGCTGAGTGTAACCCCATCCTTAATCCGCTGCTGTGTGGCCGTATATGCTTGCTGCTGGGCCGTCCGGTCTCGCGACTATGCGCCTTGCTGGGTTACTAAGTAGCTGTGGGTTGCATCAATGCCCGCTCAGGCGCAGAACACATGGACTTGTGTGCTATTCTTTCGTCAGAAGAGCTGGTTTGCAATGGCGATGGTATGACAGCTGCACTTTAGAATAAAAGAAATATGCGGCATGCGTCAATTTGCCACCAAGTTGCTCATGTGAAAAGAAAAATGCTGTAGTCCAACTATCATCAGTGGACGGGATCAGCCACACCTAAACCTCCACACTCCATTTATCCCTCCTTCCTCCAGCCACGCCCACACCACACCACACCAAATTCCCTTCCTCCCTCTTCCGTGCAGTGCTCCTACACGACTCCAAGCTCTCTTCCACACCCCCACTCTCTTTTTCATCTCTTTTTCTTCCCCCCTGCCGCATGTCTTTTCTATCATCTGCATTCTCATCTTCTTGCTCTAAACAACCCCACCCTCTTTAGAGGCAACTGTCACAACACACAGCCCCAAATTTTATTTGTCATACTCTCACTACCTTCACGCAGCATGGCACTAGCTGTCACATCTTTTCGCCTCTTCGGGACGGAAGAGGCGACAAAAACCAGTCAACAGACGTAACAACTCTGGCACGATCAAGGAAATCACTGCATGCTTTCTCAGCTGATAGTGTGCAAGGAACGTTGAAAATTTGGCTTGCATTCAGTATCATATAATTTTATTTTTATGAGAGTTTCAAAGTTAGGGGTTGGCATGATCTTGGGACTTTAAAATGTGCATATGTAGTTTACGCATAACTTGTGTCTCCTGAAAAACTAAGAGTTATGGCGGGAGAGGACCTAACAACACCTAACAGCAAAGTTATTCAAGTACTTCTCACTTCAATTACATAAAACGCATAAAATATGGGTGTACTTAAGTACCAAGCATATCTATCTGTAATCCTGAATTGCTAATCTCCTTTTATAAAACTTTGCCATAACTTAACAAAATTAACTTTTTAGACAAAATATTTTCTCACATTTCCTTAGGACGGTGAGGTAAAACATTTCATTACCGGCACTATTACAATAAAGATGCTCAAAATATTTCTAGATAATATTTTGTGGTTTTAACAGAACTTGAAAATAGTTTATACTTGCGGTTAAAATTGCATCACTAAATGTGAGATAAGTATGTTTAATTTAAATGCTGTAAAATCTGTAAGCTGATACACACAAGACGAATTAAGCTTGAGCTGTACAAATTTCTTTTCTTTTTCTTTTTTTTAGACGATAATTTCTTTTTCTGTCATGTTGAAATTTGTACACACATTTTATTAGTAATTGTGTCATTCCACTGTAACATCTGTTGTTCCATAGACCACACACAATATATACCCTTCCTCTTTTCTCAAAGGGAAGGTCCTCTGTGCCATACTCATTAAGGCGTCAGGCTTTGTGTAGAAAGGAGACAGGAGCAACGGCTCAACATTCCTGAGCACTGGGTCGATAACCAAGTGTTGGCATCCAAGTTTTTATCTATATTAATACAATGTAAATTGTAAGATTCACCTTTTTCCTTTAAGAGCTAGAAAATAATACCACAATTTTCTTTGTGGTATTACTCATATGATGAGTTATAATTTGTGGTAGTTTGCTACAATTAATGTTAGACTAGGATGTCACTGTAAGGTGTGGCTAATGCTCAGGTAGTTTTACCACAGCATTCAGGGTTAATTCCCGACGGAGTTACTTCCTATTTTTGCAATTGGGCAACATGGTGGACGTTATCGTTGGCTAGCAGGCTACCACGATCCACTCCCACTTTCCCTCCCTGGGCCATGCATTTTGTGGTGTACCATCTCCAGCTCACTTTATCCATCGGGAGAGTCGAATACAGAGGAACTGTGTTGTAATAAAATAAACAACCAGAGTACACGGATCAATATAATACAAACATTTTTTGCAAGCTTTCTATGACACCTTCATAGCTTGAGTATTTACTTGGTGGGTACAGTATACATCAATTTTCATAGCAGTGAAATTGTGAGAAAATTAAACCAAATGGCAAAGTATTCAAGCAACAGAAAGATACAAACTGACTGAAGATAGAAGTGAAGTAGAGCTTTCAAAAGGGCTCAATTTACCGTGAATTACCTATAAGAACCTTCCAAATCTTTCAACTCTCAACCTGCAGGGCTGTTTCCCCATATTTTACCAGCGGGCGACCATGCAGAGAAAGAAATAGTATTAAATTCACACGAGACAACAGAGAATCTACATGTGATTGATCAAGTTAGGTTATTTCATTAAGTTATTAAATATGGACTTTCTGACATGCCCTTAAAAAATACAGTATGAAACACAAAACCAAGAATTTGATCAATGTAAGAGTATTTAGTCAGTTACGACACCGATTTGCAATTTTATTTCACTTAACTTACGTTTTAGTGTTTTTATTTATTTCAATAACTGTTAACAATTAAAATTTCACACACTTTAGCATACAACATAAAAATAACGTACGTATAGTAAATATCAGTTCTGTGTTACGGCTGTTTGCCGTTAATTGAGGACAGTAGAAACTCCTGCTTAGTTTCTTTTTTCATTGTTTTGCTTATACTTCTGCCACATATAATAAATTAAACAGTATTTTGGTTGTTATTGAAGCCAAACACCTTGGCAACAACACAACTATTCAAGTACTGCTATTTGTCATATAGGACTTTCCTTTGTCGTGGCTAACCCGGAAACATTTTTGAATGTTTTCTTACAAAAGAGCTTCATTGAGCTAGCTGTATCAGAATTATTGCAATACCTTCCATATACTTATCGTATATACAGAATTTTCATTTTGGTAACGGTCAACCCGACTTGTGAAGATTCCCGATAATTTTAAGTTTCTTTACCAGAATTTGGGCAGTTCAAGGCAGACTACGTCACATTTTGCTTTCGATAAAAAAAAGTAGTGATTTTTGTAGGGAGGTACAGTTGAATGTTGTTTTATGCTGGTCAAAGGATAATGATGGAAATCATCAATAGTTATAATGGGGAACAATAAAGACATTGTAGTAAAATTTTAATATTTAACTACGATTTGAAATGAACTGAATCTAGAAACACTGCTACCATGTTTAATGTTTCAAGTTATCTATATATATTATAAAATCAACGTCTGTCTGTCTGTCTGTCTGTCTATCAGTGCGCTTATCACTCAAGAACCACTTATCCGAGTTACGTGCATTTTTTAAAATTCATAGTTATGTTCTCTGGCAAGGTTTTAGTATATATTTTGTTACGTAAAGTAACATAAGGAATAAGTAGTGACGATAATAGTGAATCAAGTCGGAAAAAAGGTTGCCCCCAGCGCACTCTCTTGCAATACGCTGTCTAAACTGTTAAAGATGGANATTCATAGTTATGTTCTCTGGCAAGGTTTTAGTATATATTTTGTTACGTAAAGTAACATAAGGAATAAGTAGTGATGATAATAGTGAATCAAGTCGGAAAAAAGGTTGCCCCCAGCGCACTCTCTTGCAATACGCTGTCTAAACTGTTAAAGATGGAACAATATCATGTAGTAAAGAATTGTGTAGAATAAAAAGACCTAAAAAAACTTAGTGATAGCATATATCTATCTATAATAGAGAAATACTAATAAGCGTTTTTACTATTTCATTTATCAATAAATAAATACGTAAAATTCAAGCTGTTGTTTTCCCATACAGCATATAATTCCCACCTATACTTAAAGAGATATCAAAAGGTTTGTGAAAAAGTAATTTTTCGTGAGTCGGTTGACCGTACGCGGACGTGGAGAGCCATGGCTAGAGTAACACATAAAGTGGAAAACGTCTATCTCAATTTAGGAAACAACTGTTAAATGTGGCATGAAAAATATTTGCCAGTTTTTATACTGTTTACGGCCACAAATAAATTTCTTACGAGACTAAATTTAATGTTTTAATAACGCAAGTCAAATACAATTTATTAATTTTAAATTTTTTTATAATGTTTTCATGGGTTCAGAAAGCATTTTGTACAAATAGTGTCACACTCTTATGATTTTGTTGCTTTTCTTTGTTAAACTGAATTCTTTGTGTGGATAAAGTAATTATTTAAATTTTCCTTTTGAAAATACAGCTTCATTAAATGAACTACTGCTCTGGTTTAAACGTTCTTTAGCAAAGTTTGGCGGTAGGAGGTAAGGCGGTTGTTATCGGGTCCAATGAATGATTATGTTGTTTGAACAATGCAATAAGATTCCAATTCAAAAAAATCCTTTTTTCAAATTGTATGTACTATAATAAAAAAAAAAAATTGCGTGAATAAGACGTTATTCAAACAAAATTTTGGTTTCACTTGTAGTCAGATACAATTTAAATAATGTCAAGACACAAAAAACTCTATAAAAGCACCACTCACCTAAGTAATTTCTTTTGTGTGTGTGTGTGTAAGCATGTATGCGTGTGTGCATGTGTGTAAGCATGTATGCGTGTGTGCATGTGTGTAAGCATGTATGCGTGTGTGCATACACACAGAGCTTTTTCTGAACAGTGCATATACAATTCATCTTGGTTCCCAACCAATATTTCCAATAATTTTTTAACTGTGGCATGGGAATAATTATGTTATCATCATGATGAAATCATATATATATATATATATATATAGACACACACACAAATAAAAACCTTGTGTCCGTTTGTTCGGAAACGTGTAACTTCCAAAAAAATCAAACGATTTTCATTCTATTTTTTTTATAAACCTTCCTTTCGTTCCCATGAGTGTTTGTACACCTTTCTTTTTTATCTGTGTTACATGCAAAGGTACTAAAATCTGCAAAAAGCTCATTTTTACCATGCTCCATGCTTTCGCGTCAGGAAACACCTTAGTCAACAATGCAACATTAACAATGCAATGACAACAATGTAAATTCGCAACCTAGCAACAGATCTATCTATCAATCTATATATATAAACGATATATCGATATAACAATATATTGATGCTTATAAGTCTGTCAATGCTCGATATATTGATATATCGATACTAATATACATGTCGATACTTATCGAAAGTGAACATGTCACATACAAATTACACGAAAATGAAGCTGTAAATTATCCACCGGAATTTCTAAATTCGCTTGATGTTCCAGTATTGCCTCCACATATATTAAAATTGAAAATAGGAGTGCCAGTCATTTTACTTCGTAACATCAATCCGCCAAAACTTTGCAACGCACATGCCTTGCAATAAAAAAAATTATGGGCAATACTATAGAAGCTACCATCTTGAAAGGTGCTTTCAAAGGAGAAGATGTGCTTCTTCCCAGAACTCCATTTATTACATCAGAAATTCCCTTTCACTTTAAAAGAACACAGTTTCCAGTCAGATTGGCATTTGCAATAACAATAAATAAAGCTCAATGGCAGTCATTGCAAATGTGCGGAATAGATTTAGAAACAGAATGTTTTTTGCACTGCCAATTGTATGTGTCGTGTTCTAGAGTAAGAAAACCACACAACTTATTCATACGCACGGAAGATGGTAAAACTAAAAACATTGATACAAAGACGTACTTCAATAAGAAAGATTTTGAAAATACATACACTTCTTTCAATTTATTTCACAGAAATGAATAGAACCAAAATATTTTATGCCACAGCAATGCGTGGCAGGGTTAGCTAGTATTTCATATTTTAGCTCGTACTCAAAGTGAATTTACACATAACTCTTTATGACTGTTTAGTTTGGTGTGGAATGTACAGATTCAATAATGCAACACTCTCACGTAGATTGGCGACGTAAATGAACTTACAAGCTGTCATGCTTACTGCTGCTATACAGTATGACCAGTGCAGAGCTCTCAAGCTCCGGTCCCAGCACATATAGAATGGTTAGATGGTGCAATCCAAGTTGGCCATGCAGTGATAACAGCTTGCATGTCCATGTGGAAACCTTGCAGGTCTAAATGTCACATTGCCGTTTCCATGGCGCGTAGTACAGTGACAATCAGTTATTCGCTACGGTCTCTCGACTCAGGCACAGTGTTTAATAGCTCGGAAATATTACGCCTTGGAAAACAAATTTCTGTTTCTATTTCATCTCGAATATGTACTGTATTTTATAAAGTATATACGTATTACAGAGCGCTACGTGATGTCATATTGACACTCCCACTTTCGAAAACTAGGAGGAATTCAGTTGATATGCAGTGAAAGAATTTGTATTGAGACGCACAATTTTTAGATTGTTGTCTCCTTTGCAGAGGGCACTATCATGATTAACCTGGAAAACTGTATCTGAAGATCACAATTAAATATTTTGCAGCTTATGATTTAAGATAAATTACACATGCCAACAAAAAAATATATTGCAAAAACTTTTTAAATAATTGCAGCTGAATCTTTTGAATTTTTGAAACCGAATCTGGCATCAGTTTTTTTGTATCACTCACAGTTTTCTCACAATATGCATTTGTATTTAAAAATGTGATGTGTGCAATTGTATTTAAAAAAAAAATTCATTACATACATTTTAAGTGTTTATTTTTTGGTATTTACTTTTTCTCTTCTCTTTGAAGCTTCTTATGTACCTTTTTCTCCTATGTGATGCATTTTGTTGTTCTCGGTGAAGTGACCAGCAGTAATCACCCATCATTCTGACATTCCACCGTCCCTGGTAACGTTTCTCCATCACTTTGATGTTATGGTGAAACCGCTCCCCTTGCTCTTCACTCACATCAACCAAGTTGTCAGGGAAAAAGTCAAGATGGTTGTGTAAGAAGTGGACTTTAAGGCTCATCAGGCATCCCAGATTTTTGAACTTGTCTATCATATTAGCTACGATAAGCTCGTAGTTTGGGTCTTTAACATTGTCCAAAAACTTAGTCACAACTTGCTTAAATATATCCAAGCCTTCTTTTCTTTTGTGGTCATTTTTGTTTCAAAGTTGGAATCAAACATAATTTTACAAATGTCAGACCCAACGAAAATCCCTTCTTTTAGTTTGGTTCCTAATAAATGAGGAAACTTTTCACATAAATACTTAAAACATTCACCATCTATAGGCAAGGCTTTTACAAACTGATTCATTAAACCTAAGTTAATGTGAAGAGGTGTTAGAAGAATTTTTTTTGGACCTATTAAAGTTTTATGCAAAATGTTCTTCTTACCAAGTGTTAAGGTTTTTCATGCAGGCCAATGTTTTGTGGACCAGTGTTGATCTCTTGCTCTGCTGTCCCACTCACATATAAAACATGGAAATTTAGTAAATATCTTTTTTTGGCATAGGAGCATGCAAACAACTTTCAAATCTCCACACATCATCCAATCGTAAGCAGGATAGTTATTTCCTTTAAAATAATGTCTAGAATTTCATACGTTTCCTTCATATGGACTGATGAGCCACAGGCAGTGAAGCATAAGTATTATCATTGTGTAAAAGAACAGCTTTTAAGCTAGTGTTTTATGAGTCTATAAAAAGCCTACATTCGTCATTGTTGTACTCAATTCCAAATTCATTCATTAGACCATCAATATCATGGCAGTACACCAAATCCTGTTCTTGCTTAAAAAACTTAGCGAAATGTTGATCTCTTGTTCTATATTGACAAATAGATGATCCAGGTGCCAACAAATGTTTTTCTTTCAGCCTAGAGCCAAGCAATTTAGCTTTCTCTTTAGTCAAACCCAAATATCTTACCAAATCATTTAACTAAGCCTGTGTAAACAACTGAGGTTCTAAATTTTCTGGAAAATATTGGAACTCATCATCATCCGGTTTATCTTCATCAGATTCAGTTTCACTGTACTGATCAAGTAAAACGTCATCAATAGCCTGTGGTGGCTCAGGGACAGGAACTCCCGGACCATAACCGACTAGCCGAATAGCTGAATGAAGATTAGGGTAGACAATTACTTTCTTATTTTTGGTGTTATATCCAGTATCATCAATGCTACAAAAATAACAATAGTCTGAATTATTTTTTGGTTATCTCCNAGTCTGAATGATTTTTTGGTTCTCTCCATATCATGGGTACTGCAAATCTAAAAGCTGCCTTTTTTTTTTTTGACCATTTTCTAAGGTCTTCAACACAAACATAGCATACCTTGTGTGGAGCCCAAGGTTTTTCTTGATCACCGAGTTTTATTCCAAAATATACCAAGTACACTTTTTTAACCAACTCTGTAATGTTTCTTTGATGTTTTTTAATTACAAATTCACAACATATATAAAAAAAACTGTTAGGAAAGTTTTTACAACCATGGTTAACCATACTTAGAACACATGGGCAAAAAGCTGAAAAATGAGGTTGTGTTAACTGAAGGAAAACAGTCATACCACCACTGCCAACCTAATTTAATTTAGATTTACCCCCCC